>JAJOZX010001296.1:572500-978220 GCA_023014485.1 Bathynomus jamesi
TTAGGCCTACAGACTTTATTATTAGGTGTGGACACAAACCTGTATGTTCACATTATAAAGGCCAGGTGTCATAATAACATGGCAATAGAATTTTTTTTCCTGCAAAATATTTAATTGGTAAAATAAAAAAAAAAAACTGAATTTTTTTTTACCCCATGGAAAGGGGTGAAAACGAACCGTGCTTGGGGTGAAAAAAAATATAGCATTAACTCTGGTATATGGTCCTCAAAACATACAATATTGGTGTCAATGGAATTACAGAGATATAATAAACCCTTTGTTGCATAACCCCTTTGCAACATTGAACAACATTTGCAATTGCATTTCAACATTCCTGCACTCTCCCGTTTTGCGCCCATACTAATACATAAAACATATGTTCTTTTTAACTCCCTTCCCTCTCCCCCTTCGCAGCATTGATTTGTTGCATAACCCTTCCCTCCCCTTGCAGCATTGATGTTGCATCCCCCTGCATTGCATACCCTACCCCCCCTGCATTGCATACCCCTACCCCCCTTTGTTGCATTACCCATTTGCAACATTAAACATTTGCAATTGCATTTCAACATTCCTGCACACTCCCATTTTGAGCCCATGCTACTACATAAAACATAGGTTCTTTTTAACCCCAGAGGCTTCAACTGCATGGGGTTAAAAAAAACATAGCTTCACAAGGCTTATGCCACAGACTATGTTTTATTTCTCCTCATGCATTACAAGATACACATCTTCACACTTTTCAACGTAAGTATAAATATTCTACAGTGAAAAATAATTCAGTGCCAAGCAAATAAAAAATAAATGCAAAAAAGTTTTCTTTACATATTTTTGACACTTTTTTTTCCGGTGCTCATTTCTTGGAAATGAACAAACATAAAGATATCATTTTACCAACACTTTTGAAGGATATAGTGGGCTACCTGAAAAAAATTTCTTAAAAATTTTCTTTATATTAAAAATTATTTTAAGGGGCCTGTTCGTTTTCATCCCAACATACCCTATGTTTTTTTTCACCCCAGATGACTATATTATGTATTTTTTGAAATTATAAGTAAATTATAAGTAGGCCATGCCAAGTACCTTCAGCACATGTTTAATTATTGTAATACATTTATGAATGTGTTTTATTCATTTACACACTTTTAATATATAGTACAGCTGGCACAAAGGTCGCGCATCATAGGAATTTTCAGTGTTAACTATATTATTTTTTTTCTTTTTGGTTGGGGATGGCTGCGAAATTAACAATAGACGAGATGGTGAGCTTGGTTCTAATGCATGGAATACCAGGTTCTACAAATCGATGAATCGGTACAGAATTTAAATTCTTTACCGATTCATCGATTGTATGGTACCCTGGGTAGCCTAGTGGTTAAGACGCTGGGCTGCTGCCGGTCGGGAGGTCATGAGATCGAGTCCGGGCGAGGACATTGTGATTTCTGACCACTCATGGTGGGTCGTGGGTCGGATTCCACGTTAAGCTGTAGGTTTAAGGTGGGGCAATAACCTTGACCTTCGTCAGAATGAACAATTTGTACGGAAGCAAAATAAATTCCACAAATTTCCACTGCACTCGCGAAGGTGTCACAGTTGGGGCAGGGACAATTCGACGTGGCCGACTCGATGTTAGGACAACTCGATGTCAAGCCAAGTCGATGCCAGGCCAAGTCGATTTCATTTTCTTTATATATTTAATGTAGGTTAACTGAATGCCCGGTTAGGTCAACTGTACGCCCTTGACGATTGGTTAGGTTAAGTTGTGATATTTTCGTTAAAACTAACGAAAATATCCCTTAGGGATATCACATCGAGTTGTCCTGACATCGAGTCGGCCACATCAAGTTGGGTCGCATCGAGTCGGCCACATCGAATCGTACCCAACCCGTCGCAGTTACAAACAATTTGAAGGTTCTATCCCTAAATGCTCGTAGCCTACGAAATAAAATAAACGAATTTTTTTCTTTAATTGCTTGTAAAGACTATGATGTAATTGCGATAAGTGAATCGTGGCTTAGCACTGAAACACGTGACTTTGTAGGGGAGTATCATATTAAAGGTTATAGACTTTTTGTTAAAAACAGAATAGGCAATAGGTAGACGAGGAGGCGGTGTTATGTTGTATATCAAAGATAATATTGCGAACGTTATAGAAGTAAAGCACTTAATTCCAGAACCGATAGATTCGACTATAGCAGAACTTAAATTGAACGATTTCAAACTTCTTGTTGCGGTTATATATAGGCCCCCTAATCAAACAGCTGATATGGACGAAGCGTTATATCGTGAACTAAAGAGAATAATCGGTAGTGAGCAGGCTTTAGTTATGGGCGACTTTAATTGCGCCAACGTGAATTACGATACAATGCAGGGAGACGCGGAAGGTAATCGTTTAGTTAATTTTCTCGAGGATAGCTTTCTTATTCAAAAGGTTGGGGAACCTACGAGGTTGGACATTATTTTAGATTTAGTAATTTAACTACGGATGATAGGCTAATTACTGATCTTCAAGTAATAGAACCGTTAAGCAATAGCGATCACAATATGGTAGAGTTTGTCCTCTCAGTAAGTCACTCGAAACCAACTAACTCGACTAAAATTCCTAACTTCCCAGCACGCAGACTTTAGTAATTTCGAAATAAATTGTCACACGTCAATTGGGAAAACGTAATGGGGAACTCCAACGCAAAACTAATGTGGGAATCGTTCGAAACGGTATTTAGGACTATAAATGAAGAATGTGTACCGTACAAAATTAAGCGTGCGAAAGTAAACAACAAGCCCTTGTGGTTTACTTCTAGAGTAGGAGACATTATAAAGAGTAGAGATAGGGCTTATAGGCTACATAAATGCGATAAAGACAATTTGTGGTTACGAAACAACTACATATCTCTAAGGCGTGAAGCGAAAAGTGTAATAAAAAAGTCCAAGCGCGAATTTGAAATCTCCATAGCTCGTGACGGTAAAGAAAACCCCAAGCGATTCTTTCAATACGTCAATAATAGAAATCCAGTAAAAAGTGTCTTGGGGGCTTTGAAAAATGTAAACAGAGATCTAGTTTCTGAAAACAAGGAAATGGCTACCTTGCTAAACAAATTTTTTACGTCAGTTTTTACTATAAAAGATGTAACGAATATCCCTTCGGTCATAGACATAATTACCTTTTGATAATGGTAATATTTTGGATAATATCGTGGTTAGTGAAGGGGAGGTAATGCGCTATATTGATAAAATGAAAACGCGTAAATCACCGGGTCCGGATTCCATATATCCCATACAACTAAAAGAATTAAAAGATAGCATTGTTGTTCCGCTGACAAAGATTTTTAATGCGTCTATTTCTGAGGGGTCCGTACCAGATAATTTCAAGTTAGCAAACGTAACACCTATCTTTAAGAAAGGCGATAAAGGTGCGGCGGGAAATTATAGGCCAATCAGTTTAACGTCTGTTGTAGGTAAGCTACTGGAATCAATAATTAGGGATCGTATAGTCGAACACTTAGAAGTGCATAAACTAGTTAGAAATACGCAACACGGTTTTAGGCGAAACAAATCTTGCTTAACTAATCTTTTAGAATTTTTCCAAATCGTGGTTAACGTTTACGATAGACATCGGGCAGTTGATGTAGAGTATTTAGATTTTCAAAAAGCGTTTGACACCGTAACGCACAAAAGACTCATTGAAAAAACTAAGGCTCATAGAATCAGGGGTGTAGTAATAAATTGGATAGAAGAATGGTTGCGAGGTAGGAAACAGGGTGGTCGTTGATGGAGCGGAGTCGTCTTGGGCTAATGTAGCGAGCGGCGTTCCTCAGGGTTCTGTATTGGGCCCCTTGCTTTTTTTATATATATTAACGATTTAGATGTCGGCCTAGTCAGTACAGTTTCAAAGTTTGCGGATGACACGAAGCTGGGTGGTAGGGTGATTAATGACGAAGATAGAGGTAAAATCCAGGAAGATCTGAATAAAATCGTTGATTGGTCAGTCACATGGCAAATGAGATTTTACATCGATAAGTGCAAAATTTTGCATATAGGTTCGCGTAACGATAATTTTGCGTATAGTATGTCAGGGAAAGAGTTAACAAGCGTAGAGCAGGAAAAAGATTTAGGAGTTATAGTCACTGGTGATTTAAAAGTAGCGAAACAAAGTACAGCAGCGGTCAATAAGGCGAACAAAGTGTTAGGTTTTATAGCTCGAAATTTTGAGTACAAATCGCGCGATATTATAGTTCCTCTTTATAAATCATTAGTTAGACCCCATTTGGAGTACGCGGTCCAATTTTGGAATCCGCATATGCGCAAAGATATAGACAAAATCGAAAGAGTTCAAAGACGAGCAACTAAGATGATTCCGTCGCTTAGGTCAAAGTCGTACGATAGGCTTAAGGAGTTAAAATTGACTACACTCGAGACTAGGAGGCTAAGGGGTGATCTAATCCAGGTTTTCAAAATTATGAATGGGTTCGATAACGCAGATAGAGATAGCTTTTTCGAAATATCTCAATATAATAGGACAAGAAATAACGGGTGTAAGTTGAACAGTAGAAGGTTCGAGACAGCAGTTGGCAAAAACCTTTTTACGCTTAGAATAGTAAATAGGTGGAATAGTTTGCCGGTAGAAGTAATTAGTAGCACATCTATAAACATGTTTAAAAATCGATTAGACGCATATGTTGATAGACTCGGTATAGTTTAAGGTAGTAAAATTAAGGCTTTGTGGTGATAGATCCCACAGCTCAACACAAGTGTTGTGGGATGTAGGGAGGCAGCATCTTGGGCTAGGGAATACTCTGTCCTTACACACCCCATTTAAAGAGATTCCTCTGCCGAGCGGTGCCCCCCCATAGTACTGTAAGGTATTGAAAAACTCATGATCTTCACTTGCCCCACAAACACCTTGAAATGGGAGACCCAAAATGGGTGCACACACATTTCTACATTACTGTACAGTCTTTACAGCCACACTTACACTTTTCCTCCTAAGGATATATATTGTAATGTATAGGGTTGTAAATTTTGACTTGGTCCGCAATCGATATGGACCGTGACTTATTTTTCGTTGGCAAGGTACTAGTATTGACGGATACCGTAATGAAATTGACTGGATTCTTTGGATCTGATATATTTGCATGTCGGTTATAAATAGATATAGAGTGTAACGTATTTGTGGATAGTAGTCTATTATGACTTGATCCTCTGGATTCAGAGATTCTATCTTTAGTTTTAAATCGATAATTAATTAGTTTTAAATTGATAATTATTTAGTTTCGTAAATATTGGTCGTTGCCAATGTACAGGCAGTTTTTGCATAAATTTCTTATGTTCTTGTGGTTCGGAACCCACGTAAAATTGTAGGTCCCCTCCGCCACCACGGAGGACATACACAATACACAATTACGAACACAGTTAGGTAGACCAGCCATGAGTGGATCCTAGGGGCTTTGTTGGTCTGAAACATTATAACATTATAACAGGATGTTATCAAGTTATGTTTCATAAATTAGTATATATATTCAGGACGTCAAAATGAATAAAAAAGTCCCTGTGAACATAAATCCACAATCGCTTAGTTTCCGAGATACATTGCTTTTTTGACGAAGACGATGCTATTCTCTCTACATCTATTGTATGCTTTCTAAATATATCAGAGAACAATAAAATTTATTATTTTTATTATTATTATTATTATTGTTTTTTTTCAGGTTATGAGGAGTATTCTTCCATCTTTTCTTGTACGTAATGCGTCAGAAATAAAGCAATTCGTGCTTGTTATAATCGAGATAAAAATCCTATCATAATACTAAAGATAATACTAATAATAATAAAAATAATAATAATAAAAATAATAAAAATAGAATAATAATAATAATAATAATAATAATAATAATAATAATAATATTAATAATAATAATAATAATAATTTTATTGTTCTCTGATATATCTAGAAAGCGTACAATAGGTGTACAGAAAATAGCATCGTCCTTGGCAAAAAGCAATGTGCAGTATCTCGGAAATGAAGCAATTGCAGATTTGAATGTTCATAGGAACTTTTCTGTTCACTTTGACGTCCTGAATATGTATACTAATTTATGAAACATAATTCGATAACACCCTGTGTATGTATGTATGTATGTATGTATAAAGATCCGTTCCCATGCTAATTTCTTTTGCACAATGTTGTTGTTGTTGTTTTTTAACCGTTTTTTTTTCTACCTCTTCACAGATATTATTAACTCTCTCCATTCTCAGCCTGGCACAAAAAGAGAAGTTTAAAACGAAGTAAGTCAAAAATAAGTACACTGCATCTCTCTCACCGATATTGATATTATTATTATTACTATTATTATTACTATTATTATTATTAGTATATAAATAAATGGAAATAATGTGAAGAAAATGAGTAAAATTGTGTTTAGGTGGAAGGGAAATTTTGGTAACTGAAAAAAAGGAAAAATCGAAATTTTTTTCATCGGCCAAAACTGAATTCTGCGCATAAAATTACCTAAAATAATATATATATATATATATATATATACTGTATATTTTTTATTAAAAATCAGCGATGAATGAAACCGAGAAAACCCAATTTATAAAAGTATAGGGTGATCCAAAAAAGTGTTCCCAAAAAAATGTGCAATAAATTATTTTTGGGAACACCTTCTCTATCACCCTGTACAAGGTGAATGTGAATTGTTTGATTAATTGTGATTTAATTTTGAAGATATTTGGAGGATGTTTATCTCTTTTTGTCTGTAGCGATCCTTCCTGCATTAAAAAAAAATTTAGAGTTATAGGTATATTCTGACACATTCTATAAGCTAAGCAAGAATAAATATGATGTGCAATTTTGGAAAAAAAGTTCGCCTAAATTTTTTCTTAAAAGCACAAAAAATTACTTAGCAATAATAACTGGGGTTTTTGTATATATATATATATATATATATATATATATATAATATATATATATATATATATATATCGAGAGAGAGAGAGAGAGAGAGTGGCCTACGGATCACCAATTTGATGTGTCCAAGAAGCTTACTATAATTTGAGTTTAACTGAAATGAGTAATTAGGGGTCACCAGTTTGGGATACGGTTCAAACAAACAATATTTAATAAGGAGAGAGAAATTACTTTGTTGATTTGTGTTTATAAAAATAAATGAATTATTTGTTCACAGTGATTAACAATTCTATATTACAAATGACTGATTACACTGGTCGACAAAACCGAATATTTTTCTCTCATCAAAGATGTATACACACTTTTCTAGACCACTTTTGTACGCTGATTCCAAATCTGTTTTCGGTTTTTCTCTACCACATCTAGTTATCGAAATATGACTGTCAATTTCAGCACAATTTATCGTAAAAGTACAACTTTATTCATAAAAATAAATGTACACCAACCTAAAAACGTTGCGAGTACGATTTTCTTTTGTAAACCTTGTCCAGATCGTCGCGGTACAACATCCAGCAGTAGTCTGCCAGCATACTTTCGTTGCAGAAACCTTGGTAGCGATTTTCCATTGACTGGATGTCTTGATGGAAGCGTTCCCCCTGTTCGTCACTCACCGCGCCAAGGTTTTCGGGAAAGAAATCTAGATGCGAACGTAAAAAATGTATTTTCAAGAACATACGACAGCCCATTTCTTGATATGCATCGAGCAGTTTCTGAACTCCATCTTTGTATGCGGGAGACTTGTGGTTACCCAAGAAGTTTCCACAAATCCATTTGAAAGCCTGCCATGCTTTTAGTTCTAAGGCACTGAGCCTTTCTTCAAAGCCTTCATCCTGCAGAACCTCCCTGATTTGGGGCCCTACAAAGATTCCCTCCTTCAATTTCGCGGCACTGATGTTTGCAAATTTCTCAACAAGGTATCGAAACCCTCTCGAATTCGCCTTACCTATCGCTTTCACAAAAATTTTCATTAAGCCGAGCTTAATGTGGAGAGGTGGCAGGAAAATCTTTGGATCAACTAAAGTAACACACTGGACGCTGCCCATTCCTGGCTCGTATGTGCTTCTTTAATGACAGTCACGTCTGATGGAATGATCCGCGGTAGCACGGCCGTCCCATAGGCATAGGAAAACAGTATTTCGTGAACCCTCCTTGCATGCCCATTAACATACCAATGACTTTGAAATCACCACAGATATTCCATTGATTAGTGCTGTATTGGATTGCTTCAAGTAGTATATTCATGTTATCGTACGTCTCCTTTAGATGAACGGAGTGGGCGATCGGGATGGACGGCCTTAAGTTCCCGTTATGCAGGAGAACCGCTTTCAAGCTTCGCTGTGAGGAATCAATGAAGAGGTGCCACTCAGATGGTGTGTATACCCGTGACAAGTTCTCGAAAAGTCCATTGATATCAAGGCAATAGCAGAGCGGACCGTCTACTGTAAAGAATGTCACCAAATCATGGTTTCGTTTTCGAAAGTGACACACTCGGACGTCCTTCTCAAGTAAGTGTTTCTGCTTGAGTCTCGAGGAGAGAAGTTCTGATTTCTCTTTGGAGAGGGCTAGGTCTCTAATGAGGTGATTCAACTCGTTTTGGGTATGCCTCTCCGGCTTCGATTGCTCTTCGTCAGGTGTGTAGTCAAGATCGGCCGAAGGTCCCGCATCTCCGCCAGTCGCACCTTCGTCGGATTCCCTTTCGTCTTCTAAAGAATCGAGTCCATACTGTGGAGTTACCAGAATCGGCATTGTGTCATCGTGAGGGATCGGTCTGATCGCAGAGTCTACGTTCAGATAAACGATGTTATGCTTGTTCTTCACGGAGAATCCAGTTAAGTTAACATTGCAAAAGTAACACTCGCCATGATAGTCTCTTGGCTCCTTCCATATCGTGCGTATAGGGAACGGCATCGACTTTTTCCTTTGGTTCAACCAGTCACGTAATCCATTCGAACAAGCGGTACAGATAACATGTGCCGCCCACGCCTTATCTTGGTCGCCTAGTGGACAGCCGAAGTAAGGGGTTCCAAAAAACCATAGCCCCCCATTTGCAGCTTACATGTTTACTTATATCGAAATAGTTTTTAGTGATTATAAAAATATATAAAAAAAATTATTTATTGCAGGTATTAAAATTACTCTAGCTGATAAAGTGATAATATAATGGCTTCTCAATTAATTGGTGATTCGGAGAGGCAACGTGTGATAGATCGCATACGAGCAATAACATTTCGGAAAGCTCGTGATGCTGGAGCCACCTTTATAACACGTTCATGGGTTGCCAAAAAGTTGCGAAGAAAATGAGGACTTCGTCAAAAGAAATTGGAATAAAACTTTGGATGAATGTGAAATGGATACAACCAAATCTGGGCGCCCAAATTTGCCACTCTCTCAGGAAACAAAGGACATCATTGAAAGCGGTACGCGTAAGCGGAAAAATAGCTGTGCTGAACTTTCTAGAGAGATCGAAGTGTTGAGAGGAAAGATCGTTAGTGGTGAGCTCATTCGACTGTACCGTCATAGGCAAGGTTTAAAGCCTTGGCATGAACTTCCAAAGCCAAGAAAAACTCAACTTAACATCGATGACAGAATGTGATTTGCCCATTATCTTGAAGATTGGGATGTGGATGATTTCCTGCATTTAGCTGTCTCCGATGAATTTTTTGTTTACGTAACACGTCGGCCCAACTACCAAAATGATCGAGAGTGGGCCACAACACCAGATGAAATCGATTACAATGAACATTATCGCGAATTATTAAAAAGTCCAGACTGTGTTGGTGTGTTTGTTTTGTTCACTGCAAAGAAGCTCATGTGGGTGCTGAAGCCAAATGGTCAGAGTTGGGATGGACAGTATTTTCGTGATATTATTCTATCCCAGCATGTCATTCCTTTTCTAAGAAACTCAAACAATGTTATGGATGTCGATCAGGTCACACTTCTGCACGATAAGGCCCCCTGCTTTAAGGCATTAGCCACTCAACAGTTGTTGCGGAACCATGAGATCGATTTCTTTGGAAATGAAGAATGGCCAGGAAATTCTCCTGACCTGAACGTCTGTGAACACATTGGATCAGTTATAAAGGACAAGGTTGAATGTCTCTTGTTTCAAGAACCTGCAGCAAATCGATTTTCGAAGGATACAATGACGCAACACATTGAAACTGTTTTAGAAAACTTGCGTAACGATCAAGATCTATTCACGTCACTTTTGGCAAGCTACCCAAAGCGAATTCAGGCTGTCTTGGAAGCCAATGGCGGGAACACCAAGTTTTAATTGTTTCTCATTAAATGCAGGATTAAATTCTCTTTTGTAAGGTATGTTTAGTTTTACTGTACCTCTAATGGTTTAGGCCATGGGCGGGGGGGGCTAAGGTTTATTGGAGCCCCGTATAACCGGTACGTTTTGAAGATCCATCGTGATTGTACGCCGTTGTGATTTAGTCGCGAACGAGCCGCACACGTAACAGAAATTGTCAAAGTGATTTTTACACTTTCGAGGCATGATGATCAATGAGTGTTGATGTAAATCACCTAAAAAAATAAAATGTGTAAGTGGGCGACACAAAACAAAAAATGCAACACACAACTAGACATGTGACTCTTACGCCAAAGAATAAAAGGGTGTACATGTGCAACGTTTACAAATTTGTGGCCAGCAACTGCTCTCATCTAAAATACCACAAAACAACCTGCGGAAAGCCTAAGTTGAAACGACAAAATGCCATACATGAGGGTACAGAAATGGTAAAGCAAAAACCTACACCTAAGCTGCAACGACAAAATACTCCGCTACATGTATAAAGGATGCATATTATATATTGTATATATAGTATTATATATTATATAAGGTTGTAACATATATTCTGCTCGATTTTTTAGTTCATTCAGAACAAAAATTAAATGAATGATAAGGACAAATTTGCTCGAATTTTTAATTTATTCACAACAAAAATTAAATGACATAATGACAAATTAATCATCAATATAATTCCCTTCTTTTTCTAACCTCCTCCCACCGGTAGAAAAGTTTTTTTATGCCACATTCCAAGAAATCCCTTGGTTTCGAGTTGAAAAAAGCGATCAGTTCGTTTTCGATAGCTTCCCTGGAATACAACTTTTTTTCCATCTAGGTAGTGTTGCAGACTTCTGAATAAATGGTAATATGAAGGTGTGATGTCCGGAGAATAAGGTGGATGAGGCATTTTTTCCCAACCAAATGCCCTCAATTGGGCAGTGGTGATTCGAGCAGTGTGAGGGCGCGCGTTATCCTGGTGGAATAGAACACCTCTGCAATTAATTAATGCAGGACGTTTTTCTTGTAATGCCATTTTCGATTGTTGGAGTTGTTGGCAGTAGACTTCAGCTGTGATTGTTTGGTTATCTGGCAGAAGCTCAAAATGAATAATTCCTTGCATATCCCACCAAACGCAGAGCAAAATTTTCTTTGGATGGGGTCCATTCCTTGGCTGAGGTTCAGGCTTTGTTTCACGGCTAAGCCATTGATGTCGACCCTTAATATTGTTATAGAAGAACCATTTTTCATCCCCACTGACGATCCGATTCAAAAGCGGTGCCTGCAGTTGCCGAGGATGCAGTGATGTGCAAATATCGATTCGATGTTGAAGATTCGCTTGTGACAAATCATGCGGAACCCATTTTCCAACCTTCACTACTTTTCCTAACTTTTCCTACTTTTCCTTCTGTATCATTCTGTATCGTAATAAAACCTGTGCGAATCTGTCGCCGCGTGTATTTTCAACATTTCTAAAACTATTTCACATATCTTGAGGTTATTCTATTATCTACCGTCCGTTTTCTTATCAAGCAGAATTTATGCTCCAACCTGATATATAGTTATATATATATATATATATATATATATATATATATATATATGAATAAAACCACGAAGGAAAGGAAACACAGAATGGTGCTCAAGCGCTTTCATCTAATGACATCCTCAGGAACACTGAAGTACATAAAGAGTTACAGCCTATATATATAGGTTACAGAAAAAAAAAATATATATATATATATATATATATATATATATATATACAATAAACGGAGAAATAAAAATATAAAAAAATAAAAAATAAAAAATAAAACATTAAAGGATTGTGGGAGGAGCATACAAATTTGTAAGGAAAAACTACCGATTTTTAGCACAAGATCAAATGAATTGTTTCCAACCAATGTTATAGATAATTAAAAAATACAAATACAAATTTATCCTGGAAATCTGCCCGGGTTTTAGCACTCTGCCCTTCTTGTATATAAAAATAAATTGAAAAATAAAAGTTATTAGAGTAGCATACAAGTTTACCAAAGATTTAGCGTTCTACCCTTCTTATCTAAATCTGTTCTGAAGGAATTCAAAACGACAGGATCGAGTTGAAAAAGACCTTTGCTTATGTTGAAGTTATTTGTAAGTTGGATAATGGCA
This sequence comes from Bathynomus jamesi, assembly GCA_023014485.1. Taxonomy (NCBI): domain Eukaryota; kingdom Metazoa; phylum Arthropoda; class Malacostraca; order Isopoda; family Cirolanidae; genus Bathynomus; species Bathynomus jamesi. The sequence continues at coordinate 584,911 of JAJOZX010001296.1, forward strand.
GACTCAAGAATATTTCTATTAACAATGTTGCTAGAGTGAAATAAAACTGAAGCATTATTCCAATCAATACAGTGGGATAACTCTGACAAATGGACAAAAAGGGCACTGGACAACTGTCCTGTTCTAACGGAATATTGATGCTGTTTTATACGTGTGTGCACGTATAAAACAGCATCAATATTCCGTTAGAACAGGACAGTTGTCCAGTGCCCTTTTTGTCCATTTGTCAGAGTTATCCCACTGTATTGATTGGAATAATGCTTCAGTTTTATTTCACTCTAGCAACATTGTTAATAGAAATATTCTTGAGTCTGCCATTATCCAACTTACAAATAACTTCAACATAAGCAAAGGTCTTTTTCAACTCGATCCTGTCGTTTTGAATTCCTTCAGAACAGATTTAGATAAGAAGGGTAGAACGCTAAATCTTTGGTAAACTTGTATGCTACTCTAATAACTTTTATTTTTCAATTTATTTTTATATACAAGAAGGGCAGAGTGCTAAAACCCGGGCAGATTTCCAGGATAAATTTGTATTTTTATTTTTTAATTATCTATAACATTGGTTGGAAACAATTCATTTGATCTTGTGCTAAAAATCGGGTTTTTCCTTACAAATTTGTATGCTCCTCCCACAATCCTTTAATGTTTATTTATTTTTTTTATCTCTCCGTTTATTGGATATATATATATATATTTTTTTTTTCTGTAACCTATATATAGGCTGTAACTCTTTATGTACTTCAGTGTTCCTGAGGATGTCATTAGACGAAAACACTTGAGCACCATTCTGTTTCCTTTCCTTCGTGGTTTTATTCATCATAAATATTTTTCACGTGTTACTTTCGTGAAATAATTTTCATATACATATATTTTATATATTATGATCGGTCTCATCTCGAAAACTAGATGTGCTAGAGGAAAACCAAAAACAGGTTTGGAATCAGCGTCCCAACAGCTATCTAGCCCACCCATAATTATATATGGTGAAAAGTACTTTTTGGCCAGTGAATTATTAGCAATAAGAAATGGTTACACAGTATAATCGTTAAGTATAAAAATGACAAGACACACTAATTTAGGTAGGCTAATAAGATATGCGGCAGTGAACACAAAAGTAATTAAACCAATAATAACTGAGATAATGAAAGTACGGTATGGTACAGTGAATGGATTAGGCCAGTAAAATGAAATGCATAAAAGAGCAAATAAACAAACGGATACAAATACGGTAAGATGGTTTAAACGTTAAAATAATTGACCAGGCCTACTGTAGTCGTAATAGGAAAGTTAGTTTGCCGGTTGTTTGCATACACTTTTGGGCCTACTCGGTCAGGCAGAGTTTATGGACTTTTCAGTTTTGACTCCTGAATAGTCGAGCGCGACGTAACAAAACACTGTAGGCCGAGTGGGGGTCTACAAGAGACTTACCGACCTGCGATTTTGACGGAGATAACTCTGAAGACTGACAAGGGCCTACGTGAAAGTTGACCGTACTGCGTTTCGACCTAGGTAACTTTGAAGACTGACAAGGGCCTACGTGAAGTTTGATCGTACTGCGTTTCGACGTAGATAGTCTGAGGACGTATTGACCTACCGGTAGGATATGTTGAGGGCCCGTTGATAGATTTGTTGAAAGGGCGCCGATCGAATTGTGGTGAAGGATAAGTGAAACCACGGCCAGAAGGATGACGCCGGTAGAGTGATGTTTGCTTCCAGCGGGATGAAATTGTTGGTCACCTCAAGTTTGATTCGCTTCGTGTATTGTTGAACTGCTGCTTGAGGGACTGAGGTCGGCTAAGGTCGAACGGCACTACGTGAAAGGAGAGATTCACGAGGAGGAGTAACGAGCAGAGTGAGAGTGAGGGCGACTTTTAGAAACTCTGGCTTATATACAGTATGTTCGGAAGACGCGTAGCTTTTCGAGAGCCTTTTTTGGGAAAAAAACCAGCACAATTTGTTTCTCTCTCCTTGAAACTCAGATGTGTTTTTCTGTCTCTGATGATTCCCAGATGTTTGCGAACGGCGAGGAAAGGAATTTCTGGTCGGTCTCTACATATATATATATATATATATATATATATATAATATATATATATATATATATATATATATGCCAAACCAACACACAATGCATTTATAATATGATCATCTACCCACTTTTATCATATATGAATGGGATAAAGGAAGTAAGTAGTAGTTAAGAGGAATTTTTACCTTAAAGAGGCTTGTCTAAAATGTCCATGCAGTGTATTTGGTTCCCAGCCATTAAAATGCAAATTCCTAACATATTGCTATTTTTTAATCAATTAATAACTTTGCAGCAAGTGTACTTTACGTCCCCCTGACGCAAAAGGGGACACAAACTACACTAGGATCTTTAGGAGACATTTTTTAAATGAATCCATCAAATAAAACGTTAAAACTAACGAAACTATTACGACTTAACCTAACCAATCGTCAATATATATATATATATATATATATATATATATATATATATATATATATATATATATATATATATATATATATATGATGAATAAAACCACGAAGGGAAAAGAAACAAAATGGTGCTCAAGCGCTTTCGTCTAATGACATCCTCAGGAACACTCAGTGTTCCTGAGGATGTCATTAGACGAACGCGCTTGAGCACCACTTTGTGTTTCTTTTCCCTTCGTGGTTTTTATTCATCATAAATATTTTTCACGTGTCACTTTCGTGAAATAATTTTCATATATATATATATATATATATACATATGAAATAGGATCCTCCTAAGGAGACGTAATTTTACATTTAGGATAAAAACGAAGACGTAGAGCAAGAAAGTCATTATATTTGGCTTGAAAATGGGTAGAGTTGCCCGAAACGTCGGCTGCAGCCAAATATAATGACTTTCTTGCTCTACGTCTTCGTTTTTATCCTAAATGTATATATATATATATATATATATATATATATATATATATATATATATAGTATATAAGGGTTCTTATTTGGGCTTAAATTAAAAATTTTGCGATTTTTATGAATGCACCCTCGGGTATTGTGCGAATAGCTGTAAAAACTAATCCTGTAAAGTTTGAGAGCGATCGCATAATTTTTACTACTTCCCCCGGATCCTTTTGTATTCTCTCCTGGGTGAATCATTGGATAGTGTTGTACGTTTTTTGGAAATTGTCGTTGCGGAATGCCGTTGGATGGAACTGATATCTTCGGCATGCCAGTACTTTGTAGTTGAATTGTATACTAGGTCCCCCTCTACTCGAGTATTAGCCCCTCAATGGGGGGGTCTCATGGGCGCCCATCTCCCACTCATTGTTGCCTAGTTTTCAGAAGTCACGGTGGACTTGCGGGCGTCAGGATAGCGCTGGCGGTGCGCCTCGACGACCTGAAGGAGGAACTGACGTTGCTCCTCGTTTGTCAGTGCCAAGTTGTAGTCCTGCATCATAGCGACGCCGCGCTCGGCGAAGTCGTTAGTGACGCGGCGGCGGCATACCTTGGGTCACTGGGCCACTCCGCTGGGTCGGAGGACAGGAAGGCGCCGTCGATACCTAGCACGTGGAACAAGAGCCTCGATGACTGGGTGACGAAATCCGCGAGGGTCTTGCCGTTCACCACAGCCGGCTTCGGGAGGCTGTCTGAGCCCTCCTGCTCCTCGAGCGCCTTCACTATCATCCTCTTTGTCTCCGCAGATGTGTTGTCGTCGAAGAAGGCGAGCGACACGAGTGGCTCGATCAGATACCACAGGTGCCGGCGCGCGAAACCGTCGGCCAGAACCTTGGCGAGCGCCTTGTCCTCGTAGCCGACGAGGTCCTGGAGGAGGGCAAGATTGTTCGCCGGAGCGGCGGCGGGGTTCGGTGAAGCGAACCAGGCCGAGACGTAGAGGACAAGAGCGAAGTTGATGAATCGCCTGAGACCGGTCCGCTCCCCCGCGGTGAGGACCAACTGTTCGTGGAACAGGAACATCTTGAGGCAATAAATGGCCTTCGCCATCCAGCGAGCGCGGTGGAGGGCGCCTGGGCGCATGAACCGGATGCCGCGCGTGGGCACGCCGCCTAGGACGATAGTGGACAGCTCCAAGAGCTCGCGGTAGTCATCGCGCGGCTGCTGTTGGGAGAGGTGGAAATGGTAGCGGGTGATGGTCGTCGCGCGCGTCCATGAGGGCCGCCGTGGCCTCCTCGTCGTCGATGACCAGTTGGCGCTCAGTGTTGATGGAATCCCACCGTTCCTTGAAGAGCTGGACGTTGGGACCGGAAGAGGCGCGGAAACACTCGCCGAACGCCTTGGCGGCAACGAGTTCGAGCATGTGTTGGCGGCAGGCAAGGTTGAGCAGATCTTTGCTCGCTTCTGTTCGATGAGCACGCAGGCACCCGCGCGCGCGCCGGTGTTGGACGCCGTCGTATCGAAGCTCAGGCCGGTGACGCGGTTTGCGATGCCCCAGTCCTCCAGCGCCTCGACGACAGCGTCCGCCGTTGCTTGACCAGTGCCGGTGGCGAGCTTTGGGACAGCGAGGAGCTTGGCGACTCTTTCGCCGGAGACAAGGACAGGCAGCCGTTCGACGTTGTCCTCCGCGCCTCCCGTCACGTCGACCACCAGCTTTCCGTCCCAGTGTACGATGAGTGGAGTGTCGGGCGCAAATGCCCACTTGATGACGGCGGCGGCTTCCTTGCGGTGCTTGATGCGCGAGTGGTAGAACGACGACCGGTTGACGGTGAGTTCCGCTCAAGACTCGGCAATCGCTGCCACGACGTGGACCGCCTTGTTGTCTGTGATGTGCTCGCGGTCGAGCGGGGCAGCGCCACCTTTGGTGTGATGACCTGCTATCGCCCGCGGCGTTTCGGCGGCGGCGGGCTGGCGGCGCTGGATGTCGACGGCTGGGCGTGGGCGTCGTTGCTTTGTTGAGGGCGCCGTGGGCTGCCCTCGCTGGAGCCCAGTTTGAGTTTGGTCACTTCCACCTCAGCGCGCTTCCGTTCTGCCTCCTCCTGGCTCGCGCGATCCTCTGTGATGCGATGCGCCTGTCGCGCCTCACGCTCGGCGAGGAGGCGGTCGACGCCGATCATCGACCCACGCCGACCGTACTCGCGCTGGGCCAGGAGAAATGCCTTGTCCTCCTGAATGACGAACATCTTCAGCGCGTTCCCGTGGGCGATGTCGAATAGATTGTTTAGACCGCGCGTCCAGGCGTTCTGCTTGTTCACGAGGAACGGCGCGGTCGCCTGCGTTTTCTTGCGTATCAGGTTCTTCCACTCCTAGTGCAACTTGATGAGTTTCTGAGCGCAATGATGATGACCGGAGGTCGGGATCCGGGCGATTTCCCAAAACTCGCGGACTTCGTTGATGACGATATCAGCCACCTTCCGTATTGTCTGTCTGCCGATGATGTGCACATGGAAGCGGCGCAGAACCTCTCCTTTCGACGGCAGCTTTGAGCCGGTCAGGGACTCAGATGGGTGGCCTACCAGAAACACCTTGGTTGACTTCCGCGTCGTACGCTTAACAGCTGCAGTCACGACATGATTTCAAGTCTGTGAAGGGAAAAATTTTAAAACTTATTAGAAAAATAGACACCTTATAACATGAAATATAACGATTAATATAAATTAATGATATAGATTTAAATAATGAATTAAAATGAAATGATATAAAATTAAAATATGATTCCCTCCCTAGCAAGCTAACATTGTCATCTACAAGTTTACTTTTCCACAATTTATTTGAGAAATCAATACCTTGGAGGCTTGGCTGCTAGGCCTATAAGGCAAGACGAAACTAAAATATCTGCACAACCGACTCCGACGCTAGGATGGCAATAACTGAGTTGCTGCGTAATATTATTTACTAAAACTGAACGCATTAGGAGGCGGAGCAATCGAAGAAGCAACCCAAAAGTTCACCGAGTTCACAGGGGGGAGAATACAAAAATGCCTGGGGTTTTAAAAATTATCCGATTGCTCTCAAACTTCACATGATTTGTTTTTATGGCTATTCGCACAATATCCGGGGGCGCAGTCATAACAATTAAAAAGTCGCCAAGTAAGAACAACCCTATATATATATATATATATAATATATATATATATATATATATATATATATATATTGACGATTGGTTAGGTTAAGTCGTAATATTTTCGTTAGTTTTAACGTTTTATTTGATTAGGTATACGCGGACAAATTTGGGGAACGCAAACTACACTAGGATAATGTAGGGGAACGTAAACTACACTTGGCACCACAGGGGGACGTAAACTACACTTGCTCCATAACTTTTTCTGGTTTTTCAAGTCTGTGAGTGCGGTATTTTTTCCATATCTTCTTCAGCGAACTTGAATTGGTGCGAGTCTAAAGCAGTAACACTAAATGTCTGTATCTATATATTAAACGTAAAATCAAAATAACTAATATGTGCATAGATTATTCGGACGTACACTCATTTCGTCGAGAAGACCACAATATCGACACTCTAAAAAACTAACTTAACATAACCTAACCTAAACTAGCGTAACCTAACAACCTAACCTAAACTAGCGTAGCCTAACCTATCTTAATCTAACCTAATATGTAATAACTTGTCGATAGAATGTCAAGTCGATCGGATGTTGTAAGGCCGGATTATTCATTTAATCCTTTTTTTTCAGCCCCTTCATCTTTACTGAAAACGACTACAATAAAGCTGAAGGTTTATTCATTAATCACACGTACGTATTGTTCTGGGGTTCTTGTAGCAGGTCCTTTTTATAGTCTGGCAGCCAGCTGACTGAAGCCGGAATTTTATTAAATACAAAAGTTTTTTGCGGATTTTGTATCTGTTTATCGTCCTTACTCAGGATCTGCATGATGACATCATGTTACTCTTGTACAGTTTGATATATTAACTCTTTTAGTCGCGACTGCCTTTAAATTTATATTACGATATGTACTTGTTTACCAGAAGTAGAAGCCAGGAGCAAGCAACACAAGTAGCGATAACATGCGACAACCCATCACACGCATAAAGGAAACAGAAATTGCAGATCCCATTGAATATGACAAATGTTGAACTGTTCACAGGGCCCATGAAACCAGAAATACCACAGGAAGCAGCTATAAAATCTGCGTTACCCTTAAAACTACTCGTGCATATGGTTATTGCTAAAAGGCGAGCATCTGAAACAGACTGCGCATTTCTAAAGGATGTTGTGACCAGACATGGGGTCAATTAAATTTTATCAATTCCAATTCAAATCCAATTCCGGTAAAATAAAAATTCGTCAATTCAATTCAATTCCAATTCATTTATCGGAAAAAATCTATTAATTCCAATTCAATTCAATTCATATGCTTTTCAATTCCAATTCATTTATTCAATTTTATATTGAGGAAAAAAAACAAGGTTTTATAATAACCATTTCATTTTCATACAACATACACTACTACTCACTAACAAATCATGTTAACTGCCACACAGATATTCATATGGTTTATATCTTCATTAGAATCACTACTATGAATCCATGATCATTACACAATATGCTACAGCCCAAATTACTGAGAATTACATCTGATCATCATAAGTTGTTCAAAACGGTTATCGCTCAGGTTGCAACTCTCTGGCCTGAAGAGTTTGCCAGCAATGAAGAACAGTCGTTCCACAGCAGATGATGTAGCAGGGATGGCCAAGTATTGTGATGCAAGCCTGGTGAGGACTGGGAACTCAGGCTGCTTGGCCTTCCAGTAGCCAAGGGGATCAACATCTTCTGGCAGACACGACTGGCTGAGGTACAGAGAGACCTCAGTGTCGGATGGAGTCAGTCTGGGTGATGAGGACCGGTTGGTCAGGGAGAACTTGTTCCTCTTCATCGGTGGTGGTTCAGCAGTGAAAGTGTCTGTAGGACTGACACTAGGTGCGATGTTGTTGTACTTCCGAGTCAGCAGGTCACGGATGTCTTGCACTTCATCGTCACGGCACCAGTCCAGCTTGTGGCGTGGGTCTAGGATGGCAGCGAGCTGAAAAGCCTCCATGGACTCATACTTGCTCAAACGAGTCTCAACTGACGACTGAAATGTTGAGACAAGCTTGCTGTTGTACACTTCACGAAGATTTGCTAAAGCAGCCCGAAGACCAGAAACACAGTTCACCACCAGACTGGATGTCACCATGTCTTGTCCCTGAATCTGAAGAGTCACATACTCGAACGGCTCAAGGATATCACAGAGCTCCTTGATGGTGTTGAGCTCATACTGCTTAAGTTTGTAGGGAGCATCAAGTTTGTCCCACACTTCAGGTGACACACGAAGTACAGACCTCATCATCGTCAATTGGCTATTCCAGCGTGTACACGTTGCCATCTGGAGTTTGAGTTCATCTGAGAGCACTTATGTAGCAACTGTTGACTTCCTACAAAAGCTGACGAGCTTAGATACCTTGGTGAGAATCTGTGTGACCTGGCCAGCATGCTCCATGCCGTCTTTCACCACTAGCTGCGTTGTAAGGGCGAAGCAAGGAATGCGGTCAGGAGGTAGGTAGTCGTACTTTCTAGTGGCATCGGTTGGTGTGATATCACTGTCGTCATCCTCGTCTTCGTCATGTTGCTCTACTGGGAATAGGATGAACGCCTTTACCATATTCGCTGCATTGTCAGTAACTATGGTAGAGACTTTGCTTGCCACATCATAGCAGCCACCGTCTCTTGATACATGCTGTAGATGTTGCCCGCCGTGTGGGAACCTTTGAAGCGATGACATGCCAACATAACACTGTTCATGATGTAGTCTAGGATGAAGTGGCCAGTCACACCAATAAAGGACCTCATGTCCCTACTAGACCACAGATCGATGGTGAGAGACAGATCATGGACCTGCTGTAACTGGGTCTTCAACTGTGTTTGAACACTGGCTGAACACTGTGGTAGAAGCACACTACTCAGATGTTTACGACTGGGCATCGTAAACATCGGCTCTACAGTCTTCATGAGTATGCGGAATCGCTCTTTCAACCAGAGACAGGGGAAGGAGATCATGGGCAATAAGAGCCACGACACATTTGATGAGTTTCAGCTGTCGTTGGTCAGCGGACTTCCACTTGGTAGGCTTTGATGTGAAGTTATCCATGGAGAGTTGGTTTGGTTCAGCTACTGGACTATCAAGTTTTGCATAGATGTCTGCATGGTTCCTCTGAAAACAAAATATAATAATAATTATAAAAATGTAATATTAAAAATATATTTTAATATTTAATATATTTATAATATTAAAATATATATTTTTACTACTTAAAATTAAAAATATTATTAAATTGAAAGATAAGTAGGCCTATAAATACTTGGAAATTACCAGTATTTACAGTAAAATTAATTCACTTTATGATAATTCTTTTAATTAAAAAATTGCTCACCTCTAGATGCCTCCTGAAGTTTGATGTTGCTTTGTTAGATCCAGCTACAGATTGGTTACAGTGACGGCAAACTGCCTTATGGTTTCCTGATTTACTGTCACTGGAACTAGGCGTGATGAAATGACTGTACACATTTGATTTAGGTGGCATTTTCTCACATAAGATAGGTAGCTACCATATCTACTTAACCCTTTAAGGACTGAAGGTACAAATTGCTAACGTTTCAAATACAAGCATTCATAACTTAACCCTACAAAAAATTCAGGGCTTAAAGGGTTAAGTTTTAAAAGAGAGAGATTTCTGGAATATGGACACAAATCAAATATATGAGCAAAAAAAACCTTTACTTATATATATTATATATACGGTACATAAGTATATTGTAACTATAACTCAAACAGGTGTCTCAATACGGGAGACCAAAAACAAAGCCAGAACCGTGATACAAACAGAACCAACTCCACATATGCCTACTATATGTGACTAACTCTAAATCAATAACTATATCGAAAAGCTCTATATATAAAAATTTTCTCTGAGGCTGTCCTCCGACCCTTTCATACTTCTCTCTTAGCCCAGCACCTTTTAGGTGTGATCTACTATCTTCACAGCGAATTCTCTGATCATAGCCCCATCTTTTGGGGGAGAAAGCATTTGGAGAGTTCATTCCCCCAATGCCCAACAGTTACATATTCATACAAATAAACATGAAGGCTTCCTTTTCACATAGCTAAAATAAATATACACATGTACATAGATAACTATACTGTACACACAAACACACACATTCACTTTTGAAAATTATATTACAAAGATAAACGGATACAAATAAACATGTAAATTTTCTTTTACACATAAACCAATATACACATGTACAGTTGCGGTCATAACTCCGTCACAAAATGTTACAACCGTTTGTAGTACAAACAACAAATCTATGCCAGGTGTCGCGTTTTGTCCTCAAGAGTGTCCTAGGAGTTATGACTGCAACTGTACATAGATAACTATACTGTACACACAAACACACATTTACTTTGGAAAATTATATTACATACGCATAAACTTGGACTGGCAAATGCTTCTTAGAGTAGAGAGAACATCTGGAGCCATAAAGTAAGGAGAGTTTGGGCTTAGGGGAAAAAAGGAAACATTCCCTCTCAAATGATACCGTACCCCAACTTCGATCCAGAGTCTCAAAGTGGACCTTTTTTGACCTAGTCATGAGAAAGGAAAACTCCTTCCCACCCACTCTTGGGTGGCATTACATTAGATTAGGTCTGCTTCTGAAGGGAATGGAGATGGAAGCTGTCCCACTGATGGTTGAGGTTTTTGACCATCCCATAGCAGGTGCAGGTCCAAAATACAAAATATCTCAGAGTAGATCCCCGTCTATGAAAAGCCTACCCATCCCTTCAGAAAGTAAGCCCCATATTCATAAAACGAAATAGGTTCCTTAAGGTTAAAAATGAATTGGAAGTTAGTATATAAGAGTAAAACCGCAGTAGTCAGGAAACAATTTTATTAGGAGACTAGTTTCGGAAGTGCAATGACTTCCGAAACTAGTCTCCTAATAAAATTGTTTCCTGGCTACTGCGATTTTACTCCTGTTTACAGCTCCCTTCACTAGGACTTTACTAATATTAGTATATAAGGCCTACTTTAGAAAAATCCAATTTAATAATATGAATGAGAATGCTTACTGCCAAAACCTTTATTAGGTTAAGAGTATAATTAATGGGAGTTGCTTACTCCCATTTCTATACTGTATATATTTGAGTTTCCTGATGATTTATTTTTACATCATCATCAATTCACATTAATTCATTGCATCAATTCCAATTCATTAAAAAAAAATTCTTAGATTCCAATTCAATTCCAATTCACACATTTTCCCTATCAATTCCAATTCAATTCATAATTGACCCCATGTCTGGTTGTAACTCGGGACAACTGCCCAGAATACAACGGCTACAATACTCAACTTTGCAGAGAGCAAGGCTACTCCCTCATACTAAAGACAAAAGCTGTGTATATGCCCCTAATCGATATGACCCCAGCAAACCCAGATACTATGATGGCTGCACTGACAGAGACGAGGAGGCTTAGTGCTCAAACTGGTCAAAGCTTCACTGTGTTTACTTGTGATCAATAACTGTATTGAGCAGCGCTTCTAGTAATGTGGACGTATCCTGATCGCTTCTCAGATGTAGTCCTTCGCCTTGGAGGCATGCACTTTCTCATGAGCTTTGTTGATGCAATTGGCACATTGATGGCAGAGATGGGACTTGAAGAAATAATGGAATCAGCATTTGGAAGTGTAGCAAAGATGCTTAGTGTTAAGAAATTTCCACAAAATGTCCGTGCATTGCGCATTGTAGTGGAAGAGCTTCTGAGGAAAGTGCTCTTTGAAAAGATGCCCACTTGCAGTGACTCACTTGAAGCTCTATTAGATGAATTGGCAGAAAAGAACAGGACAACAAAATTGTGGGTAAATGTGCTAACCAACCCAGTCCTGCTTATGATGAGGTACGGTGAGAGCAGAGAGGGAAGGTAGATTGGCTTCTACTTTGACACAGTGAGACGAATGTTACCCTACTTTTTCGCAGCTGGGCATGTTAACTATGTCCGATATGGACTGTATTATTTACGATTTATGGAATCTCTTCCAGCGAAAGTGAGAGCATACGTCATGAAAGGGGAACATGTCATGCACCATGTTGCAGGGTTGTGAAATGGCGTTTGGAGTGACATGTACAGTATATTGTAACGACATTCATGAGAAATGGTCACGGACATGGAGGCATTAATTAATTATTGGCGTCACACTCAGACTTGAAACTTTGAAAACATGGGCACTGAGTCATCACATAACAAGTCGGCTGGTACATGACATAGGTGACATGACTGATGAACACCAAACACAGAAACAAGACGCACACAAAGAAGAAGTGAAATCCAGGATAGCCGCAGATGCAAAAGACAGAACAACGATTCGTATAAAGTTAGAGATGTGCATAGACCCCTTAAATCCAACTAGTGACGCTGAGAATATTGTGAATGTAATCAGTAAAAAGCTGGCATCATCATCAGTCAATGTGAAGCAAAGTGGCCTAATGGGTTCTACAACACAGTCTCCAATAAAGTTGACACACTGGCAAAGACAAAGAAACATATCAAGGTTGGGGTTACCGAAGTCTTCGATACCAATTTCATCTACTACAGAGTGATAGGCCTGCAAACAAGTTCACAAGAAGTTGATATTGAGCGTATATTGTCAACTGAACTGGCACCTGTTCCCACCTCTATGTTCACAGACTCTGGTGACATGAGAGTAATAAAAGCTAAGGCTAATTTGAAAAGTTACCGCAGACCAGGCCCGTCGCCACGGGGGGGAGGAAGAATGGGAGGGCACTGCCCCTCCCCAAATTCATTTACTGCCCCCCAAGTCAAATAACTATCATCAAAACTAAAGCTGAATGGTTTATTGTTGTGGTTTACAATTCGTCCAATTCAAATTTACTTACACTCTCTCTCTCTCTCTCTCTCTCTCTCTCTCTCTCTCTCTCTCTCTCTCTCTCTCTCTCTCTCTCTCTCTCTCTCTCTCTCTCTCTCTCTCTCTCTCTCTCTCTCTCTCTCTCTCTCTCTCTCTCTCTCTCCTATAATATCGATCTACACTTGTACCTAACGTTGAGGGAAAAATACGGTCTCACGGTCTCACAAGAAGTTGGCATAAACATTATTTTGAATCTGGCGCCGCATTGGTGCTGCAACCTCGTGGCGGTATCGATAGTTATTGAACATAACGTGCTCGACATTCTGAGTAGTGAGTTCGAAATTTAAACTCATGTCATTGTCCTGTGCCTTTTCATTTGTATCGTCTAAAATAGGTGAGTTATGAAGCCCATTGTATCAGTACAAGAAGAAAAGGGTTATGTGATGCTAGTAAATGAAGTAAATAAAATTAAGGAAGTTTTTGAGTGAAAGCTACCACTATTATGACTACTCCTAGCATTTGTTTAATTTATTCTGAATAATTGTGTGTCGCCATAGCTGAAGCTAATAAAACTTTTTTGTGTGTGTGTGTGTGTGTGTGTGTGCGTGTGCGTGTGCGCGCGTGCGTGTTGCCCCCCCCCTATGATTATAGACCTGGCGACGTGCCTGCCGCAGACTGAGGTATCTGCCAGACACAGCAAACGATATCAAGTGCATAGTCATAGACGGTTCTGCAATTCTGTGGACAGTAAACTGTCCCACAAGCGGTACAGTCACAGACTTTGTAAACACTTTCAGTCTTCATTGACCACAAACTAAAAGCCCGAGCTGTATATCTTGCATTTAATAGATACAGAAAGTACAACACAAAATGTGTCACCCGATCAGCAAGAGCCTCAGAAGCTAGCAGAATGTACAGTTGAGTCTCAGTATGATGTTCCCGGCGCAGAAGGTTATCTTGTCAGTCCCAAAAAAATAAGAACCAGCTGATTTCTCTCATCTGTACAGAGCTAGCAGAAGACAAGTTATTCCATCAACGGCATTATCATCACAAACTGATCATCACTGGCAGTCAGAATGTATCTGTTGAAATCAGTAGCGGCATTGTCGTCAACAGAAGAGATATCGCCACCACGCATGAAGAAGCTGACAACATCATTGTACAAAAAGCTATCATGGTCGCCAAGGAAACCAATGAAGGTGCGTCTGTGATAGCAGATGACACTTCAAAGTGTGATGATAATGGAATCCATTGAATAGGTTGAATCACCAATCAAAGAGAGATTAGTAGTAGACATCTGTGCTTCAGTTGAAGAATACTCGCATATTATACCTGTGCTGCTAGCTGCCCATGCACTTTCAGGATGCGATATTGTGGCTTGCTGTTTTGGCATTGGAAAAAGAACTGTTGTAAAAACACTACGATGGGACTTTTCTCTGTCTTCTCGGTGACTTAAACAACTCCTTAGCTGATGTCATCAATCAGGCAACAAGATTCATGTTTTCTTTTTTTTTATGCAGGAAGGAGGGACCAAGGGCAAATGCCCACAAAAGGGCCCCTCCCATAGAAGAAGAGAGCCAAACTCAAGGTCCGGGGTTTTCGAGATGCCTAGACACTACGTTTGAAAGATGGGAGGTCATAGAGAGAAGGAAAGATGGATTGAGGAAGATTGTTCCAGAGTTGACCGGTTGAGTTGATGAAAGATTGAAAATACCGATTAACCCTTGTGTTAGAGTTGGACAGAAAAAGAATGAGAAAGTGTAGAAAGTCTAGTACTACGTGCTCTCCTTAAAGGAAGAGGCATGCAGTTAGAGAGTTCAGAAGAGCAGCGTCCGTTATAATAGCGATAAAGAGAGAGGGATTGAAGACAGTCAGTAAGAGGCGGGGAATTGATGAGACGAAAAGCCTTTGATTCCACCAGGCCAAGTACGGCTGTGTGGGTTGAGCCACCCCACACATTAGAAGCATACTCCATACAGGAGCGAACAAGACCCCAGCACAGAGACAGCAACTGAGTGGGGGTGAAGAAACCGCGGAGGCGGTACAGCACACCTAACCTCTTCGAAGCTGTTTTAGAGAGTATATGTGATCTTTCCAGGAAAGAAAGGGGATAGTCGTGTGGGAGATTGTGACGAGTAGACAGATGGAGGAACTGAGTTTTTGAGGCATTGAAAGCCACAAGGTTTTCTCTGCTCCAATCAGATATAGCAGAAAGATCAGAGGTCAGGTGTCCCATAATCGTCCTACGTGAATCATGAAGTGACAGCTGTCAGGGACGCTTTGGGAAGCGGGTGGAGAAGTGAAGAGTGGAATCATCGGCATAGCAGGGAATAGGACAGGAAGTGCGAATTAAAAGATCATTAAAAAAATAAGGGAAAAGAGTGGGTGACAAGACAGAACCTTGAGGACCACCACTGTTAAAAGCTTTAGGAAAAGAACAGTGGCCATCTACAACCGCAGCTATAGATCCACCAGAAAGGAAATTAGAGATGAAGGCACAGATAGAAGGATAGAAGCCGAAGGAGGGCAGTTTGGAAATGAAAGATTTGTGACAGACTCTATCAAAAGTTTTCGATATGTCTTGCGCAAAAGCAAAAGTTTCACCGAAATCCCGAAAGGAGGATGACCAAGAGTCAGAGAGATATGCAAGAAGATCCCAGTAGAGCGTCCCTTGCGGAATCCATACTGACGATCTGAAAGAAGATTGTGAGAAGAAAGGTGTTTTAGAATCTTCCTATTAAGGATAGATTCAGAAACTTTAGAAAATCAAGAAATCAAAGCAATTGGACGATAGTTGGAGGGTTGAGAGCAGTCACCCTTCTTTGGGACAGGCTGAATGAAAGTGACCTTCCAGCAGGAAGGAAAAGTATCAGATGGGAGACAAAGACGAAAGAGTATGCCGAGGCAGGGTGTCAGCACAGAAGTACAGTTCTTGAGAACAAGAGGAGGAACACCATCAAGACCGCACGCCTTCCTAGAGATGAGTCCAGATAGGGCAGAAAAAATATCTTTGGAAGAGATTCTAATTTCAGACATAATAAAGTCAGAGGGAGGAGGAGATGGAGGAACAGCACCGGAATCGTCCAGGATTGAATTGTAAGCAAAGGTTTGAGTGAAGAGTTCAGCTTTATCAGGAGAAGAGACGGCAACTGAGCCGTCGGAATGGAAAAGAGGAGGGAAATAAAAGGAAGTAAAGTTGTTGAAGAGGTGCTTAGCTTGATGCCAGAAAGAGCGAGACGAATTAGAATTGGATAGATTTTCACATTCTTATCGGATGAAGGAATTTTTGGCGAGTTGAAGAACAGATTTTGTACGATTCCAGGCAGAAATATAAGCTGAGTGAGAGTTAGGAATGGGATAGCGACGGTACCTTCTGAAAGCCTCCTCTCTGTTGCGGATACCATTAAAACAATCATAATATGGATTGACAACCTGTAGCACCATGTCAGAGGCTCGGCAAAAGTTGTGGGCAGTAAAAATGGGTAAAGGCACCACTATGACACCCAAACTCAACACTTTTTCCCACAACTACTGGGGTATTTGCCGAAAATGTCAAAAGAGCACAGCTGCAAACAAGTGTGTGAAAGCATGCTCTTGACCCAGACCCTAGTTGATCCACAAGAGTTTGGTTGGATACGTGATGATAGCTCCAAATCACTGTTGTCTGTAACTGTTCCTGATAGTGTAGTTTTTGCTCCCGCAGAGATTTTAAAACTAATAAAATACTCGTGTGAGTGACACACCATGCAAATACAGGCTGTGGCTGCAGCAATGCAAAACTGGCATGTAGCATATTCTGTGCTTGTCATGCAATAGGTAACTGCCACAATAATTTGAATAAAACCACCATTACTGCAGACGGGAATGAGGACACTGAGTTCCTAAATGAGTAAAATTAAGATGCTACAGTGTAGTTACCTTAAAACTAAATATGTGACTTGCAATATGCCCACCTTCATAATTGTTTTTGTTTGAACTAATAGAAGTTAAATAGAAGTTCAATGTATAAGTTTAGGTTAATTTGTACAAAATGAAAACCTAATACGTTTTTGACACCTTTAAAACAGGCGTATTGGAAACTTAAAAGGCTTGTGTATAAATATTTAGATAAGATAATGTATTCATAGTTTTTAAATAAATTGAGATGAAAGTTCACATATTCACTCAGTCTGCACTTAGCGAGTAGTTATCCTTATGGTAAGGCAGTCACGACTTAAAGGGTTAATATCTCTGTACTGAACGGACGCATTTCCTGAGCTCTCTGATATGGCATCTACTTTTGCATATTGCTGAGAATTTTACTTGGACAGTTTTGAATTTTATATACTTGCGTTTATATTCACGTTGTTATAGTTAAGTAATTGAATATTAGTGGTTTTTAGCGATTTAGAAATTTTCATATCGTGCCGGCTTAATTTAACTTACACTTGTGACGGTTTAAACTAATTTTTAACTGCGTGATGCCGTCGCAGAAAGCATCGTGTGTTAGGTGTAGGGTAAACCGGTGGTATTCGGAATTTAAGGATTATAACGGCGGTCCTATGGCGATTACCGAGAGATCAGTTTTTCTTTTGCGAGTTAATGGAGGAATTAGTTGACATAAGACGCAGTGTACGTGAGGTAATCGAATGACTTGCAACGCTTGATGAGGGCAGGGGTAGGGCTACGGTTGACGGAAGCCGAACCAATACTAACGTTGAAGACGTTAGTAATTTGAAGGGTGAGGTGCGTAACCTAGTTTCTAATTTAGGTAGCTTGTCGGGAAGGTTGGATAGAGTTGAGGAAGGGGTTAAGGTTAGTCCGAGAGTAGTAGATGGGGAGGGATTTAGAGAAGTTAAGGGTGGAGCTAGGCCGCGTACGTTAGGTGATTAGGAATCCCCCCTCTATCGAGGTTTCGAACCCTTTCGCCCATTTGGAAAGGGACGTGAATGAGGGGGAAACTATTTTAATTGGGGACTCTTTCGTGCGCCACATGGACAGAGAGTTCGTTGAACGGCATCCAACCAAGAGGAGGAGGGTCTGTCTCCCAGGGGCCAGGGTTGACAGAGTTGGAGACGAAGTGGATAGGATTGACGTTGCCTCCCGTCACTCGATGTTGGTGACGATGGTAGGAGGCAACGACTCGTATAGGCCCGATACGAGAGTGCCTGACCTTTTGGAGAGATATAGGGGGTTAATTAGGTCCCTCAAGGCGAGGTCAGATAGGTCTTCAGTTCTAGGTATTACCCCTAGGCACGGGTTGGGTCTTAGGATTACGTCAAAAACAATATTTTTGAATAATAAATTAGAGATTTGTGCTGAGGAAAATGTACCCTTCGTAAAGCTGTGGTCCGAATTCAGTGATCCTAGCCTTTTTATAAAAGATGGGGGTGCATTTTAATGAAATAGGTAATGCTAGGCTACGTAGGTTAATAGACGAAAACGTACGAAAGCTGTATAGGTCGAAGCCTTCTTTAAACGTTGTGGGTCCCGGGAACGCGGGCCCGACGTGAAAAATAGTTTAAAACGCGGGCCCGACGTGAAAAATTGTTTAAAACGCGGGCCCGTGGTAAAAAATAACTTAAACGTCTTTTATTGTAACGCGCGTAGTATTAGAAATAAATTAAATGAACTTAAGGCGATAATTTATTCCGGCAACTACGATGTAGTTGCTATCACTGAAACTTGGTTAAATACCGTGACTCGGGACTTGGAGGAACTTGATATACCGGGTTTTAAACTCTTTACTAATGATAGGTTACATAGGTTTGGTGGCGGCGTTTTGCTGTACATTCATAATTCCCTTAGGGCTATCGAGGTTAAGTTAGATTTTCCGGCAGCAATTAATGCGATATGTGTTGAAGTTAGGGCGCGTAGTATTAGTTTTAATTTTGTTTATAGACCTCCCGTTCAACCCCTCGATACCGATACTAGATTTTACTCACTTCTTGGTAACTTTATTGACAATCGGAATAGTATAATTGTCGGAGACTTTAACTGCCCTAATGTTAGTTATGAGACTTTTACTGGTAATGAGGAGGGTTTGAGATTGATTGAGTTTATGGAAGATAACTTTTTACGACAGATGGTTACCGAACCAACGCGTGGTGATATTTTAGATTTGGTGATGACGAACGGCGAGAATATAGTCGAAGGTTTAGAAGTAGGCGAGAGTTTAGGATGTAGTGATCATCAAATTCTTAGGCTTAAGTTAGTGATAGAAAACACTAAGGATAGTAACGTAATAGAAGTCCCTGATTTTCGTAGGGCTAATTTTGATAGTTTTGCGGATAGGATGAGAGTAGTGGACTGGGATAACTTATTTATTGGTAATGACAGAAATTTGCATTGGGTGGCGTTTAAAGAAAGTTTTAGGAATATTGAAAGGAAGTTTATTCCTCGTAGGCCCAAGCGCGCTAGAAATCGTGGTAGGCCGAAGTGGTGGACTAGGGAAATAGGCGAGTTCATAAACGAGCGTAATAGAGCGTATAGACTTAATAAGCGCAATGGCACGGCAGCTAACTTCAATAGATATCTACAGATCTACAGAAGCTAAGGCTAACAAAGACCCTAAGATCCACTCTCAGGTTAGCCCAAGAGAAAGGAAAGAGTAGGGGTTGAAGAGAAGAGCTTAGACGTCAGGTTAAAAGATCAGTTAGGAATGTGAAGCGTAATTTAGAGATACTTATAGCTGCGGATAGTAAAAATAATCCAAAAAAGTTTTTTGAATACTTCAATGATCGTAAGCCGATAAAAGATAACATAGGCCCTCTACTGGATGTTAACGGCGCTTTGGCTTCTGACGCTCAGGCGATGGCGGGTATTTTCAATAACTTTTCTGCGACAGTTTTTACCGTAGAAGACGAAAATAATGTCCCCGACGTGGACGATATCGTTCCATTTGGTAGCGAGACTATTTTGGATGGAATAATTGTTTACGAGGCTGAGATTGCGCATTATATCGATAGGCTAAAAGTTAGCAAGGCTCCAGGCCCTGACGCTTTTTATCTCAGACATTTTAAAGATTTGAAAGACGTTATCGTAGGCCCCTTAACGAAGATTTTTAATCAGTCACTCGAAACGGGGATTATTCCTGAAGACTTCAATTTAGCTAACGTCACGCCTATCTTTAAAAAAGGCGACCGCGCAGTAGCTAGCAATTATAGGCCCATTAGCTTAACGTCAATTGTCGGTAAACTTTTGGAATCCGTAGTTAGGGATCGTATCAGCGATCACTTAGAAAGTAGAGATTTGATTAATAGTAGTCAGCATGGGTTTCGACGCCATAGATCTTGTTTAACTAATATGTTAGAATTTTATAACGAAATAGTGCGCGAATACGATAGGCATAGAGCAGCTGACGTTATTTACTTAGATTTTAAAAAGGCGTTCGATACAGTTCCGCATAGGAGACTAATTGCGAAGGTCAAAGTGCATGGTATACGCGGTCAGGTAGCTAACTGGTTAGAAGAATTGCTTCGTGCTAGGAGACAGAGGGTCGTAGTTAATGGTAGTGAATCGGGGTTAGCGGTGTCCCACAGGGTTCAGTATTAGGCCCATTGCTATTCGTAATTTACATTAACGACATAGATGTAGGATTGACTGGTAACGTGTCAAAATTCGCGGACGATACTAAAATAGGCGGTAAGGTTGTTAATGAGGACGATAGAAATAGGCTCCAAGACGATGTAAATAGGATTATGGAGTGGACAGATAAGTGGCAGATGCAATTTAACGTAGACAAATGTAAAGTTTTGCATATAGGTTCTCGCAACAATAATTACGCGTACACGATGGATGATAGGGAGTTAGCGAGCGTTGACGAGGAAGTAGATTTAGGCGTACGCGTATCTAAGGATTTAAAGGTTAGGAACCAGTGCCTGGAGTCTTGCGCAAAAGCTAATAGGGTTTTTGTGCCCGTACTTGCGTGAGGATATTGATAGGTTAGAAAGGGTTCAACGTCGTGCCACGAAACTAATTCCGTCATTGCGCAACAAGCCTTATGAAGATAGGATTAAAGAGTTAGACCTGTATTCACTCGAAACTAGGAGATTAAGGGGTGAGCTTATTGAAGTTTTCAAAATCGTTAATAACATTGATAATGTAAATTTTGACATTGTTCACTTTCGATAATAGTAATACTCGTAATAACGGATTTAAGTTGCGTGGCAGACGTTTCATCACTAATATCGCTAAAAACTTCTTTAGGTTTAAAGTAATTGATAAATGGAATAATCTTCCCGCGCCGGTCGTGAACTCTACCAGCGTTTAATGTGTTTAAGAACCGTCTTGACAGACATTTTAAAAATATTAACGCTGTTTAAAATAAAAAAAACAACTAGCAACAGGAGCTGTGGTGGTGGTGGTGGTGGTGGTGGTGTCGAGGATGAGTCTGTTGACGATTAATGCCAGCTTGTGACATGCCAGCGTGTGATGCCAGCAATAAAATTAAAAAAAAAAAAATTAGACTAACACGAACGTAGATGTAGCTCGTATCGTAAAGTAACCCACTTTTTGTTTAACTTTACGTACTTTTTTTTTTTCCCTTATCTCCTTTGCATGTTTGTAGTTTGCATGGTATGACAGTGAGTTAAGACTGTGTTTGCATGGTTTGTAAACGTTCTTATTTTACTTCTTTTCATCTTTCACCCCTCTCCTATTTTCTCCAACTATTTTTCTGACTTGTCGGCAGTGGCCGGCGGATGATGATGATGGGGGGGGGGGACGGTCTTTTTTCTCTTTTTCTGAATGAATGTTAACCCACGAGTGATAGGTGTTCCTCCTTACTTAACTCCTTGTTCTCTTTTCTCTTCTCTTAACCCTCTACTCTTTCCTTTCTCTCGGGCTAACCTTAGAGTGGATCTTAGGGTCTTTGTTAGCCTTAGATCTGTAGATGTCATCATGCAGATCCTGAGTAAAGATATATAGATACAAAATCCACAAAAACATTTTGTATGTAATAAAATTACGGGGCCTGCTAAATATAGGGGTTTGGCTGCCTGACTATTATTATTATATATGGTAAAGATACAAATTATAATTCTTACAAGCACAATGCAAACTAATTTTATATACTCAGGGTTCCAGTGTTACGTACTAATAACATATATGTTGTTAGTACTCCTATTATGTATATATAGGAGGAAACTGTAGGCACAAATCGATCAGGGAAGTACTCCGGTGGGGGAGACATTAGACAGAAGATAGGGAGTGCCGGAATTCCCGTTTCTCCTGTCACTGTCCTCCGTAGCTGATCTTTTTCCGTGTCTCATCTACCTTGTGAGCAGCCCAGCATGCTCTCAAACACACACCTCTCTCCCTATTCCTCACTACATATACATACAATTTACATACTACATAATCTTTTCAAGATTTAAAAAAAAAGGCAACAACTTCATGAACCTCGGAGTCCCCTGGGGAGGGGACCATAAATGTCCCTACTTCTGGATTCCCCGCTGCTGATACCGAGAACGCAAACCCGGGTAGAGGTGCTGGATCTGCTACCGCCTATTCGAGATGTTCTGGGCCTCTGTCTGATTTACTTTTCATAAAATTCTGCAACATTCGTGGCCTTTCCTCAAATTTTCAATCTGTTGAACACCACTCTCCTCCCCTAAACCTCATCTTCTTTTCCTCACTGAAACTCAGGTGTTTGGGACGACTGGCAGCAACCACTTTTTTATACCCTCTTACTTTCTCTATACTGTACTCAATTTCACTCCAAAGGTGGATATTACATATACTGTATATACGCAATGACCTAACTTGTTCTTGTATTTCCGAACTTCAATCCTCCGAATTCTGTACCCTCTGGCTATGCCTTACATGCCAATCTCAAACTAAACACATTTGCGCTGTCTACCTTTCTCCTAATTCTACTGTCTATCCAAAATCCTCCGACCACATTCTTACATCTATTTCCTGCCCTGTCACTCCAATTCGACCTTTGAATCCTCCCAAGAGGAGTTACCTTTGTCAATTTGGCGCCGCTGATTGGGAAGCCCTTCTCTGATTTCCCATGGAATAACTACTGCTTCTGTGGCCGGAACCCTTTAGTATGTGCTGTGCGCATCACGAAGGTGATTCTCTTGGGCATGGAGGCGTACATTCCACATTCTATTCTACTACTAATAATGCAAAAAAACACTGGTTTAACTTCACTTGTTCTAATATTATCCGCAACAGAGAGGGGACTTTCAAAAGGTACCGTCGCGATCCAATTCCTGACTCTCACCCATCTTATATTTCTGCCAGGAATCGTGCAAAATCTGTTCTTCAACTCGCCAAAAATTCCTTCACCCAACAAAAATGTGAATAGAAAAATGTGAATTGCTGTAATGTTGCCTCACTCTCTCTTTCCTATCGCTATTATAACCGACGCTGCTCTTTTCAAATTTCTAACTGCATGCCGCCTCCTTTGAGGAGAGCACGCAACACCAGACTCTCGACACATTCTCATTCCTTTTTTGTCTAACTCTCTAACGCAATGGTTAATCGGTATTTTCAATTTTTCATCTACTAAACCGGTCAACTCTGGGACAATCTTCCTCATTCTAGCTTTCTCCTGTCTATGACCTCCAATTTTTCAAGCGGTGTCCAGACATCTCGAAAACCCTGGACCTTGATTTTGGCTCTCTTCTTCTTCTATGGGGGTGGCGTTTATGTGGGCATTCGCCCTTGGCCCCCTCCTTCCGGCATAAAAAATATATATATATGTTGACGTATATGACAATTTATAATTACCAGAAATGAAGACGCCGACTACTATATCGGATTATACGGTTGGATTTCGACTGCAAAAGCTTATTTCACCAGAGATGAATGCCCAGGAAACCTTACAGCGGAACTGGTAAGAAACTAGTAGATATCACTTGCCTATTTAACATGTTTTTCTTGGAACAGTAAAAGGAGATTTGTAAATAATTTATACTAATACAGTATATTTTTTTATATATTATATGTATTATTCAATATATATTATTTAAACATAAAAAGAGCCCTGCATCAATTGCGTGACTTGACATAATGGAGTTTCCATTCTAAAAATGTTTTAATGATCGGAGGATTGAATCTATTAAGTTTATATCAGTGATGTAGTCGAGACCACCATGGCTGAGACAACAGAGACCAGAAAAAAAGGTCTCGAGTCCTACATCACTGGTTTATATCAAGTATACCGAAAGCAGTTGCACCGGCAGACATTTTTACATTTAGTCGGGGCCTTAATTAGGCCGTTTTGAGCGCAAACAAAGATTGGCAACAAACTTGATAGTCTCTGAATGATCAATTTTTTTTACAATTTACAACTGAATGGTAGCCTTGGTATGGAGAAAACCAGGCTAAGTCCTCGACCCTCAGGATCTTCTGCATATGTGGAAAAGGGAGAATGGCGTGGATGGCCAACTGGTACAGAGAAAGTTGATGGGCGTTTAAGTTTATCTGTGAGTATATTGCCAACAATAATAATAATAATTTTTGGTGAGGTTTAACGTCTTCCGTAAGATCGAAGGTTATATGATAGAGGGGACCTGCACCTTTACGTGCGATCCGAACCCCTACCTCCAACAAAGAAGACACAGATATATGCCTTAATCACCGAAATCTAAATTCAAAGCTGGGACTCGAGCCCAGGACTTTCGGATTAAAATGGTGGCACTCCACCGCTAGTCTACACTGATGGGTAGTTATATTGACCTCCCAAAGAAGTATTTACTTCCGCTGTACCATGACGCTCATACTTTTTAAAAAGATGGCGTTACTTGTCATACCTCAAGTATGACCACGCGATGCTCAGGGTATTCAATTCCATCCACGGGCACTGCAGAGCCCTAATATAAATCCAAAGAGTACCTACATGAACACTTGGACCGAAAGGCGAGAGCCCATAATCCACTGCCCTCAGAAATGAAACATCTAATAATGAGGATTAGATAGAGGTCCCTCGCAAAAACCTTTTATTCTAGCCCGACTGGGGTTCGGGCATTTGTCACATCAAAATGGGATGCAACCAGACATTAACATAAACTGTTCTTTTCTTTTGTCTGTTTCCACAATATCATTTTATGCGGTGGCTAAACTATTCTGGCAAAGCTCTGGATATATACAGGTCTTGGACAGAATAATGAAAACACCCGCATTTTTTATGCTACATTTTTTGATATCATTAACGGCGTTATATATTTTACTAATATCATATGTAAATGCATACAACATTGAGAATATCTTCTATTTTAAAATGCTGACATTGGTATTTCCTGTTCTTGCAGAGTAGATAAAAAAAATTAACGGTTGGAAAAGATGGCGCTGACTGAAAGGAGTATGATAGTAAGAGCCCGTTTGGTTGGTGTCTCAGTATTAAAAGTCGCGTGATTGTCCCTGCGTCTCGAGGAACAGTCCCCAAGGTTATAAATACATGAAAAAAATGGAAAGAAATTACATCACATACGCACAATCGTGTTCCCATTATTATCTCCAACTTCATTCGAGCTTCTGCACTGGTTGGTGTTATGAGGAGGCTTTAATACAGTTTCCATAACATCATTTCGACTGATACTAGTCTTTCCAGACTATTGTTAAGTTCTGAACAAAGTTTTGATACAGCAGTCTTTGGGTTCATGCTTCACAGCTCGTAATAAGGTTATTTTGTCATACTCTGTCAGTGTTCCTTTACACCCACTATATTCTTACATGATGTAGTTTTTTTTTCATTTCTTTCCATGTATTCATAACCTTGAGGACTGTTCCTCGAGATGCAGAGACAATCACGCGTCTTTTAACACTGAGAAAATCAACCAGGCTCCTACTATCATGCCCTTTCACAGTCAATAACACCTTTTCCAAGCGCCATATGTTTATTTATCCTGGTGTTCTCAATGTTATATGCATTCATATATCAATTTAATAAAGTATATAACACCATTAATGTATCAGAAAATACGAGTACAGCATCGAAAATGCCAGTCTGCCTAACCCTTATATATATATATACTGTATATATATATATATATATATATATATATATATATGTAATATATAATATATATATATATATGTGTATATATATATATATATATATATATATATATATATATAATATATATATATATATATATATATATTAAACAATTCCCCGGACAAAGTTTTATACCTGAAAGGACTCATGCAAGAAACCGGAGCAGACTTTGCATGCCTCACGGAAACTCATCTAAAGGACTGCCAGGCAAACTGAAAACTGTGAGTTCTGTGTTGACAAAAAAGAAATACAAATTGACAACTATAACATACTCCGAGCCGCCAGAACAGTGAGGCGGAAAGGAGCATGTGCTATTTATACACGCGAAAGACATGGCAGAAATGACTAAAGTACTTCAAACAGCTACGTAGAATGTGTAGCAGCAAAAACTGAAAAATTAAATATGGTACTAATTGTAATGTACAGACCCCCCGAACACGCCAAATTCAAAATTCTCAGATTCCATTACAGTGGTCAGAAACTGGGTAACCTGGGTAACCTCCAACCCCCAAATATTTTTCTCTGTGGTGATTTTAATTTTCCATTCATGAAATATAAAAGGATAGGAAAAATATATGTATACACCAGGACAAGGGGGGCACACGGGAAGACCAGGAGCAGGTAAAAATGCTACTAGCTCTTGCCGATGAATTTATGTTAACACAAAAAATAACGGAAAACAAGAAAAAACAACTGCCTAGATTTGGTATTCACAAACAACAGCAACCTAATTGATAACGTAGAAATATCCCAACTATAATATCGGATCACAACATTATTGAAATAACAACCAATATAAAAGCAACAGGAAAGGAAAGAATACGAACAATAGAAAGAAGGAAATTCGAAATTTTTAATTTTCACTCCAAAGCTATTATTAACTGGGAAGGTGTTACATCCAGCATGGAAGTAATAGATTGGAAAACCATCTTCAAGGCCAAGACAACGGAAGAGATGCTAATGACCTTCGAGGAGAAGACGCAGAAACTGTGGAAAGACATGTCTCAAAACTGCAACAAAGAGGAAAGAGAAGCAGATTCGAGAGACAAAAGAGGTCATTGTTCCGAAAGAGAAAAAGAGTAACTGCAAAATTAATTGCAAAGACAACAACATCAGAAAAATATTAAATGATAAACTGAAGAGTATAGATTGCGTCCACAGAAAAGTATAACGGAAAGTATATCGGATTTCGACTTTACGACAGATGATATTACACAAGCTATAGGGAAACTAAAAGCATACTCAGCGGCAGGACAGGACAAATGGAACACCACATTGATCAAAAACTGCAAGAATGCAATCGCTGAGCCCCTATATTGGATATGGAGACGATCACCAGACACGGGAGAAATACCGCGCATCCTGAAGAGCGAACATAGTCCCAATATATAAAGGAGATCGATCCGAGGCCAAAACTTATAGGCCAGTGTCGCTTACATCTCATCTCACTAAAATATTTGAAAGAATAGTTAAGAGAGAAAATCTGACCTTTTGGAAACTGAGAAAAAATTAAATGATAACCAACATGGATTTCGGTTAGGCAGATTATGCCTATCACAACTAATGGAACACTACAACAACATCATTGATGCACTCGAAAGTAATGAAAACTATACACAGACTTTGCCAAAGCGTTCGACAAGTGTGACCATGGAATCATAATATAGTGCATAAACTGAAATATATGGGAATAACAGGAAAAGTAGGGAAATGGATATATAATTTCCTTAATGAGCGGCGGCAAGTCGTTACAGTTCAAGGAATAACTTCATCAGAATCAGAGGTCCTCACCTCAGTTCCACAAGGAACAGTATTAGCTCCACTACTCTTCATAATCATGCTAACTGACATAGATGAGGACGTTACCAGAGACAGCACAGTACCATCTTTTGCCGATGACACAAAAATCAGGAGAAAAATAAGGAACCCAAAGGATAGAGGATCTCGACAAACAGATATGAACAGAATCTACAAGTGGACGGAAGACAACATTATGAAGTTTAATACTGAGAAATTTCAACTGTTAAGGTACGGAAAAAGAGAGGACCTAAAATTCATGGAATATTATACCCCAAATGTACAGGAAATTCAGAGAAATTCTAAAGCAAAAGATTTAGGAGTTGTAATGACTGATGATGCGAAATTTGAAACACAAAATAAGATAACAGTAAACAGAACAAAGAGAATAACTGGGTAGATACTGAGAACCTTTAAACGAAGGGATAGGAATATAATGATTGCTCTTTTGAAAACAAAACAGTGATCATACCCAAGTTGGAATACTGCTCGGTCCTAACATCCCCATATAAAAAAGGAGACATTAGTCAGCTAGAAGGGATTCAGAGAAGCTTCACAGCCAAGACCAATGGGTACAAAGAATTAAATTACTGGGAAAGGTTACACGAATTAAACCTATTTTCACTGGAAAGGAGAAGAGAGAGATACACCATTATTTACACTTGGAAAAAATGTAGAAATTAGCCCCTAATCTTACTCTGAATCCTATAACTTCCCAAACAACAGTGGAAAGTAGAAAAGGAAGTGTGTGTCGTGTTCCCAAATTAAAGGCTAAACAGGGAACATACTTAACCCTGAAGGAAAACAGTTTTGTTGCGAGTGGACCAAGACTGTTTAATCAGGTGCCCAAAGAACTAAGGAAAACGAGTGGTGTTGCGGTGAACACCTTCAAAAGAAGATTAGACGCCTGGCTCAGAACAATCCCTGATGACCCGGGCGTACCTGGCTATGTGAGGTGGAGAGTACAAGAAACCAACTCTCTACTTCACCAGGCCAACTCGAGAGGAGGGGCGACAAGCTTGTCCTTCGTGAAATGAAGAATCATCACATGGAACATTTGAAAGGTTGAAAAGTATATATAAAATGAGTATGTGTATATAATGTGTATGACAAAAAAGTATTGAAGTTCTGCGGCAAGGTTTCCCAAAGTGCCCCCTCGAGCCGACTCTATGTCTCGCGGCCCATTAGTAATCAAATTGAAATTTTATCTTATTTACAAAAACGGATTGTCCAGAGATGCCGAAATTAGAAGAAAATGGGAAATGCAGTCACATTTGTATAAAGAACGTGAAAATTTTTAAAGTTAAAAACTATATCTATTTTGTTTTCTTTTTTTAGTGAATTCAAAATGCAAAATTTTAAGAAATTATAATGTGGCTCGATATCCAAGGATGCCCTTTCATATGGCCCTTCACAAATGAAACTTTGAGAACCCCTGCTCTATACAATTGTCAAAAAGCATTCAAGCAAAAAGTATTGATGTTTTGCCATTATTATTAGTTAAATAAACAGAACATTTACCGAAATATTGATCAATTGAAAAGAGCTTTAATACTTAACAGCCTTAAGTGATTCAAACGCGCAATATATAATTATATTACTGTACATATTGTAATTATTTTAGGTAAATCTTCACAGTTCAAGCCTCCAAAGTAGTGACAGACATCATTACGAAATGATTATGAGCGAGATATCCTACAATGAAAAACTTAAGATGGAACCATGGCTAAGAGAGAAATTGAGTTGTGTCATTGGAGTAGAAGCCTACGAAGGAATGTTTTATAATTTTAACGTAAGCATAAAATATACACATCATTCTGCAAATTAACTGTTAATTCTCAAGATATTATTATTATTCAGTTACGTAGGTTATATGGTTCTATCATATTTGAATAAAAAAAATAT
Organism: Bathynomus jamesi; assembly: GCA_023014485.1. Classification (NCBI taxonomy): domain Eukaryota; kingdom Metazoa; phylum Arthropoda; class Malacostraca; order Isopoda; family Cirolanidae; genus Bathynomus; species Bathynomus jamesi. Next base: position 614,476 of record JAJOZX010001296.1, read on the forward strand.
ATATATATATATAGTTAAACACAGACCGTGCATGGAACAAGGAACTCTTCTGGGAAAATTAAATCCACTATAGTCCGAATAAGTAATGGTAAATGACAAATACCATAGTTTTTCTTTTTCATGATGCAAGCCCGACGTGGGCAACGGGTCTCTCGCAAAGAGGTCCCATAAATATAGCTTCCCTCACCAGCTATCTGCAAAGCAGACAGGATCCAGCTTTGGGACATGGATCTAGGGTTTAAAGCAAGCCTAGCCCTGCTAAAGTTGGATCCTGTCTGCTTTGCAGATAGCTGGTGAGGGAAGCTATATTTATGGGACCTCTTTGCGAGAGACCCGTTGCCCACGTCGGGCTTGCATCATGAAAAAGAAAAACTATGGTATTTGTCATTTACCATTACTTATTCGGACTATAGTGGATTTAATTTTCCCATAAGAGTTCCTTGTTCCATGCACGGTCTGTGTTTAACATATAAGTTTCTCAGGGGACCATTCTGAGTTTGTGTGTGTGTGTATATATATATAAATTTTATTATTATATATATATATATATTATATTATATATAATATATATATATAAATTTTATTATATATATATATATATATATATATATATATATATATATATATATATATATATGCACACAATTATCCCATATACTTCCTCGAATTATCCAACGTAACGATTTCTACAGCAAGGCGACCTATATCAACAATAACCTAAAGTCTCTTTGCCAACAAAAAGGAGTGCATTTTGCAAATTTTTGGAACAGTTTCTACGGCAGGAGGGACTTGTTCCTCGGAGATGAACTTCATCTTAATGACGTTGGAGCTGCGCGTCTAGGAAGACTTTCATAATACTGTCTCTTCTTTTCAGGCTGCTGTAACTCGAACGGTTCCAGCGTAATTTCCACAAATTTCCCCTTCACTCGCGAAGGTGTTGCAATTACAAACAATTTGAAGGTTCTATCCTTAAATGCTCGTAGCCTACGAAATAAAATAAACAAATTCTTTTCTTTAATTGCGATAAATAAATCGTGGCTTAGCACTGAAACACGTGACTTTGTAGGGGAGTATCAAATTAGAGGTTATAGACTTTTTGTTAAAAACAGAATAGGTAGGCGAGGAGGCGGTGTTATGTTGTATATCAAAGATAATATTGCGAACGTTATAGAAGTAAAGCACTCAATTCCAGAACCGATAGATTCGACTATAGCAGAACTTAAATTGAACGATTTCAAACTTCTTGTTGCGGTTATATATAGGCCCCCTGGGTCTTTCCTGTTTCATTAACTGTTTCCGATTTTTATGAGAACAACGCGATATGCACAGTTTTTCACGCTGATTTCAAAATTATAAACCATTTCATCGAGAAATACTTAGGTTAGGTTAGGTTAAGTTAAGTTAGGCTTATTAACATTTGATGTTTTCTAGGACACTGTTTTTCTTTCGGTATTAAGTTATATCCTTGTAAAAAATTTACTGCATTTTCTTCTGTCTCAGTCTTCCTATATAATTCTATAAAATTAAATTTGTCAGTCATTGGAAAGTAAAATGATGTTGAACTACAGTCTATGCTTGCAGCGGAAGAACAAAATACAGGGTGTCCATAAATGTTTACCCTGAAAACAGTATGCTCTCATGTTTTAATGACGAATCTTACATCCGTTTTCTTTTTACAGGTGATCTCGTACATGCATAGAATTTTTGTGCTGGTGTGTTTCGTCTACCGCATTCGCCGCTAGGAGCGCTGTAGTAGCTGTTCAGTGGTAGAGTCAACAGACACAATGTGTGTATTTGGGGATCGGAAAACCCACGTGCCGTAAGGGAGCATATTCGGTGCAGTCCGAAGATCAATGTCTGGTGTGAACTAATGCATGACCAGATAATTGGTCCTTTCTTCTTCGCTGAGAACACTGTTTCCGCAACTGTGTACCTGGATATGCTCACCAATTACGCCATCCCCCAGCTGCAGGACAGGCAGCCAACTGTCATCTTCCAACAAGATGGGGCACCCCCTCATTGGGCGCATGTTGTTCGTGAAACTCTCGACGCAACATCTCCAAATCGATGGATTGGCAGGACGGGCCAATCCCATGGCCCCCAAGATCACCAGACATTACCCCGCTGGATTTCTTTCTCTGGGGTCATGTTAAAGATTTGGTTTATGCAACAGTTGTTCCAGATATCAGGACATTGCGAGAACGCATTACGGATGCAATTGCAACAGTTAACCCACAAATGTTGGAAAATGTGTGGCGTGAGTGTGAATACCGTTTAGACATTTTACGTGCCAGTAGGGGTGCACATGTGGAAGCTTATTAAGTTCATTAACTATGTATCAAAACTTTGTATGTTTATCTACTTATGATTAAAACTGTCTGAATACGAGTGTTTATTTAAAAGTTATAGCATGCTTTAATCAGGGTAATCATTTATGGACACCCTGTAGATGCGCAACCCCACCGTTCAAAAAATAGCCTAACCTATGCTTGCAGTGATAGTCTATGTTTGCAGCGGAAGAACAAAATAGATGCGCAACGCCACCGTTTAAAAAATAGCTTAGCCTATGCTTGCAGTGATTACACCGTTCTAGTACTTTTTGTAGTACTGTATTCTATAATTTACTTTCATTTCGAAAAAACTTATTTTTAGAATCGGCGTATTATTTTAAAATGTCTATAGCCTACGCTGTTTCAAACATTTGCTAGTTTCTGCATATTATAATTTTTTGGTTATATATTTCTCGATGAAATGGCTTATAATTTTGAAATCAGCGTGAAAAACTGTAGATATCACGTTGTTTTCATAAAAATCGGAAACAGTCAATGAAACAGGAAAGATCCGGCACCTAATCAAACAGCTGATACGGACGAAGCGTTATATCGTAAACTAAAGAGAATAATAGGTAGTGAGCAGGCCTTAGTTATGGACGACTTTAATTGCGCCAACGCGAATTACGATACAATGCAGGGAGACGCGGAAGGTAATCGTTTAGTTAATTTTCTCGAGGATAGCTTTCTTATTCAAAAGGATGGGGAACCAACGAGGTTGGACAGTATTTTAGATTTAGTAATAACTACGGACGATAAGCTAATCACTGATCTTCAAGTAATAGAACCGTTAAGCAATAGCGATCACAATATGGTAGAGTTTGTCCTCTCAGTAAGTCACTCGAAACCAACTAACTCGACTAAAATTCCTAACTTCCAGCACGCAGACTTTTGTAAATTTCGAAATGAATTGTCACACGTCAATTGGGAAAACGTAATGGGGATCTCCAACGCAAAACTAATGTGGGAATCGTTTGAAACAGTATTTAGGACTATAAATGAGGAATGTGTACCGTTAAGCGAAAGTAAACAACAAGCCCCTGTGGTTTACTTCTAGAGTAGGAGAATGAAGAGTAGAGATAGGGCTTATAGGCTACAGAAGTGCGATAAAGACAATTTGAGGTTACGAAACAACTACATATCTGTAAGACGTGAAGCGAAAAGTGTAATAAAAAAGTCCAAGCACGAATTTGAAATCTCCATAGCTCGTGACGGTAAAGTAAACCCCACGCGATTCTTTCAATACGTCAACAATAGAAATCCAGTAAAAAGTGTCTTGGGGCCGTTGAAAAATGTTAACGGAGAGCTACTTTCTGAAAACAAGGAAATGGCTACCTTGCTAAACGAATTTTTTTACGTCAGTTTTTACTCTAGAAGATGTAACGAATATTCCTACGGTCATAGATATAATACTTTTGATAATAGTAATATTTTGGATAATATTGTGGTTAGTGAAGGGGAGGTAATGCGCTATATTGATAAAATGAAAATGCGTAAATCACCGGGGCCGGATTTTATGTATCCCATACAACTTAAAGAATTAAAAGATAGCATTGTTGTGCCACTAACAAAGATTTTTAATGCGTCTATTTCTGAGGGGTGCGTACCAGATAATATCAAGTTAGCAAACGTAACACCTATCTTTAAGAAAGGCGATAAAGGTGCGGCGGAAAATTATAGGCCAATCAGTTTAACGTCTGTTGTAGGTAAGCTACTGGAATCAATAATTAGGGATCGTATAGTCGAACACTTAGAATTGCATAACTTGGTTAGAAATACGCAGCACGGTTTTAGGCGAAACAAATCTTTTAGAATTTTTCCAAAGCGTGCTTGACGTTTACGATAGTCATCGGGCGGTTGATGTAATGTATTTAGATTTTCAAAAAGCGTTTGACACCGTACCGCACAAAAGACTCATTGAAAACAACTAAGGCTCATGGAATCAGGGATGTAGTAATAAATTGGATAGAAGAGTGGTTGCGAGGTAAGAAACAGAAGGTGGTCGTTCATGGAGCGGAGTCGTGTTGAGCTAATGTAGCGAGCGGCGTTCTTCAGGGTTCTGTATTGGGCCCCTTGCTTTTTCTTATATATATTAACGATTTAGATGTCGGCCTAGTCAGTACAGTTTCAAAGTTTGCGGATGACACGAAGCTGGGTGGTAGGGCGATTAATGACGAAGATAGAGGTAAAATCCAGGAAGATCTAAATAAAATCGTTGATTGGTCAGTCACATGGCAAATGAGATTTAACGTCGATAAGTGCAAAATTTTACATATAGGTCCGCGTAACGGTAATTTTGTGTATAGTATGTCAGGGAAGGAGTTAGCAAGCGTAGAGCAGGAAAAATAATTAGGAGTTATAGTCACTGGTGATTTAAAAGTAGCGAAACAAAGTACAGCAGCGGTCAATAAAGCGAACAAAGTGTTAGGTTTCATAGCTCGGAATTTTGAGTACAAATCGCGCGACATTATAGTTTCTCTTTATAATTCATTAGTTACACCCCATTTGGAGTACGCGATCCAATTTTGGAATCCGCATATGCGAAAAGATATAGACAAACTCGAAAGAGTTCAAAGACGAGCAACTAAGATGATTCCGTCGCTTAGGTCGAAGTCGTACGAGGATAGGCTTAAGGAGTTAAAATTGACTACAGTCGAGACTAGGAGGCTAAGGGGTGATATAATCCAGGTTTTCAAAATTATGAATGGGTTCGATAACGTAGATAGAGATAGCTTTTTCGAAATATCTCAATATAATAGGACTAGAAATAACGGATGTAAGTTGACAAGTAGAAGGTTCGAGACAGCAGTTGCCAAAAACCGTTTTACGCATAGAATAGTAAATAGCTGGAACAGTTTGCCGACCGTAGAAGTAATCAGTAGCACGTCTATAAACATGTTTAAAAATCGATTAGACGCATATGTTGATGGATTGGGTATAGTTTAAGGTAATAAAATTAAGGCTTTGCGGTTCGGAACCCACGTAAAATTGTGGGTCCCCTCCGCCACCACGGAGGACATGCACAATACACAATTACGAGCACAGTTAGATAGACCAGCCATGAGTGGATCCTAGGGTCTTTGTTGGTCTGAAACATTATAACATATATATATATATATATATATATATATATATATATATATATATATACTGTGTGTATATATATACTTACATATATACCTTTGGTTTGGTTACCTTTGGTTAGCTTCCGCCCGAATTGTTCATTCTGACGAAGGTCAAGCTTTTCACTCCACCTTAGACCTACAGTTTAACGTGGAATCCGAACCACGCCCCATGAGCAGCCCAGCGTCTTAACCACTAGGCCACCTAGGGTAGCCATTTATCTACCAACCACTTTCTTTATTGTGTGGAAGGATGAACAGCTGGGTTTTGCTGCGCGCCGGCTGCCGTCGGGTCTCGAACCCGGGGCCAATGGATTCGTAGTCAGCGACGCTAACCACTACACCACCGAGGCGCCCACTACACCACCTTGGTGAAGTGGTTAACATATCCGACCGGCAATTTGATGATCCCGGGTTCGATTCCTGGGAGGTACCTCATTTTTCATTTGCTCGTTCTCCCTCCTCATCTTGTGCGGAACACTCTTCTACACAAGCGTCGTTCTTTACATTAATTATACTGTGTTTTTGTTAAACACAGACCGTGCATGGCACAAGGAACTCTTCTGGGAAAATTAAATCCACTATAGTCCGAATAAGTAATGATAAATGACAAATACCATAGTTTTTTTCCTTTTTCATGATTTTAGCCCGACGTGGGCAACGGGTCTCTCGCAAAGAGATCCCATAAATATAGCTTCCCTCACCAGCTATCTGCAAAGCAGACAGGATCCAGCTTTGGGACGTGGATCTAGGGTTTAAAGCAAACCTAGATCCCTACACTCAGAACCTCTATATAAGTAAAAGACTCGTTGCATTCACGTCGTGTTGAATAAATCAAAGAAAAAGGGGGTAACTATTGTATTTTTAGCCAAAAAAAACCAAAACTTAAACCTCAACCGGGACATTGAGCGTCCACTTTTCAAGGCACGAAACACGTCCGTTTAGTATACACAAACTCAGAATGGTTCCCTGAGAACAATATATGTTAAACACAGACCGTGCATGGCACAAGGAACTCTTCTGGGAAAATTAAATCCACTATAGTCCGAATAAGTAATGATAAATGACAAATACCATAGTTTTTTTCCTTTTTCATGATTTTAGCCCGACGTGCCACTTTTCAAGGCACGAAACACGTCCGTTTAGTATACACGTCCCAAAGCTGGATCCTGTCTGCTTTGCAGATAGCTGGTGAGGGAAGCTATATTTATGGGATCTCTTTGCGAGAGACCCGTTGCCCACGTCGGGCTAAAATCATGAAAAAGGAAAAAAACTATGGTATTTGTCATTTATCATTACTTATTCGGACTATAGTGGATTTAATTTTCCCAGAAGAGTTCCTTGTGCCATGCACGGTCTGTGTTTAACATATATTGTTCTCAGGGAACCATTCTGAGTTTGTTTATACTGTGTTGTTTGCAGTTAAAATGTATATATGTACGGCATGCGAAGGTGCCCCCTCAGGGCATTTGATTCCTCTCGTATATAGGAGAATTACGAGTACTGACTAATCGGGGTCCTTGGTGTAGTGGTTAACATATCCGACCGGCAATTGGATGATCCCGGGTTCGATTCTTTTGAGGTGCCTCATTTTTCATTTGCTCGTTCTCCCTCCTCATCTTGTGCGGAACACTCTTCTACACAAGCGTCGTTCTTTACACTAGTTATACTGTGTGTTGTTTGCAGTTAATATATATATATATATATATATATATATATATATATATATATATATATATTCCAAGGTTAACCAAGGTGTATATATATATACCTTGGTTAACCTTGGTTTTGCTGGTACCAAAATATCAATTCTTTGAACTGTATTTACATCATGTCTGCAATAATGCCTTAAGATTTAACGGACAATGCATTATATACTGTAATTCCTTCTTCATATTCAACTATAACTTCATTTGTGCATTCTAAATTAATTTTGTTCACATTAATCACAACAACCTATGAAATATATATAATATATCTTTTATATATCTTTATATAATTATCTTTTAATTACTCTAAGAGCACAGTGAAGTCAAAAGCTTGAGGGCCAAATTAAATATACTAGTAAGAAAACACACCCCTACGAGCGAGATATTTTTACTAATTTGTAGATTTATTTTACTGTAGTTCTTCCAAGTGATGGCTTCCTTTTCCTTGCCATATTCAATCCCAAACATTCTTCACTAGATTAAATTTTAGAACATTTTTTTCTTACACAATAGCAGAATAGTCAAACAAAATGTAATGGAAATTATTTTAAGAAAATTTTAAGCGTGTTAGTGTTTAACATTTACTGTACAATCAGCTCACGAATTACTGAAAATTTTAAATGCAACTTCACAGATTTTACTTGAAGCTCACAAAGCAGTTAAATTTCTGATATATACTGTGTTGTTTGCAGTTAAAATGTATATATGTACGGCATGCGAAGGTGCCCCCTCAGGGCATTTGATTCCTCTCGTATATAGGAGAATTACGAGTACTGACTAATCGGGGTCCTTGGTGTAGTGGATCGTAGAGGGTGTTGTCACTAAGTTTCATGAAAACCGGTCCAGCCGTTTGGACCTGAAAAGGAACAGACAGATCGACAGACAGACGGTGACATGCGGTGAATCATGGTACAGTATGTGTGATAAATATCAATAGTCCATTTGACAATTGTATCCGCTATGTTAAAATTATTGTTGTACTGTAATAACTGGAATGAATTTTCAGTAATTTATTCATTCATTCATTCATATATATATATTATATATATATATGGGATAGAACTCAGAATGGTCCCCTGAGATCTTTTATGTTGCACACACAGACCGTGCATGGAACAAGGAACTCTTCTGGGAAAATTAAATCCACTATAGTTCAAATAAGTAATAGTAAATGATAAATACTATAGTTTTTCTTTTTCATGATGTTAGCACGACGTAGGCAACGGGTCACTCGCAAAGAGGCTCCAAAATATAGCTTCCCTCACCAGCTATCTGCGAAGCAGATAGGATCCAGCTTTGGGACAGGATCTAGGGTTTAAAGCAGCCTAGCCCCCACTATATTTAGAACCTCAATATAAACAAGAAACTCGTTGTATTCACGTCGGATTGAATGCATCAAAGAAAAAGGGGGTAACTATTTTATTTTTAGCCAAAAACAAAAACTTAAACTTCAACTGGCAAAATTGAGTTCACTTTTGAAGGCACTTAAGTCTTAACACGTCCGTTTCATGATGGGATGTATTCAATCCGACGTTTCTTGCTTATATTTAGGTTCTAACTATAGTGGACTTAGGCTACTTTAAACACTAGGGCCTGTCCCAAAGCTGGATCCTATCTGCTTGGAAGATAGCTGGTAAGGGAAGCTATATTTTGTCATTTACCATTACTTATTCGGACTATAGTGGATTTAATTTTCCCAGAAGAGTTCCTCGTCCCATACACAGTGTGTGTGTTGTGTGTGTGTGTGTGTGTGTGTGTGTAATATATATATATATATACTTTTTTATTTCAGAAATTGAGGAGACTTCACAGCTCGTTTCGCGATGAATTAGTCCAAACATATCCTAGGAAATTTTCTCTCCTGCATGAGACTTTCTGTAAATATAGATTGCAATTCCTTGTTTATGTGGATTACTGTTGCAGATACAAGGATAACAGCGAGAAATTTATGACTTTTCGAGAAGAATGTGAAGAAACTGCAACGAAAATTGAGGTAAAATTAAATAATTGGTAAACATACAAAAGTACATACATTCATACATTAGCTAAAAACTCATTTCCCCTTGTCCAATCTCCATGAAATACGCTACTTGAACTCGGGGACGAAAGCACTCTTAATTAATTACATGCACGAGATATCATCACCGGGAATAAAGTGCCATCACCATATTACACGTACAAAGATACAAAGGGATTACCCTGGGAAATAAGTTATACTACACCAACCCGAGGGATCCATATTAGGTTTCATGTAAAGGTTGGATTTACACTTCAGAAGTTACGTCAGGTGAGACCAACGTCTCCATTAATACACCTCACAAAACACTACTTTTCCTCACTCTTGTTGATCGTGACACATTTATATCAACTCCACTTTTGTTCACGAGCTTACTAATACAGGTATCCATCCTTTACGTGGTCTTTCTTACTTGTTACACCTACGCACTCACTATTGTATGACTTCATCACAATTCCATCATTATTCATTTCCTCCAAATGACCATACAGACGCAGCATATTCTCCTCAATTCTCGCCTTCAATGACTTTTTCAATTCATATTTTTCAAGAAAATCAGATTTACTTTTGTGCTAATCGCACTACTTAAATTATTCAATTCAAGTACTTTCACTGTTGATAGCAAACTATCATGCTAAACAAATATTTCACATTTATACACGAGTGTTGGCACTAATAAACCTTTATGTAAACATCTTGCTGCATCTACACTCAAGCAATGCCTTAATCCTCACCAGGGCTTTTATCATACCGATGACTCGCTTGCTCTGTTTCGCTCTATTTTCAACTTCTAGTGCACTTGAATCTTTTGTCAAACCCCAAATATTTAAATTCTTTCGTAACCTCTAAAACTTTCTTCATCCACCACAATTTTACATGCTGACTATCCTCTCCCGACAAGAACCTTACTTTTATTTACAGTTACTTTCAATAATCTTCTTCCCCAAATGTCAACAAAACTTTTCACTGCTCTCCATAATTCATTCTATGATTCATCCAGAAGCACCCCATCCCACCAGCATACATCAAATGAGGTAGCCATCACTCATTCTCTTTGAAATTTAGATTTACTCCTCTCTCAAGCATTCTTAGTTTCCTCTCACGTATTACCCCATCTGTGTGACCATAGACGGATTTACGTATAGGCAGAGTAGGCACCTGCCTTGTATTGCAAATTTTGAGGGGCGGCAAATTTTGTCGTATTACAACATAAAAAAAAACAGAGATATAAAATAGAATAGAATAGAATAGAATGACCTTTATTAATAATAATAAAATAAATACATTTTTTCAATTTACAATGACATGAATAATTGTGAAGCTGGAGTATTTATTTCATTTAATTTGGCCCTTAAGCTTTAGGCTTTACTGGGCTCTTATTAAAAATAAGCATCTAGTTGTTATTAATTAATAATAATAAATAAGTAAATAAGTCAAAAGTTATAAGCACGAACAAATTAAATGCATTCACAAATAAGTTTTAAAATAAAGAAAAACAGCAGCCTCTAACAGCAAACTAGCGCTATCAAATGGCGCAACTTTCAGCCACTATGGTGACAATTTCCCTAGGGGCGGCAAAATGCAAAAGTACGCATCTGTGCGTGACATCAGTAGTATGTGCGAAAAAATCCCGAGTGCAATGCAACTGCATGCAACATGATGTGTTTTAGCCACCCCCAATCATCCAACCGGTTGGGGTTATGCAACAATACTCCCCTAAAAGAATATACATATATGTGTGTGTGTGATCTCCAAGGGGGAGAGGGTAACCTAACCTAACCTGTCAGCTCAGGCACACAAAAGTATATGAAATGTATATATGTGGGTGTGTATGAATGTAAATGTGAGTAACTTAAAATAAAACACAAGGAGAGAGATGAGATCCTTTGACTGCGGCGTGTCGAAGCATTTTGAATTCTTCACTAGCCTTCCTGGGAGGTTTTAGCATCACAGACAGTTGGTTTAGAAGGCGTATGACGTAATCCCCTTAGTTTAGTGACCTATATATACATATATTGGCTAACTAGAATGGCACCAGCACTCACGGCAAATTCTTAAAGTAAAATGTGGCCAGTCTGTCGGTTCACAAACTCCTGCTAGAGAATACAGCCAGTCGCCATAGCACACACACACACACACACTGTATCGTTATATACACACCCTTCATTTCCATTAATATTCCATTAATTGGCGTTATTTAACACATATATTTACACCAAAAATAACAGCAAGTAGAGGAAAATTGCATTAGACGCAAATACAAGAATAATTGGTTATTTAACACACAAATATATATATATATATATATACGTATCAAAACAAAAAATTATACAGCTAATAAAGAAGAATTCTATATACAACAAAATACACATTTGTTTAATATATATGATATATACGCATCAAAAATGGAAATACACGCTTTAAGATCAGTTTCTACCACGACTAAATAAAATAGTAAACTCGCACGTAATTGACTCCACATTTACATCCTCATTGCTCTGTACTACACAATAAAGGCGATTTAGCATTAATTCACCGCTCAAAGTATGCGGGTGTCTACTGTCTACATTCAATATAATGGGCTTTCAACTCGTTTAACACTATTTTTGTACCCACTTTACAATTGGGTGACAAACTATCACGCTCTTTAAACGACTAGAATACAGTCAAAAGCAGGCACAAAGATGACATCATTTGCTACAACATAGTCGAAATAAAACGCAGTGTACGTGAGGTAACGGAAAGACTTGCAACGCTTGATGAGGGCAGGGGTAGGGCTACGGTTGACGAAAGCCGAACCAATACTAACGTTGAAGACGTTAGTAATTTGAAGGGTGAGGTGCGTAACCTAGTTTCTAATTTAGGTAGCTTATCGGGAAGGTTGGATAGAGTTGAGGAAGGGGTTAAGGTTGGTCCGAGATTAGTAGATGGGGAGGGATTTAGAGAAGTTAAGGGTGGAGCTAGGCCGCGTACGTTAGGTGATAGGAATCCCCCCCTATCGAGGTTTCGAACCCTTTCGCCCATTTGGAAAGGGACGTGAATGAGGGGAAACTATTTTAATTGGGAACTCTTTAGTGCGCCATATGGACAGAGTTCGTTGAACGGCATCCAACCAAGAGGAGGAGGGTCTGTCTCCCAGGGGCCAGGGTTGACAGAGTTAGAGACGAAGTGGATAGGATTGACGTTGCCTCCCGTCACTCGATGTTGGTGACGATGGTAGGAGGGGCAACGACTCGTATAGGCCCGATACGAGAGTGCCTGACCTTTTGGAGAGATATAGGGGGTTAATTAGGTCCCTAAAGGCGAGGTCAGATAGGTCTTTAGTTCTAGGTATTACCCCTAGGCACGGTTTGGGTCTTAGGATTACGTCTAAAACGATATTTTTAATACTAAATTAGAAGAGATTTGTGCTGAGGAAAATGTACCCTTCGTAAAGCTGTGGTCCGAATTCAGTGATCCTAGCCTTTTTATAAAAGATGGGGTGCATTTTAATGAAATAGGTAATGCTAGGCTAGGTAGGTTAATTGACGAAAACGTACGAAAGCTGTATAGGTCGAAGCCTTCTTTAAACGTTGTGGGTCCGGGGAACGCGGGCCCGACGTGAAAAATAGTTTAAAACGCCGGCCCGTGGTAAAAAATAACTTAAACGTCTTTTATTGTAACGCGCGTAGTATTAGAAATAAATTAAACGAATTTAAGGCGATAATTTATTCCGGCAACTACGATATAGTTGCTATCACTGAAACGTGGTTAAATACCGTGACTCGGGACTTGTTGGGGGAACTTGATATACCGGGTTTTAAACTCTTTACTAATGATAGGTTACATAGGTTTGGTGGCGGCGTTTTGCTGTACATTCGTAATTCCCTTAGGGCTATCGAGGTTAAGATAGATTTTCCGGCAGCAATTAATGCGATATGCGTTGAAGTTAGGGCGCGTAGTATTAGTTTTAATTTTGTTTTGTTTATAGTTCAACCCTCGATACCGATACTAGATTTTACTCACTTCTTGGTAACTTTATTGACAATCGGAATAGTATAATTGTCGGAGACTTTAACTGCCCTAATGTTAATTACGAGACTTTTACTGGTAATGAGGAGGGTTTGAGATTGATTGAGTTCATGGAAGATAATTTTTTACGACAGATGGTTACCGAACCAACGCGCGGTGACAATATTTTAGATTTGGTGATGACGAACGGCGAAAATATAGTCGAAGGTTTAGAAGTAGGCGAGAGTTTAGGATGTAGTGATCATCAAATTCTTAGGTTTAAGTTATTGATAGAAAACACTAAGGATAGTAACGTAATAGAAGTCCCTGATTTTCGTAGGGCTAATTTTGATAGTTTTGCGGATAGGATGAGAGTAGTGGACTGGGATAACTTATTTATGGGTAATGACACAAATTTGCATTGGGAGGCGTTTAAAGAAAGTTTTATGAATATTGAAAGGGAGTTTATTCCTCGTAGGCCCAAGCGCGCTAGAAATCATGGTAGGCCCAAGTGGTGGACTAGGGAAATAGGCGAGTTCATAAACGAGCGTAACAGAGCGTATAGACTTAATAAGCGCAATGGCACGGCAGCTAACTTTAATAGATATATCGAGCTTAGACGTCAGGTTAAAAGATCAGTTAGGAATGCTAAGCGTAATTTAGAGATACTTATAGCTGCGGATAGTAAACATAATCCAAAAAAGTTTTTTGAATACGTCAATAATCGTAAGCCGATAAAAGATAACATAGGCCCTCTAGTGGATGTTAACGGCGCTTTGGCTTCTGACGCTCAGGCGATGGCGGGTATTTTCAATAACTTTTTTGCGACAGTTTTTACCGTAGAAGACGTAAATAATGTCCCCGACGTGGACGATATCGTTCCATTTAGTAGCGAGACTATTTTGGATGAAATAACTGTTTACGAGGGTGAGATTCATATATCGATAGGCTAAAAGTTAGCAAGGCTCCAGGCCCTGACGCTTTTTATCCCAGACATTTGAAAGATTTGAAAGACGTTATCGTAGGCCCCTTAACGAAGATTTTTAATCAGTCACTCGAAACGGGGATTATTCCTGAAGACTTCAAATTAGCTAACGTCACGCCATTTTTAAAAAAGGCGACCGCACAGTAGCTAGCAATTATAGGCCCATTAGCTTAACGTCAATTGTCGGTAAACTTTTGGAATCCGTAGTTAGGGATCGTATCATCGATCACTTAGAAAGTAGAGATTTGATTAATAGTAGTCAGCATGGGTTTCGACGCCATAGATCTTGTTTAACTAATTTGTTAGAATTTTATAACGAAATAGTGCGCGAATACGATAGGCATAGAGCGGCTGACGTTATTTATTTAGATTTTAAAAAGGCGTTCGATACAGTTCCGCATAGAAGATTAATTGCGAAGGTTAAAGCGCACGGTATACGCGGTCAGGTAGCTAACTGGTTAGAGGAATGGCTTCGTGCTAGGAGACAGAGGGTCGTTGTTAATGGTAGTGAATCGGGGTGGTTGGATGTAGGTAGCGGTGTCCCACAGGGTTCAGTGTTAGGCCCATTGCTATTCGTAATTTACATTAACGACATAGATGTAGGATTGACTAGTAACGTGTCAAAATTCGCGGACGATACTAAAATAGGCGGTAAGGTTGTTAACGAGGACGATAGAAATAGGCTCCAAGACGATGTAAATAGGATTATGGAGTGGACGGATAAGTGGCAGATGCAATTTAACGTAGACAAATGTAAAGTTTTGCATATAGGTTCTCGTAACAATAATTACACGTACACGATGGATGATAGGAGTTAGCGAGCGTTGACGAGGAAGTAGATTTAGGCGTACGCGTATCTAAGGATTTAAAAGTTAGGAACCAGTGCCTGGAGTCTTGCGCAAAAGCTAATAGGATGTTAGGCTTCATAGCGCGTAATTTCGAATTTAAATCGAAGGATATTATATTGCCCCTTTACAAGTCCCTAGTCAGGCCTCATTTAGAATATGCCGTTCAGTTTTGGTGCCCGTATTTGCGTGAGGATATTGATAGGTTAGAAAGGGTTCAGCGTCGTGCCACGAAACTAATTCCGTCATTGCGCAACAAGCCTTATGAAGATAGGATTAAAGAGTTAGACTTGCATTCACTCGAAACTAGGAGATTAAGGGGGGAGCTTATTGAAGTTTTCAAAATCGTTAATAACATCGATAACGTAAATTCTGACAAATTGTTCACTTTCGATAATAGCAATACACGTAATAACGGATTTAAGTTGCGTGGCAGACGTTTCATTACTAATATCGCTAAAAACTTCTTTACGTTTAAAGTAATTGATAAATGGAATAATCTTCCGCCCGTCGTGAACTCTACCAGCGTTAATGTTAAGAACCGTTAGATAGGCATTTTAAAAATATTAACGTTGTTTAAAATAAAAAAAAACAATTAGCAACAGGAGCTCTGGGGGTGGTGGTCAAGGATGATTCTCTTGACGATTAATGCCAGCTTGTGACGCCAGCAATAAAATTATTAAAAAAAAAAAAAAAATTAGACTAACACGAACGTAGATGTAGCTCGTAGCGTAAACTAACCCACTTTTTGTTTAACTTTCCCTACTTCTTTTTTTCTTATCTTTTCCTTACTTGCATGTCTGTAGTTTGCATGGTATGACAGTGAGTTAAGACTGTGTTTGCATGGTTTGTAAGCGTTCTTATTTTACTTCTTTTCATCTTTCACCCCTTCCTATTCTCTCGACTATTTTTCGACTTGTCGGCAGTGGCCGGCGGATGATGATGGTGAGTCTTTTTTCTCTTTTTCTGAATGAATGTTAACCCACGAGTGATAGGTGTTGCTACTTACTTAACCCCTTATTCTCTTCTCTTAACCCCCTGCTCTTTCCTTTCTCTCGGGCTAACCTTAGAGTGGATCTTAGGGTCTTTGTTAGCCTTAACTTCTGTAGATCTGAAGAACATCACCATGAAATTCAAGTTTATAAACACTCCTTTCAAACTTACATTTATTCTTTTCCCGCTAACCTTTTGAACTGTAAAGTCTTCTTGACAACTCATATCGACAATTGAAGTATGTTTCTAAATCGTTCCGACAACTGTGTCTTATATAAAGAAATAATTCTTCAGGGAGGATAGTGAAGGCGAGTTCAGCTCTGTACCGTTCTAGTCCTTTGTACCAAAGTTCATGATATTTCCAGTTCCAAACCATTCTCGCCTTGTGCGTCTAGGTTTCAGTTTACGAAAACCGACGACTTCAAACATTCTATCGAGAATGAAACGGCTTCGTGTGGGGATAAGGGCGTTATTGTCAGCAGCATTCTCCCAAATCAACCCATGGTTGGTTTGTATCACGATTTACGCATAGCGTACAAATAATAGCGTATGAGGGTGCATCACTGATCTGAGCTCTATTTGTGCCTACACCCACAGGTATTTTATAACCGCCCTCACCCCACTTCACAACCACCACGAAGATTCTGTTCATCTCTTCAACACTTAAATAAATAACATTGCGTCCACCATAGTTTGAGTGTCTACATTTCGTTTCAAGTACATAATTAATAGCATCGGTATTACGCCTAAATACACGCGCAGACTTCATCAGGAACACGTCGTATACTGCATTGAGGATGCTGCTCAACGGAAGTTCCATCTCTTAATAGTTTTCTATTGATCCTGCGAGAACGTCCAGACGGGTCAAGTTCTGAGGCGATTATGAGCCGCCGGTGCGCTGTTTGACTCGGAGGGACCGTGCGGGTAGTTGGGGAGGTGGCTGATGTGGGGTGGGTATGAGTCACACAGGTTGCGTCATGAACGCCGACAAGCGCTAGTTATTTGTGAATGAGATTGTTCCAACATGAAAGATTCCTTGCGCATTGATGAATCAACCGAATATTTGTATCCCATTATACTGGGTAGGTGTTTAAAGAATTTTTCCATCTGCGATACATGAAGTAATATTGGTTTTAATGATTTATCACACGCACTTCCTGGAATGCGCATCATACATCTTCTATAACGATCAGGGGTAACTGTATTCACCATTGTACCTTCTCGAACTATGCATATTTATTAACCCTCTGGCGATCTATTTGAAGCATGTGCACATACTTGTCCTTTTTGCTGGACAAACGATACTCGTCCCTAAACTCTACTAAAAATTCACATAAACCTTTAGCTACAATTTCACTGTGCACCTCATCATGATATACATAGTAGTGGTAGAAATATTTTAAACTCTCTATAATCACAAGATTTACATTCACCGTCCCGGTGTACGTGTACTCGGTGTGATATAACATGGTGTAATAGCTCCTGTCACACCAATCATCAACAAGGTTCACAACCCAGACCCTTTGTTTCTCTTCTGCAAACGTTGATTCTTTCACTTCACGATATATGTACTCTCTAGTGCAGTTTAATCCTGCAGCATATTCCATTACATCGTCTGAATTGCGAATCCCTGCAACGCTTTCACCAGAATAACCACAGAGTATTTGAACGTCTTGCTCCTCATGCCTCGCACGATTTAATGCGGCCTTAAAGGTTTCAAAGGAGGGATGGCTAGAAATTCTTTGGGTGTTCACAACATCTGTAGACTTTAGTGAGTACCACTTCAGGAATGTAGAGCATGCAATATCATTAGACGCCATCGTTATTTTCCGTCTACGCGAAAATTCTTTAACAGTTAAAAAGATACGGCTGAGAACCAGGGCTTGCGGGGATCAATTGAGTATGCAGGAAGTAGACATTTACGAATAGCAGCAGGAGTCATGTGACTTTTTATTGGTCAGCAACATACAGTGGGCAGTGCTTAGATTTTCTTGCGCACACGCACGCACACATACACACACACACACACAAAGGAGAAAATGAAACGTAAGCTGAAACATAATTAAATACATGTAATAAATACAAAAATAAACAGTAAAATTTTGTCAATAAGTAAATAGACTAATATAACAATTACACTGTGTAACACTGTTTCTGGTTATACAGAATTTTTTGTTTTTATATGCATTTGTGGGCGCTGAGTCCAAATCTGGCCTTGGTTTGTGTGTATCATCAATGGTTTCAGAGATAATCCATTTTTCATGTTTTACCAGTATAATGTTATTATGGGCGCAGCAATATCAGAATAATCAGGAATTGTTGAGAACAATCCGGATGTTCGTTGACAGTTTCTTGCTCTAGAAATTGCCCGAAACTTCCACTGTGCTATATAAAGAAGAGCGCAGAGTCTGAGAAGTCAGTAAGTGCGAGCACACAAAGAAAGCAGGTTGCTTGTCTGATGGTTACCAGCACTGAGGTACTGTGTTTCTGTGCTTCTCTGTGCTGACGATTTGAGTGTTATCGATCCTTTTTTATTGCGAACATTATTTCAGTGTTGTGAATACATCTTTTTTGTGAATACATCTTTTTTCTGGAATCTGTAATCTGTTGCAGATTTAATAACTCTTCTCTATATATCTGCAGGTTATGATTAATGTAGTACAGTTTGGTAAAGAGAATGGCAACTAGAGCTTGTAAACACTTGCCGGATATATTCTGCTACGATTGCTACTACTGCATGGTAGATGTTTCTAAGTACAGGAAAGTTAAAGGAAGGCAGACTCTTCAGTATCCAAGCATAGCGTCGTCCACAGCTCCTGTACCACATGGCGAAGGTCTTCCAATACCATGTCCACCAGAACAGGTATATATCCATTACTTTACCTTCTGTATATACAGACTGTGGGTCATTATGTGTCGATTTTTCTTAGTGCTTATGCTCTTCTACATATATAGCTATGCCTATATTTTGTTTCTTTGCTTTGCAGGTTGAAAATGAGGATGCAGCTAGCTCATCTGAAATGTCGGCTGGTGAGGACAGTCATGATGAAGAATATACAGTAACTTTCAGTACAAACCCTCACTTTCCAAATCAGAGGGAATTGGACGACTTAGAGATTTGGGTCTGACGAAATCAGGGTCTGAGCTTCTGACCTCCAGACTCAAAGAGTGGAATTTGCTTGGAGAAGACTGCAAGAGCACTGTATACCGAAAGCGGCATGAAGAGTTTGCAAGGTTCTACGATGTCAATGGCTCTCTCTGTTATTGCAGCGAGGTTAATGGTCTATTCACAGCTATTGGGTTAACACATATACCCTCAGAGTGGCGCCTGTTTATTGACAGTTCAACTCGGAGTTTAAAAGCTGTTCTACTCCACAATGGGAACAAATATCCATCTATACCAGTTGCACATTCTGTTCAAATGAAAGAGGACTATGAAAATGTCAAACAACTGCTCACTCAAATCAGGTATGAACAATATAACTGGGACGTGTGTGGTGATTTTAAAATGATTGGTTTCCTGTTAGGTTTACAAGGAGGGTTTACTAAATATTCATGTTTTCTTTGCCTGTGGGATAGCAGGGTTTCAACTGAGCACTATAAAATAGTTCAGTGGCCTCCACGTGAAGGACTGCAACCAGGAAAGTACAATGTACCCAGGGAACCTCTTGTGAAGCCTGACATAGTTCTGCTACCACCTCTCCATATTAAGTTGGGTCTAATTAAGCAGTTTGTAACTGCGTTAGATTTTGGAGGGGAAGTTTTCCAACAGATTCGGGTCATGTTCCCTAAACTCTCTGAGGCCAAAGTCAAAGCTGGCATCTTTGTAAGACCACAAGTCAAGGCGCTGTTGAATTCAAAGAACCTTGAAGCCAAGATGACTCCGATCGAAAAAGAGGCTTGGTGTGCTTTCCGTGATGTGGTTCGTGGGTTTTTAGGCAACCATAAAGCACCAAACTATAAGGAGTTAGTGTCAAACTTGATTAAGTGCTATGGCAAAATTGGGTGCCGTATGTCTTTAAAATTACACTATCTGCATTCACATCTAGATTTTTTCGTGATAACCTGGGCGATGTGAGTGAAGAACATGGCGTAAGATTCCATCAAGATATTCAAACGATGGAGAAAAGGTACCAGGGCCAGTGGGATGCTCCATGATGGGAGACTACGTATGGTCGCTGATCAGAAAGGATAAGAATGTTCATACGCGGAAGTCGCGTTCTTCAGTGCATTTTTAAGGAACGCACACTGCATAACGAGGCTTGTTATTCTATTCTCTTATCAGTTCTCCTCATGATATATATTATATCTTTTGCACCATTTTGGGTTTGTCAAACAATTTTAGCTCAATAAACATTAATTTCCAATAGTGTTTTTATTTTCAGAAAATATTTATGTTAGCCTTCTTTATATACTTTGCCATATGAAAAGTGTGATAACCTATATTTTTGAAACGGTTGATGATAGAGCAAAACCAATATAATTTTTGGAATCAGCGCCCCGAAATCATTAAGAAACGACAGAAAAATCACAATAAACAAAATTTTTCAAATTTTGTTACCCAGTGTTATATAAATATTCACACTTAACGGTATCCAAAGGGGAGTGTGTCGTAGGTGTCAGGCACCTGGTATCATTTCCTGTATGTGTTACGACACACTTTCGTCCCCCTCCTTTACGCCCCCCAGCTTCTGCGCCCCAAAGTTATAAGTTCCTACAGTCAGATGGGGCGGTTGGTCACCCTCATGTTCTAAACTCACTAGCTCTTTCAGCGAATCAAAGTTGACGATCCGCCGGTTCGCCTGGTTAAGCGTGATACCTTTAGCCTTCACGATATATTTCATCTCCTCCCCCACCCTCACCCGTACTCCGTAAGTTTTTGGGTCTGTTGAGAATCAGCGTAGATGCTGTCTCCATACTCATCCTTAATCTCGTCAGTCAACTCTCCGAGGAATTCCCCAATAGGAGGCATATATTCACCTTGCCTCTCCGTAATATCACACTATCTGTATCTGCGTACAGAACCCTCCGTCCAAGGGAATGCAATAAACTCCAAAGTTTGATGCGGGTGTTGTTGCTGTTGTGAAACTGACTACATGTATGTTTGTGACACGCGATGTATCTGTAGCCAATTCGGTTCTGTTGTACTTTATTACGTACGTATTACCCACATTCACAATCTCCATGACCTCTTTATCAGGAGCGTTGGCGTAATCCCACACCTCGTTATAATTTTGGGCTAGATGGACGTTCTCCTTGTCTGTATTCTGGGCAAATTTCGGAGCTATTGAAGAATAGGGACCCCAGCCTTCTTTAGTTAGGCTTATAAGGCTAACTAACGAAAATATCACGACCTAACCTAACCAATCGTTAGGTTAACTGTACGCCCTTGACGATTGGTTAGGTTAGGTCAGGTCATGATATTTTCGTTAGTTAGCTGGGTCCTTATTCTTCAATAGCCCCCAAATTTCCCCCAAAACATATTTAGGCACAATTTTGCACTAAAACGCTTGTCAGGGTTCTTTGCAATTTGGTCCCATTCAAGTTGTATCCCTTCACGATCACGGAAGCGTTGAATATACGCCGATTTTTCATTTTCGGTCTCAACTCCTCGCGGGTATCCTGATGCTTTTACTTTATCCTTCAAAAAGTATATATGGTGTGAAAAGGTTGGAGAACTTCTGAAACCTCCACACCTCATATATCTTCAATATTCTGTACCCGTGACGAATGGCTAGGGACAGCTCAGGACTTGCATATGCGCCTCTGATCCTCCGCTGGTTGATTGTGTGATTACAAGCCCCATTGTTCTCCTCTGCACACCTCACATACAGAGGGAACATGAGTTTGTGGTCTATAACGACGGGTAAGATTGGCATCCATAAGTCGCGAGGGGAGAGCACATCTACAAAAGTCCGAAATAGTTCTCGCTCATTAGCTGAGAACTCTTCGATGGGGAGTGACCCACCAGTTTTTCAGGTGCGAATACGGGGTACGGATTGTTCTTCATCACGTATGGGTATAAAGAACAGAATTTGTAGTAATAGTTTCACGCCCTCCGTAGGTGGAAAATATAGTTTGAAAGGGTTTGTGCGTCCGCCAAACAAACTATCGCAGCATTTGAGAGGGTCGAGCACCATTGAAAGCTTAATGGTGTTTATTTCCTCGTGGTACTGTCCATCTGTCTCCATCCGTACATCATATTCGTGTTCTCACAAAACCTTGTGAGTGAACTGGGAGCTTATAAGTTGATCGCGGGTACGGGTCCACGCGAGACTCGGCAGGAGATCTACCATGGATATCTCCTATGATACCACACTCAGGACGTGGACATCCATGCCACCAGCATCCATTGAAGGAGTACGCCGTCTTCTCACCAGTGGCGGGGTCTTCGCTTAGACCATCCACCCAAAAAACACGGCCACTGATCTTAATGGGCACTTCTCCCGTGTTGCGAGCATGTTTTATGTATACACTGGACTGTTGTTGTAGGTGTATGAGCCAGTAAATAGCCTAATGCCCATAACTGCGTGGGTTGTTTCGGGGAATGACGGCTAGTGTGTTTTTAGGCATGAAATTGTTCTTGAACACAGTAAAACACAATGACGAGATTGTGGTTGTGGCTTGTAGCGGGTCGTAGATGAACCGGTCGATGTACATCCTTCTAAAGGCTTGCAAACATGCTCTAAGTACGCGCACGTCATTCACGCAATAACGCTCACATTCATCAGCTATATTGTAAGGAATATCTTCATTAAAACTGTTGTAGTACCTCTCAAAATCTTCACGCTCACTATCACTCATGTTGTCATAGTTAAAGTAATGTTTGGGTAGTGGTGGTCCTACGTAATTTAAAGTGTCGCGAGTGAGGAAAGTGTAAGGGAAATACCCTTTTGAAACTTCGGTGGCTACGCCCATCACCTTGGGTAGCTTGGCTAATTTATAAGGTGTGAATAACAGTGTCTTTAAACTGAACATTACCTCTTATCTGCATCTGCATAAGCTTGTTTCCAATTTTCAAGGGATCACCTGTAAATATCTCATGATTCGTGTTCAAGCATTTCCTTATAAAGGAATTGTGTATCAAATTTTGCGCCGTTGTGGGCAAGAATATAGTCATTTTTTTTAAACTTGTCTGCTACCTTGACAATATAGGACAAAGAGTTTCACGGGGGTGTCGTGTGCACTCGTTTTAAAAACGTTTGTTCGTTTACCACATTTGCGACATTCATCACACTCGACGTTCATGCACTCGTCACAGAGAGTCTAGCTTACAAGTAAATGTGGGATAACCGCTTTGGTTTCTGCATTATACGACCCAAAATGTAATCTACATCTAAGGCGGCCAAACGCCTGTAGGGTATTACTACCCAAAAATCATCTCTATCACCGACGTGTGACCCGAACCCGAAGGACAGTCGTGTCCTGACTTCAAGTCCCTCACTGTTCTGAAGGGCAAATTTCACAATACGTTCAACTACACGCCGCAGCCCATGATCAACACCTCTGCTATACATGACTCGCGGTCGACCCTGACTAGGTACTGGTTTCTTGTCAGGGCTGGGGTGGGGGTGACGGTGCGCACCAGTTCGAATGTTATGCTACTGTCTACAGAATGGGATGCTGCTGTGAAGGACACGGATGGTATTGAATAGGAATAAGGGGGCACAGTTTTATTTGTAGGAGTTACTGTAGGGGCTGTGCCGTAAGATCTAGAGGGCTGGGGCTCTATTACTGCGGGTCTAACAGCCGACGCGCCCCTAGCGCGCTTTACACCGGAAGTAGAAGGCGATTCAGCAATGTCGTCATGCACCAGCTTTCCTCTCGAATTGTCGAGTGGGGGTGCTACAGTTGTCGCTGGTGGAGGTTCCAGAACGCTAGCGGGGGTGATGGTACAGTCTGTAGCCTCAGCAGCAACTACACTGTCATCGGCATCATAAACTTCATCTGCAATATCTATGATGGGGACATGTTGCTGGCACAGTACCGCATCCTCGTCATCATTCACGGTTCTGGGCTAGAAGAAAAACAAGGCTGTAGAATATAAGGAGCATCACTTAAAACCTTATTATATTTTGTAAACGTTCCACTTAAAAGCGTGACGTATTAAGAGATGGATTCTGTAGAAAAATTCAGGTTCACCAGTCCTTCTACTTGCATTATATCTGGCCCTACAGGCTGTGGCAAAACTGTGTTTATGCTTAAAATCATTAAAGATAAGGGGGAACTGTTCTCAAATTTTGTGCATAGTCATATGGTGCTATTCGACATACCAGCCCGTATTCAACGAGTACCAAGGTGACATTTTGTTCCACAAAGATATTTATCATATTAGTTCGATAAAGGGTAATGAGCACACGGTCATTCATTGTAATTGATGATCTCATGTTAGAAATTGATAAAACGTTTGCGGAGACATTTACAGTGTTCTCCCACTATCTTAACATAAACGTATACTTCATCAACCAGAATCTATTTTTCAAAAATAGATACATGCGCGATGTTTCACTAAATACACAATATCTAGTCTTATTCGCGCAACGTAGAGATGTGGTACAAATTGGGGTATTAGCCAATCAAATGTTCCCGAATCAGCGTAAAGAGTTTTTGGAAGTTTATAAAGAAGCTACAAGCCAACGTTACGGATATTTGTTTTGTGACCTTCACCCGCGAAACACGTTTAGGGTGCTTCTAAGAACGAATATATTCCCAAACGAGGCTGAAACGGTGTATATCCCAGAATGACAAAGAGATTAAAGAAATACCGTGAATTAATAAAAATCTATCACCGGCTGCCACGAACTCTCCAACGTCTGTTTGTTAAAAATACTGACTCCGACTGTCTAAAATGCATCTGTGAAATCTTGTCTTAACGTTATAAAATTTACCTGCTCTACATTCCTGAAGTGGTACTCACTAAAGTCTACAGATGTTGTGAACACCCAAAGAATTTCTAGCCATCCTCCTTTGAAACCTTTAAGGCCGCACTAAATCGTGCGAGGCATGAGGAGCAAGACGTTCAAATACTCTATGGTTATTCTGGTGAGAGCGTTGCAGGGATTCGCAATTCAGACGATGTAATGGAATATGCTGCAGGATTAAACTGCACTAGAGAGTACATATATCGTGAAGTGAAAGAATCGACGTTTGCAGAAGAGAAACAAAGGGTCTGGGTTGTGAACCTTGTTGATGATTGGTGTGACAGGAGCTATTACACCATGTTATATCACACCGAGTACACGTACACCGGGACGGTGAATGTAAATCTTGTGATTATGGAGAGTTTAAAATATTTCTACCACTACTTCTATGTATATCATGATGAGGTGCACAGTGAAATTGTAGCTAAAGGTTTATGTGAATTTTTAGTAGAGTTTAGGGACGAGTATCGTTTGTCCAGCAAAAAGGACAAGTATGTACACATGTTTCTCTCAAATAGATCGCCAGAGGGTTAATAAATGTGCATAGTTCGAGAAGGTACAATGGTAAATGCAGTTACCCCTGAACGTTATAGAAGATGTATGATGCGCATTCCGGGAAGTGCGTGTGATAAATCATTAAAACCAATATTACTTCATGTATCGCAGATGGAAAATTCTCTAAACACCTACCCAGTATAATGGGATACAAATATTCGGTTGATTCATCAATGCGCAAGGAATCTTTCATGTTGGAACAATCTCATACACGAATAACTAACGCTTGTCGGCATTCATGACGCAACCTGTGACTCATACCCACCCCACATCTTCCACCTCCTCAACCACCCGCACGGTCTCTCCGAGTCAAACAGCGCACCGGCGGCTCATAGTCGCCTCAGAACTTGACCCGTCTGGACGTTCTCGCAGGATCAATAGAAAACTATTAAGAGATGGAACTTCCGTTGAGCAGCATCCTCAATGCAGTATACGACGTGTCCGTGATGAAGTCTGTGCGTGTATTTAGGCGTAATACCGATGCTATTAATTATGTACTTGAAACGAAATGTAGACACTCAAACTCTGGTAGACGCAATGTTATTTAAGTGTTGAAGAGATGAACAGGATCTTCGTGGTGGTTGAGAAGTGGGGTGAGGACGGTTATAAAATACCTGTGGGTGTAGACACAGAGAACAGATTAGTGATGCACCCGCATACGCTATTATTTGTACGCTATGCGTAAATCGTGATACAAACCAATCATGGGTTGATGTGGAAGAATGCTGCTGACAATAACGCCCTTATCCCCACACGAAGCTGTTTCATTCTCGACAGAATGTTTGAAGTCGTCGGTTTTCGTAAACCGAAACCTATATTAGACGCGTGTTGCTGATATGCGTTATTTTGACACGGTGCTTCAATACGCGTACACCGTCCTACTCGATGATTTTGCCAAGTGTAGAACCGAACAAAGCGAGAATGGTTTGGAATTGGATGCGTATTTAGAAGGTGTAGACTCCTCGAAATATCGTGAACTGGAACAGGGATGAACTCACCTTCACTGTTCTCCCTGAAGAATTATTTCTTTATATAAGACACAGTTGTCGGAACGATTTAGAAACATACTTCAATTGTCGATATGAGTTGTGAAGAAGATTTTACAGTTGAAAAGGTTAGCGGGAAAAGAATAAATGCATGTTTGGAAAGGGGTGTTTATAAACTTGAATTTAATGGTGATGCGGCAAACACTGTCATCTTTGTGCGTGCTTTTGACTGTATTCTAGTCGTGTTTAAAGAGCGTGATAATTTGCCGCCCAGTTGTAAAGTGGGTACAAAAATAGTGTTAAACGAGTTGAAAGCCCATTATATTGAATATAGACACCCGCATACTTTGAGCGGTGAATTAATGGTAAATCGCCTTTATTGTGTAGTACAGAGCAATGAGGATGTAAATGTGGAGTCGATTACGTGCGAGTTTACTATTTTATTTAAACGTGGTAGAAACTAATCTTAAAACATATATTTCTATTTTTGATGCGTATATATACATAGTAAACAAATGTTGTGTATTTTGTTGTATATAGAATTCTTCTTTATTAGCTGTATTATTTTTTGTTGTGATACGTACAGTGAAACTCCTCCATTGCGGTCACCCTTGGGACCTGGTGGATTTGGCCCTAATTGAGGACTGGCCTCAATAGAGGCAATGTGTCAAATCGAAGTTCATTTTCATAGGGAAAATACTTTAGTGTGTTTGTGCTTATATAAGGATGTAGCTTTTTAATGAACAAGTTAACATGAAATGTAGTAAAGTTATTTTTATTATTTTATTCTTTTATACTTTAAAGAAGTCAGTAATATAAGATTGTTTGTTGCACAGCTTGGAGTCCACATTTTCACTTTCATAATCTGCCTCTACCTGTACAGCTGATGTGTAGCTTTTTGTCAATCCTTTTTTCATGGAGAAGAGTTTTAGTTGGTTGGCCCATTTGAGTGCTTCAGAGATGTCTTTGATTAGGCACTCGGGTTCGTGGTCAGGGTTGTTGTCCGTGGATCTCTCGTTGTTAACGAAGTCGGCGACGAGTTTCTTCTCCCAGTCGTCCTCAAGTTCTTCAGTCGCAGGAATGTTTTTGTCAAAGTCGGGAAATTCTGCAGCTGCCATCGGTGCCTTGATATTAAGTTGTTTGGATTGTCGTGACGATGAGTTGGCTGAGGGGGATGTCATCCTCTGGGTCTTCTTCTGGCGCGTCAGCAGGAAAGCTAGCCTTTTTGAAACATGACTGCACAGTGGTGGGCTTCATGTCTTTGATAGAAGATGATATCCACTGGATTGCGTCGAGCACAGTAACACACTTTCCAGACGTATTGTCGGTCTCGTTGTCGGCTTTGGCGATGACGGATCGCAGAAGTCGCTTGCGATAGTGTTGCTTCAAGCAATGGATGATTCCCTGGTTCAGGGGTTGGAGTTCCGATGTTGTGTTGCTGGGTAAGTAAACCACTTTCACGTTTTTTGTTGTTGTATCCTTTGGGTGACCAGGGGCATTATCCAGGAAGAGAAGCACGGTACGCTTTTGTCGTTGCATTTTCTTGTCAAAAGCTTTCAGCCACTCGCGATAGAGTTGTGCGTCCATCCATGCTTTCTTGTTGGCCTTCCATGTGACAGGGAGTGTGTCCACGTTGATGTTTCTGAAGCAGCGAGGCTTTTCGCATCTGCCGATGACAAGAGCTGGTTCAAACTCGCCGAGCATGTTGCAACAAAGGGCAGCAGTCAATCGGTCTTTGGACTTCTTACCGCCCTTGCATTCTTCACCACGAATGTGGAGTGTACGGTCAGGAAGCTGACGGTAAAAAAACTCCCGTTTCATCCATATTGGAGACATCCCGAGGGGAATATCCTTCAATGATGGACGGAAGTTTTTCCTGCCAGTCTGTGACAACACCTTTATCCACATTTCCACTTTCACCACAAATGCGTGCATCAGAAAGATTATGGCGCTGTTTGAAACCTCGCAGCCAACCCGTGGAAGCTTTGAACTCCGTTAGATTGAGCTCTCGGGCTATTGCCAGAGCTTTCTCTTGCATCATCGGCCCACTGACAGGGACTAGCCGAGAACGTTGTTTGGTGAACCATTGCCACATCAAATCATTTAGATCATCGTTTGTTGTTGATATACATAGCCTTCTGCGGCTCGAGTTGGCATTTTCGCCATAGGAATCCAAAATTTCCCGTTTTCGTTTCACAATATTTTGCACTTGCGTTCTGCCGATGCCATAAATGTCGGCTAACTGTCGGCTACTTTTGCCATCACCGTTTTTCACCAGATCAACCTTTTGTTTCAAAGACATTTCATTACGAGATTTTTTGGTTGCCATTTTTGCTACACGTATTGATGAATTAGCACTTCTGTTTCACGATGTATCACTCAAAGCAGTTCATAATTGAATAACGTGCTTATGTCACTCTTAACTCTGAGCTACTGGTATCTTTAGTAAAACAGAGAACCTGTCATCTACACTAACTGTGCGCGTGGCTTTCTGTGATTAGCCGTATTTGATGTACGATCACGTGGCTGCAGGACCAATCAGGTGACCGCAATACGGACTAGAGGCGTGGCCTTATAACTGGCTTTTTCATAGCATAGAAACAAAGGAAGGAGAATTTGGGACTAAATATTTTGACTTCAATGAATGCTCTGGCAGCTTTTCAGGCGTGACCGCTAGCAGGCGTTTTACTGTATATATATATATATATATGTGTGTATATATATATATATATATATATGCATATAACTGCAATGACCGCGCAGTATATAAATGAATAGAAACGACATAAGTGTTAAGGAACGTTTCTGCACACGAGGAGGAGAGATAACGAATAATGAAAAATGAGGCGAACCGCCCGGGAATCGAACCCAGGGCCTTCCAATTGCCGGTTGGACGCTCTACCATTATGCTACGGACCTCACTCAATCACAAATCGAAATTCTCCCACATAGGGCAGAAACCAATGCCCTGAGAGGGCATTGGTTTCTGCCCTATGTGGGAGAATTTCGATTTGTGATTGAGTGAGGTCCATAGCATAATGGTAGAGCGTCCAACCAGCAATTGGAAGGCCCTGGGTTCGATTCCCGGGCGGTTCGCCTCATTTTTCATTATTCGTTATCTCTCCTCCTCGTGTGCAGAAACGTTCCTTAACACTTATGTCGTTTCTATTCATAATATATATATATATATATATTTGTATGTTAAATAACCAATTATTCCTGTATTTGCGTCTAATGCAATTCTCCTCTACTGTATGTCTTATTTTTGGTGTAAATATATGTTAAATAACTCCAATTATTCCTGTTTTCACCTAATGTATATACATATTTTGTATTTCGATATACTGTATATTAAATAGAACGCTGTAGTTGTGTTTTATTTCTCCTTTACACCATATAAACAAATATTAATGGAAATGAAGGGTATGTGTATATACAAAGGTGGGCAGTTGCGGCGCAACATTTTTGGTTGCGCTTGCGCTTGCGCCGCACATTTTTACAGAGAGTTGCGGAATTGTTTGCGGCGCAACTTATATATGCAGTTTCAAGATTAGCGCGCAACGCGCAACATTTAATATTACTTCTCTGTAAAAATAACCCAAGCGAATGTAACTTAAATATTTTTATCTGGCAACACTGCACTTCAATTGTTTACATTCAGTCACATTCTCAATGCGCCAGTATCACTGTCTGACTTTCTGTTGTTTTCGTTTCTTTTTACTTTTTAGTACTAGTACTAGTACTAGTATTATGGATCGTTTTGTGATGCGGAAGCGGCAGGCAAAGGGGACTTCCTCGAGCAGCTGTACGACACAGGAGTAATCAGCAAACAGAAGAAGGAGAGCACAATGCTGGTGAACAGTTTCCTGGACCAGAGGCCGGAGAAAAATATCGCGAGGAACGTGTTCACTTGCAAGGAACTGACAGACCTCTTTGTGCAGTATAACACACCCATTCCCTCAAGTGCGGCTGTAGAACGTCTGTTCTCTTTGGGGAAGGATGTTCTGAAGCCAAAACGGGCTGGACTCTCCGATCCACACTTTAAGATGCTGGTGTTCATGAAGGGGAACCTGGCTCTTATGTAGTGATTTTTTTGCATTTATTATATATTGTAATAAAATATTGATATTATCTTTTTCTGTATCAGATATATTTTGTTTAACTTGTAAAAAGGCTTTTTATTTTAATATTATTTTATTTATTTTTCAAAAGTTGCGCGTTGCGGTTGCGCTTGCGGCGCAACTTTTTGAAAAGGGTTGCGCTTGCGCGTGCAGCGCAACTATTTCAGCAGAGTTGCGGTTGCGGCTGCGGCGCTACAAAAATCGTTGCGCGTGCCCACCACTGTGTATATATATAACGATAGTGTGTGTGTGTGTGTGTGTGTGTGTGTGTTCTCTAGCAGGGGTTTGTGAACCGACAGACTGGCCACATTTTACTTTAAGAATTTGCCGTGAATGGTGGTGCCATTCTAGTTAGCCAATATATGTATATATAAGTCACTAAAACTAAGGGGATTACGCCATACGCCTTCTAAACCTCCCAGAAAGGCTAGTGAAGAATTCAAAATGCTTCGAGACGCCGCAGTGAAAGGATCTCATCTCTTTTCTCCTTCGTGTGTTTTATTTTAGGTTACCCGCATTTACATGCATACACACCCACATATATACATTTCATATACTTTTGTGGGCCTGAGCTGACAGGTTAGGTTACCCTCTCCCCCTTGGAGATCACAGATATACACACACATATATATTTGGGGGGATATTGTTGCATAACCCCACCCGCTTGGATGGTTGGGGGTGGCTAAAAACACTCATCATGTTGCATGCAATTGTATTGCACTCGGGATTTTTGCGCACATGCTGCTAACATCGCACAGCCCGGCCGTACTCCGACATTTACACCGAGCCACTCACTCAACTAACTCTTAATTTTCACACACGCACTATTACCCACATAAAAACTTCTTGCATTTAATATCTTACCACTGATCACATATATTTTAAGCACTTGCCAAAAACTAATCTCTTCACTTTATCATATGCTTTCTCGAAATCCATAAATGCCATAAACACGCGTTTCTTTTTACAACTGTTTCTCAATCAGTAGTAAAATCTCAATCAGTTGTCTCACTGTATACAACTCATACACTTGATCTGCCTTCCCTTGGTTCGCCCTGTTCATCTTCAACCAAGAGATTTGTAATACCTTTAATCTATGGACTCTTCCGGATTATTTTGCTAGCTATATTTAAAAGACTCGTACCCCTATAATTTTTATACAGGGTGTTCCGGTCCAGGTCTCATAGGAAAATGTATTTTAAATTAAATTTACAAAATACATTAAAGCAAAAGCAAATGTTCAAATTGATGTCTTGATTTGGGACCTTTTTTTTTGTTGCAGGTAGAATAACATGCAATAGCTAATGTGATAGTGAGTTACACTCCTGAGGAAAAGGCGGAGGCGAAGAACAGAACTTGCTATATTTTTCTTCTATTCTACTCTGTTGCCATCTCACTCGAATTCGGATTTTCGACTTTCACTCTGTATCTTTCCGCTGCCTCTTCACTTTATGCCAAATACCAACCAACTTTACACAATACAGTCGCATGCTTTGACAAACCTCTACTCAACCCCGAGCAGTTTTTGTGCCGTGTAAATCCCTCAGCATAATCTCTCTCTCTCTCTCTCTCTCTATATATATATATATATTGTGTGTGTGTGTATATATATATATATGTGTGTGTATATATATATATATATATACACCTTGGTTAACCTTGGTTTTGCTTCCGCCCGGATTGTTCATTCCGATGAAGGTCAAGTTTGTCACTCCACCTTAGACCTACAGTTTAACGTGGAATCTGAACCACGTCCCACCACGGGCTGTCAGAAATTACAAAGTCCTCGCTCAGACTCGACCTCACGACCTCCCGACCAACAGCCCAGCGTCTTAACCACGAGACTACCAAGGGTACTCATTTATCTATCAACCCATTCTTTTTATTGTGTGGAAGGATGAACAGCTAGGTTTTGCTGCGCGCCGCCTGCCGTCACCAGGTCTCGATATATAAACCAGCCAAAAATCTTCTTTCCCTTTAGGCACACTGAAATTATATTGTGGTTTTAACGAGGAAACATAAAAAAAAACAAATAATATTCTAAAATATCTTGAACTGCCCCATTTTTGCCAAAATATGAAATGGGCGTCGTAACTGGGTTTACGGTTGTTTTTAACTGATTCTTGGCTATGTTGTGGGAGAAACAAATAGATATAACCCATACAAAACTTAAAAATATATCTTCTGCAAATAATTTTCAGGTTAGTTAATGAATTTCTATTTACTTTTTCTTTCCTGGATTAATGATATTCTCGAATTTAGTGTTTTGTTGCAAAGAATATCAAAAAACAAGGAAAGAAATATAACCATTTTTTAAAAATTTGTTTTATTAAATACATGTAGAGTATAGAAACACACAGTAAATGAATACACAAATGATAACTGCAAAAAACAACCTTAACTATTCGAATAAAGACGTCAAACTTTTGGCAAAATCCTTTTTGGTTTCTACGTCTGGCATCAGACAACGTGAAATCATTCTAGCTCTGATAAAACCATCTCATACTTCAAACCCAAATATTGAACTTGAAGAGTCCGTCACTAATTTAATACAACGCTCTACATTCTGGGTATGATTGGGATACTTTGGAATGTTCAATGCGTTTTCTTTGACAACTAAAATTTCTGCTTTTGTTCGCTTCATTGTAAGAGGTGGTTCACTTAATTTAGGATCATTCCAATTAATTATTTCATCCCAGTTCTTTGCATCAAAATTAAGATTAGGAACCTTGAAATCTCTCACTTCTAAATTTTGACCAGTCTCATTTCGCATGTTCATGATTTTGCTAAAACTTTTTCACGTTTTTCCCTAGCTGAGTCATACAACATTGCCAGAAGAATATTTTCCGGGTGAGCAAAGTATACATTTCGGGATATATACTTAACAATTTCTACTGATTCTCTAGGCAAATGCTTAACCCTATTAACAGCAGAAAACACATGCCTTGGGCCATCTATGCAATTAGGTCTACACTTGATGTCAAATCAATTCGGACCATAATTTGTCACAATGAAGTGTGTTATTGTGTAAAATTTCTTTGTTGGTTTCACTGTTGAAACATAAAGCCAACAAACCCTATTAGCAAGAGTTAATCATCTAGCATGACTAAGAGGACCTGGCTTTACATGAGCAAGGTGTTCATCAACTGTACCATTTCTGATTGCTGAAATAATGCGGTATAAGTACTGCTGATCTCCACTAAGATCATCAACAATGTGTTGTGGCAGATATGATAGTTCTTTACCACTAGTTACAGGTTTGAATTGTACTACTGGATTGTTTTCGCAAAACTAAATGGCTTTCCCAACAGGACCAACAAAGGTACTTGCCCCAGATGTTGTACCATCCAATGTTTAAAAAATATGTCTTAGAGGTAATTCATTTGTAATAAGCATACAAATGAACCACTGAAGTGGCCTACCAAGTGCTTTCTCCATAACATGAATCACACCTCCTTTATAACCAGTGTTGGTATTTGTGCTTTCACAGCCTATTACAGTTACAGCTATATCATTTTGTAGGTGTCTCTCTTTAATAACTGACAATACTGAATTTGCTATGTCTGTAGCCTTACTCGATGCTGATGTCCAGTGGGTAATATTCTCTCCCCCTGGTTCAGCAATCATTACATAGTGTTCTTCACTCTTCTTTTCACTGTACCACCTATCATTGACTTTCAATTAAAGTCTGATCCTTTCGACCATCGAAGTATAGGGGAGTAATAGGATTCACTTTATCACTTTTCAATGTTTTTCTCTTTCTCTCCGCACTTTACTTCTGTCTATTACGAGATGGTCATCTTCTTTGGTGATTATACCAACGTTTATCAAAGTTGCAGTTGCAATAGCAGCAGTAGCACGATCTGATACACCAAATCTATCTGCCTGCATTGCAACATGCCGCAAAGATATTCTCATTTGGCTTCCAGTATTTTCAAAACCACAGTCTTCAGTTTCCATTAACCCATTGTCACTGTCTTCATCTGAAGAATTTTCTACTAAGTTCAAAGGTTGAAGTTCAGTGGAACGATTGATGGCTTTCTTTTCTTTTCTTGTTGTGAGAGCTTCTTCTTGTATCTCTTTTGTAAAATTTGTGTGGGATGTACATCACATTTACACTACCTATGTACATTTCACGATCAACTCCTCTGATCAAGTAGAAACTGTAATTCCTCTTTTGGTACTTTTTCATCTCTCTGATATACGCAATCTATGTGTATTTCTTCACAATCATCACTGCATCCTATCTGTATGAGATTTTAAATTTCATTTACAAGCACATATATCAAACAAATTACTGAGACTATGCATATATTCATTTTTTAATTTCACTGATGTTTTTGATCTACTCAAACGTTGCTCCTCTTTCTATGAATCTTGCTACCTTTTGAAACACAGCTTTTTCCTGAACTGTGGGGATTGATGCTTACTGCCAAAGTTTTAGTAGCTTCTGAGTTATATATATGATGATTGGCTTGTTAACTGCATTTTTCCTTTCTTTGAGATAGGGAAAGTACCGAGCCACTTGTAAATTAGTTGGCAAAAGATTATGAGGCAACTTCTCAGAAGTTCCAAACAAACAATGTTGCTTAGAATGCCTTGTGCTCACAAATGTTTTCCTTGCTGAATAGCATGGGAAATTTGAAGGCGTAGTAGATGTTGCTGCATGGAAAGCTGTTGGTATAGAGTTGCTGCAAGAGGGGATGTTGCTCGTTTGATGTGAAGAAGGCTGTTGTTTCAGTTGTGGAGACACTGGTGTGTGGGATGCTGATTCCATCTCTACTCTTCTGTAGGTGAATTATTAACTGAAAAATAAGAACAAAAACTCAAATAAATTTCAATGAATTTTAATTGCTTCAGGAAAAACAAATATTTTCTCAGTTTACTCGTCAGTCAAATGTACATTGTAACAAGTGTAACAGAATATTTTTATCTCATTTCTCATAACATGCTCACCAGCTTCTTACCTCTAGATTCTGTAGCTTGGGGACAACTACTGCAGCTGGGTGTCAAGCGAACTGTGGTGTCTGGGAAGTCAGAAGACACGATGCGTACAAGTATACAGTACAACCTTGGAAGGAATACTTTAATCTGGGAATGATGCAAAATAATATATTAAAGTTATAAAAATTTATAATTATGGTTTCGTAATGACATTACTGGGGGTTATTCATATGTTGTAATGTTGACGGATGTATGCTAGAGGAGAACTCTATTTTCTGTGTTTGTTAAATTGTATTTATGCAAAAATGGGGTGGTTAGAGAAACGTGGCACAATTTGTATCATCATATTCGTTTTTCTCAGCAAAAACTACAATAAAATATCAGTGTGCCATTGTAATTAGCATTTTCACTCCGCCCTAATATATATTTACTTTTGTTGCTTACTTTTGTTGAGTTTGAACGACGGTTCAGGATCGACCTGCGGTCGACCCCTCTGCAGCATCCCACCTCATTTGCGGGACTTGGTGAAGGAGGGAATTGCTCTCTGATCGCCTCCTGCCCTCGTAGCCAGCCACACAGGTCAGGGACTTTGCACAAGAATTTGTCCAGCTGGTTCTTGAAGTTATTCAGGTCGGTGTGCTGGAGATTCCTCACTTCTTTTGGAAGGACACTGAAAAGCTTTGGGCCCCGTATTCTGAGGGTATTTTCCAACCTCGTTTTCATGGTTCCTTGTCCCACCGCAGCTGGGACCGTACAAAATCTGCCTCTTCTCTCATTCCAGTTTGTTTCAATTTCATTTCTGAGGTTAGGGACAGAGCCCTCAGGTATTTTCCATATGTATATTATTGTGTACCGCTCGCGCCTTCTTTCAAGAGAGTAGAGTTCCAGGGACTGTAGTCGAGACCAGTAGTCTTCACCTTCCGTTTCCTCTATCTTAGACGTAAAAGTCCTTTGTATAGCTTCAATGCTCGCAATGTCTCTTTTTCTGTGTGGGCTTGTGAGTACTGAGCAATACTCAATTATTGGTAGGACTAGACTCTTCCATAATTTGAACATGATGTTTGCTTTTCTGCTGCGGAAGCTCCTCCAGATGATTTCCATTATTTTTATAGCCATTGTGATTTTGATTTTATAGTGCTATCTGAATTCTGCATCCGACGACATTATTACTCCAAGATCCCTGACTTGTGGATTTGGTGTTATCTGTTTGGCTTGCGGAGTTTTGTACCCTTTTTTCTGTAGCTCTTTGTTATTACCATTTCTTAGAAGTTGGAATTTTTCTTCGTTGAACTTCATATTGTTGTCTTCTGCCCACTGGAATAATGTTTCAATGTCGTTTTGTAGTTTTCTTATGTCATCTTCGTTCAATATTTCCTTACATATCTTTGTGTCATCTGCGAAGCTGATACAATACTGTCCTTAATATCTGCATCAATATCCGCAATCATTATTATGAACAGCAAGGGAGCTAATACTGTCCCTTGTGGGACAGAGCTCACGACTTCCGATTTAACTCCGTTTACCACCACTCTTTGCGTTCTTTGCGTCAAGAAATTAAATATCCACCTTCCTAGCTTTCCAGTAATTCCTGTATCCTTAAGTTTGTGTGCTATGATTCCATGGTCACATTTATCGAAGGCTTTAGCAAAGTCAGTATATATTACATCAATGTTTTGTCCTCGACACAATGTTCCTAATATTTTCTCCTGGTGGTCTAGTAGCTGTGACACTGTAGCCCTGTTCAAAAATCAACTTTTTCTTATTTTCATAGGTTTCCGTGCTTTTTCCCATGCTTTTTGACCTGAAAAGGCCGAAAATCACAACCATTTTGACCTAGGTTGTTGGGAAGCATTGCCGCATGGAGCTTTAATTTTTCTGCCTTGAAATCGGCCAAAAGCACCAGTTCCGGGGTCCCTTGAATCATGTTTTGCACTATAACTTTTTATCTAAACAAGATAGAGCAACAAAATAGGCACCAAATTAAAGTGTTTTTAATCCTCTTTCTAACTTATACAATTATGATAGTCTTGGAACAAGAAATGGCACATTGGTACATACAAAGATTTCAGAAATATCACAAAATTCGTTTTCTCACACTCAAGGCAGACAAGGCGCCTTATTCATGACACAAATTTGAGATTAACATTTTGTCACAAGTCTAATCGATCAAGAAGTGAAAGCATTACATGATGATTAATTTCATAATGACATTTACACAGTCAGTTGTTGAGAGTTTGTTTCTTGAAGCTGTCAAAGCGGCGTCTGTTGAACTCCACAGCTTGAAGGAGATAGTCCCTTTGCTTGGCATCTGTTGTTACGACATTTGCAAAGTCGCTCATCATCTTGACACCACGTTCAGCAATGTCATTCACCGCTTTCAGATTCTTAACATAGTCCAACGCTTTTCTGTAGTCCTCATTCTGTGGCCAAGACGTGACAGGTTCCAGAAGCCACTCGGATCCAATGTTCAGTGTGTCCAGCAGGAAATGTGATTCTGGGCCAATGAGATCAACCAGGGTGGTCTTAGCTGTGACTCTCTGGAATAGAGGCTTTCCTGTTCTGAAGCTGTCTGGCTTCTCAGTGGCATGTAACTGGGCAGCAATGTCGTGCTTCAATGTGTCACTCAATCTACTGCTGAACAGGGCAAATGGCACGACTTCCTGCGTCAGGTACCATTTGTGGTTTTCCATCTTATTAAGTACTGCATCAGCAAGCTCTGGGTCAGTTTTCTTGTACTTCAACATGTCCTGGATTAGACTTAGATCATTCACGGGAGCATCTGCAGCAGACATTGACATCATCCATACAGGAGTGTAGAACAGCGCAAGGAAGGTGTTGAGTCTTTCCAGCTTTGATACAGTGTCTTCGTCGTACTCAAGTTGATCTGCAAACATCAGCATTTTCATGGAGTACAGGTTTCTGGCCATCCATCTGGCCTGATGAATGGCGCCTGGTCGACTCCAGTGAATACCTCGAGGAGGCGTTCCTCCAAGAACAATGACTGTCAGTTCAGCCATTTCCCTGTAGTCGGCTCTTGGGAGCCTTTCTGCTGTTAGAATGTCTTGGAGTATTTCTTCACTGTTCTTCTTCTTTTCCTTCAGCCATTTGCTGTTGATAGCCAGCATCTTTGGGTTTTCCTTGGACAAGTCCGTCCAAACATCCTTCAGATGCTCAAACCAGGGATTATCTGGCCCCTTCACCTTCCCAAACAGCTTCTCCCAAACTGCTCCTACTAGGATTTCCAGGATGTGATGTCGACAGGCCAGATAAAACACCTTTTTGTTCAGCATTTTCTCTAGCAGTTTGGCAGCTCCTCTGTGAACTCCAC
This sequence comes from Bathynomus jamesi, assembly GCA_023014485.1. Classification (NCBI taxonomy): domain Eukaryota; kingdom Metazoa; phylum Arthropoda; class Malacostraca; order Isopoda; family Cirolanidae; genus Bathynomus; species Bathynomus jamesi. Next base: position 653,322 of record JAJOZX010001296.1, read on the forward strand.
TGTTACTGGATGTAGTGTCAAAAACAAGGGCAGTAACATTATCCGTAAGTTCCCATGTCTCCAGTAAATCCATTGAAGCCTCAGCCTGAGCTGTGCCAGAAGAATTGTCGATGACAGGTACTCCCAATAACTTTCCTTCAGTGTATGAAGGTGGACCAGACACTAGCACAGCTAAAGTCTCTGAGGTACTTCCAGGTTCACTGCCCAAGACATCTTTGAGCAACTTTCCATCCCAGTGTAAGGCAGCGTACTGTGGTTTTTTTTCACAAAACTTGGACATGTGACTCTGGCTGATATTATACCTGGACAGCATTCTGTTGCGACGTGTTATTGAGGTTGAGATGACGAAGTTATCCAGATCAGCCCCTCCAGCTTTCAAGGTGGCAGAAACCATGGCAGTAACTTGATTGTCTGATAAACCAAGACGATCAGCTGTATTGCAGATGACATCACATTCCATGACCTTCCTTGGAAACGTCAAAGTCACACTAGTCACAGTGTCTTGATGGTGAGAACATCCAGGACGAGGCTGATGGTAATCCATGTCATCTGTGTTAGCGTCGTTGTCAGTTGAGTCACCCCAGGTAATGTCATCCACATGAACAACTGCCTCTTGTTCTGCTGCAGCTGTAAAATAGTACAACATGTTAAGACAGTAATTGTTAAGTACATGCTAAATATCGCAATGGAGTAAAACTTAAAACTTTTTGTAACGTTCAAAGTAATTAGTTTTACCTTGTTCTTGTCTATGCTGCAGTCTTTCATTCCTCGCTGCTTGCTGCAGGGATCTTGTCTCAAAAATCTTGTCATGACCAGACATATGACCTTTCCTCTCAGTCTTTTGGTCTTCGTAGAACCTGATATCCTCATCTTTCTTCTCTCTGGATAACAGTCTGTTGTTCTGAATTTCCTGGATTGCATCTGGAGCTCCTATATCGAACAGGCTGTCTAATTCCAGCACAAATGCTCCTCTTTTTCCTCCAGGGTTACTTGCTCTTCCTTTGCTTTTCACCAGAGCACGATGTTTCTCATGTAGTTTCATGAAGAGCTTCATTGCGTTGTACTTGGTCATTGTCTTGATCCTAGCCATCTGCCAGAATGGGATGATGATTCAACTGTTTCATATGCAAGGTCTTGAACCATGGGCCTGCATGTTTTCCGGTAAATTCTGAAGATTAAGGAAATACTGGAACGCCTGTCTGTTGGTGGGAAGCTGGGAACCACTGATAAAAGCTGAAGGGTATCCAACCAGGAAAGTTTCAGTGAGGATCTGGTAGATGGCCCAGTTGACACCTGCCTGTGGACAGTACGTGGAGGTTCTGAGATATCAACTGTGCGCCCACGGAGCTCCCTCAGCTCCTTGCTTAATGCCATTGTGAAGTTGTAACTTGTAGATGGTTTTCTAGATTCTGATTGAGTTTCTGTTGTTTCCTGAAAAATGATAGATAATTATTATTATTATTATTATTAATTATTATTTATTTATTATTATTATTATTAATTATTATTTATTTATTATTATTATCATTATTATTATTTATTAATTTTATGCTCTTTCATTTGATACCTAATTTGTTGCTCTATCTTGTTTAGATCAAAAGTTAAAGTGCAAAACATAATTCAAGGGACCCCGGAATTGGCGCTTTGGCCGATTTCAAGGCAGAAAATTTAAAGCTCCATGCGGCAATGCTTCCCAACATCCTAGGTCAAAATAGTTGTGATTTTCGGCTTTTTCAGGTCAAAAAGCATGGGAAAATGTACAGAAACCTATGAAAATAAGAAAAAGTTGATTTTTGAACAGGCTACGTGTGACAGGCATGATCTACCCGCCCTGAAGCCATGTTGATTTGGGTTGTGTCTTTTTCTTGTAGGTAAGTAGGTAGTTTTGCCTCTAATTATGCGTTCAAAACACTTTATAAGGTGTGAGGTGAGAGCCACTGGCCGATAATTTTTGGGCATTGCTCTGTTACCACCTTTAAATAGGGGGGCAATGTTCGCGTTCTTTAAGGGGAGTGGAATTTGTCCTGTGTCGAGTGATTTCCTCCATAATAAGTATAGCGGTTTTGCTATACTCTCTTTGCATTTCTTCAGAAATGTGGCTCCATGTGTCTGGCCCTGGCGCTGAATTGTCTCGCATCTGTGATAAGCGTAATTACATCTCCTTCCGTGAACTCGAAGTCCATTAATAGGTTTGTGCCGGGATTTGTTCTTGGTTGATCTGTATCAATGTCGAAAAACTCGTCTGGGTTTTCCACTTCCATCTCGGACTTAGGGGTGCTAAACACAGATTTAAATTGTTCCCTAAGCAGTTCACTTATTTCTTTCGGGTCATTTGTGTATTCGGCCTCCCCGTCTATCAACGGTCCAATACTCTCCTTACACTGCATTTTCCTTTTCGCAAAAGTGTAGAAGTATTTTGGGTTATTTTTTATGTTTTCTGCTACCTTGTTTTCCTCCTCGTTTGTCTTATGTATGAATGTTTGCTTTAGGTCCATTTCTATTTCGCCAAGTTTCCTCTCTAGTTTGAGTCTCTTTGCATCAGTTCTGCATCTGGAGATGTTTTACGGTTTGTCTTCGTTGCCTGAATAGAGTCCTGATTTTCCTCTCGAGCTTGCTACGTTTTCTTTCCTGTCTCTCTGGAATATGTTTCAGTATTATAGGTTTGGTTTCCGTCTCTATTATGCATAGTATTTCTTGTGGTCTTGTCGTGTAGTAGTAATTCCCAATTTACCTCCTTTAAATCTTTATTTACGTTTTCTCAATTTACTTTCTTTGAATTTATGTTTAAGCTTTCAAATATTCCATCTGACTCTCTAGAATGTGTTTTCGGACCTCTGGGTGCTAACTTCAATTGTATATCGATGAGGTTATGGTCGGAGAACTTTGTGTGCGTTACTTTTTTATTTATTATTATCTCGTTGTTATTTGTCCAGATTAAATCCAAAACGTTCTCCTTTCTCGTGGCTTCACAGATTTCTGGGTAAGGGCGTAATGTTCCATAATATCTAATAGCATTGTTGCTTGGGTTCTGTCATCTTTAGTAATGTTGCCATGATATGAATGGAAAATTAAAATCTCCGAAAATTAGAATATTTGTTGCTGGAGTTTCAAGTAATTTTAATATGTTTTCTATTTCATTTGTAGCAAATTGGAATTCACTTTTTGTGGTGTTTGGTGGTCTGTAGATGTTCATAATGGTTAGGTTCAATTCTTTTACTTCTAATATAATAACCAACTGTGCTGTTTGATTTCTTTACCCTCACTTCACATGTGTAAGTGTTTTTCACGTAGATACAACACCCTCCTCCTCGTCTATATATATATATATATATATATATATATATATATATATATATATATATATATATATATATATATATATATATAGTGTGTGTGTGTGTGTATATATATATATATATATATATATATATATATGCACTAGAATCACAAAATAACACGTGACCTTATTAATAAGCAAACAACCACAAGGAAAAGGAAACACAAAGTCCGAGCGCTTTCGTGATATATTCACATTATCAAGGATAATGTGAATATATCACGAAAGCGCTCGGACTTTGTGTTTCCTTTTCCTTGTGGTTGTTTGCTTTTATACGTATATATATATATATATATATATACAGGGCGTCCCAAAAAAATGTATACACACTTTAAATAATTATAAAGGCAGTGTTTATTAAAATACATTTCATTTTCAAAATGTAATAGAATCTACAGACATTATTTAATTGTTTTGTCAACGCCTGTTTTCAAACTGACGTCCGTTCTGGTCCAGGCACTGCTGATAACGCGAAGCAATGGAATCGCAAACATCACGAAACATTTCGTTTGGTATTTGTGTGCATTCTCGTTCAATGGCTGCTCTCAATTCAGCGACTGTTGCAGGTTTTATAGCGTAGACTTTGTCTTTTAAGTATCCCCATAAAAAAGTCTAGTGGTGTGAGGTCTGGTGAACGCGGAGGGTATTCTACGAAACCCCTTCGTCCAATCCACATCCACATCGTGCCAAGTACCACTCGCAATACTCCACTCTTCGGTCCGGATCATCTTCATTAATAGCATGGACTAATCTTGGAATGTAACTTTTCCATTGACAGCGCTTCAAAATGCGTTGGACAGACGATTCTGAAATTCCTACCTCACGACTCGCTTGCCGCACAGATTTTCTTGGACTTTGGTGATACGTTTCCAGTACTCTTTCTTGCTTTGTGGGGCTTGTCGATGTCCGTGGTCTTCCGGAACGCTTCTTGTGGACATTCTGAACAGTTACATCGGCTTCAAACTTATCTCTAATTCGAGTGATGGTAAGTCGCGTTGGTGGATCTGTTTGAAACTCCCTCCTAAACTGTCTTTGCACTTCAACTGCGTTTTCACACTTCCAGTAGCATTTTAGAATGAATTTCCTTTGTTCAAAGCTTAGTCTGACTGCCATTATTAATTCTAATGGGTTTAACTTGGAAAGAAAGAAACATCAATTGAGCTATGAGCTGTTAAAGTGTGTATGCATTTTTTTGGGACGCCCTGTATATATGTATAGTGTGTGTGTGTAACACATAGGCTTCCTTCCACCAATAACTAACTGTTTTAAATGCTATCGCCATTTCATCATTCATTCCAGGCACACCATGCTTCCAAATTGCTCCAGTTTCATGGCCAATTCGCAGTTCCCATTCATTCATCCATTATGCAATAACTGGTATGATTATAGGCCGAAAGCTTGTGCTTCTTATAAATCCATTTTTTATTGTGGCTTTATTTCCTCCTGATATAAATACAATTCATATCAATAAAGCAGAAAACAAACTAATCCATTAATTAAAAGTATACCACTCCCTTACCTACAGATGAACTTTCCATAGCTACGATATACTTGATCTAAACTTACAGGGAATAAATTTTCATCTATCAGTGTTAATCCTTCCGGCTTTTTCTTCTAATGAAATGTCTAATTTTTATTTGAAATGCGTACAGAAGATCACTTCGTTCCCGTTTCAGAAATTCGAAGAGGATTTCGAAACAGATATACAAAAACAAATCCTGACCTCTCCATTTGAACGCCTCAAAGATTTCGAGAGAATCCTTTCTGCTCTCAGCAAAGAGCTTGAGATTGAAATGAAACTAAAGGTGAAGTATTTTCATTGCTAATTTTGGTGAAAAATAGTAACGTCAATTCTCCCATCCTTACTACCTCTTTATTTATCAAAAATTCAGATTCTCTTTCGAAGGATGAGGTTGAAGCTTTTCCGCGTCTGTAGGATGAAAATAAAGAGATGGAGTTTCCTCGAACAAAATATTCCAGTTTCGTCAGCTATAGAATGTCAATAATATTATTTTGCTCAGTCAGTTATTTCCTAAATTTCTTAAATCACAGCCAGATAAAACTGTATTTTTGTTGTTCTCAGGAATTCAAAATAGTGAACAGGACGCACAAAATGATGACAAAGTTAGTTGAACTTTCTGAGACGGCCTTAAACGACGAGACATTCAAAAGCACCTTTACTGTAATTATGCATCAAGAAATTTCTGAACATCCCGACTTTTACTTTAAGGAAATAAAAAATATTTATATTCGTGTGAGCGAAAAAAATTAACTGAATAACGCAGTATACTCGTACATATATTAATTAAACACTGGACTTTAATGTAGCTTATCTGATTGTTGTTGCCACTCGTGTTTTATTCGAGTTAACGACATTTCGTTCACCTAACATTTTATCAACACTTTTTTCTTAAGTTCGACCAAGTTTCGTTAGGTTAGGACAGTGGTTCTCAACCTTGGGGTAAATTACCCCACTGGGATAATGACAACTATTTTGTGGGGTAATGACAAGCGATCCAGAAGTTATAAAAAATAATAATATTGTGATAATCGAGAAGTTATAAAACATAATATCAATAATTGGGGGTAATGGAGCTGGATTAGAAATTGGTTTTGGGTAACCATACAAAAAAGGTTGGGAACCACTGGGCTGGGATGTTAGAGTACCTTCTGCAAGTAGTATGCATGGTATATTGACTTATTTGTATCATGCTCATTGAAGTTGAAGACTAGGTGAACTATTTAATTATATTATCTACAGTTTGTATTATCATACAATTAGCCTATTTCAGGGAAGATTGTCATTTGATTCTACTGTAAAAACTTTATTACAGCTAATATAATATAGGATTATGAAGCTGACAAAAACATATAGATATATACTATATATATATATATATATATATATATATATATATATATATATAATATATATATATATATATATATATATAGGGTGAACCAAAAGTAGGTGGACAGTAAATGATAACGTTTATTTTGAGAATACATATTTAATTTTTTTGTATACTATAATACAAAATAAAATTTAAATAAATTTAGTTATAATATTTAATATAATATAACACAAACACCATAGTTATAATGAACACCATAGTTATAATATAATATAACACAAACCGTATTCAACCTACTGTCCACCTACTTTTGGTTCACCGTGTATATATATATATATATATATATATATATATATATATATACATACAGGGTGTCCCATAGGTCCGGCATCATAGGAAAAATAATAAAAAAAGTCAAAACAAAAGCTTTTATTTACAGAACGTGCTCAATATGTCCACCATTGTTTTCAATACACAAATTTAGACGTGATACCCAGTCAGCAAGCACACGGTGAATGATGTCAGGAGTAATGGTGTTACACGCCCCAATAATGTGCTGCCGCAAATGTTCAACACTCCTAATTTTTCTCTGCGTATACCAGCGCTTTCAAGTGGCCCCAGAGATAAAAATCTAGTGGCGTGAGATCCGGGCTTCTAGCTGGCCATTCCACAGGCCCTCGACGTCCTATCCAGTGACCAGGGAATTGTTGGTACAGGTATTCCCTTACTTGGGTGCTGTAATGTGCAGGAGCGCCGTCTTGCTGGAACCACGTTGGAAAATTTCCTTCTTCGTTCAAGACACTAGGAAATGCTTCTTCCTTGAGCATACGTAGGTAGGTGCCTCCAGTGACATGTTCATCGAAAAAGAGGGGGCCTATGATGCGATCCTTCCAAATGCCACACCATACCATCACCCAAGATGCACCTTGTTCCTTTGAAGAGGTATACCAGTGAGGGTTGTTTTGAGACCAGTAGCGGGTGTTCTGTCGATTTACCTCACCATTTCCATAAAAAACAGCCTCGTCACTGAACAGAATGGTGGACGGGAAATTGGCATCCCGAGCATATTGTTCCGTAGCCCATTCACAAAATTCCATCCGCCGGTCGGGATCATCATCTTCGCTTAATTTATGTAGGATCTGAAGTTTATATGGATGCCATTTGTGAGCCTGAAGAATGCAATGGATGCTACTTTTCGACACTCCTGTCTCGGCGGACAATCGGCGAAGAGACTTATTGGGACTTCTGTTAAAATGAGCCAGGATAGCAGTCGCTGTATCATCGTCAGTGGACCTCCTTGAAGGTCCACTGCGTGGTTTATCTTCTATGGATCCTGTTTCCTTAAACTTTGCAACAAGTCTGCTAACACAACTCTGTGTCTGGATGCAGTCTGTTAAATTCAGCAGCGGCCTCTCTTTGACTCCGATTTCCTGAGTAGAATTATCTGGATTCGTTCTTCCTTGCTCACAGACATTACGGCCTGTAGAAAGAGAAAAATATGAATTATGGTTTGTAGAAATAGAAAAATATGAATTTCTCCTATGATGCCGGACTTATGGGACACCCTGTATATATATATATATATATATATTTTTTTTTTTTTTAGGGTAGTCCAGAAAATGAAAAATATATTTCTCATGACATTTGCCCATAATCCACAACCACCAACGCTGTCTGAAATAAAGAACTGGATCGATTCGTGCATATTTAGAGGAGGCGCAACTCGAAGAGTTAAGTATCATTATACATTATTGGGTGGCAAATTTCTTTAAACTTGCTCCACTCTTAAATATTGCTAGATTTAGATAAAAATCCGGTCTGAGTTCTTTTTCTATATAAGGAATGAAAAAATGCATCAGGGGCTCTTATTTGTTAATTTTAATTTTTTACCATATGTATGGATAACCCAAATGCACAGGCTCTATATTATTATTATTATTATTATTATTATATACCATATATATATATATAATATATATATATAATATATAATTATATATATATACACAGTGTCTACTGGTTCAGCAGATTCAAATTCCCTGACACTTCCAGGTTTTTCAGGCCAATGTTATCGAAATTCCAGGTGTATGTTTTTTAGCTTCCCTCCAAGGAATTATAGGAAACAGTAAGTTTTGTATTTTATTTTAATCCACCCGACCACCACCCTCTTGCCTTTTATTGAGAATGAAAAGGACATGCACAGAAAAATGTCTTATATCGGGTGGCCCAAAAAAACGTCCCAAGATTTAAAGCGCAATAACTTCCAAAATATACACTGTACAATCACAAATTTCAAAACCATATAAATTTAGTCTATTGACAAACTGCCATAAAATTTTCAGAATTCTACATGCAATACTTTTTCGAAAATGAATGAAACAATAAGGTACACTCGAATAAACAAATATCACGAAACAAAAAATTTATTATTCACATCTTATTTATCGAAAGAAATGGTCAATATGCACACCGTCTTGCTTATAAACAGATCTTAACCTTTTCTTCCACGACATGATACATTTTCTGATTTCAATTAAAGTTATTTTGTCCCAACAATTAAGTATCTTTTCTTTTAATTGCAACTCGTTAAATTTTTCTATTTGACCTTCATAAACCTTTTCTGCGAGAGAGAATTCCATATAATAGTCCATTGGATTACAGTTCGGTGAGTGACGTCATTTTTCCTAATGAAATTGGCCACATTCTGTTGGAGATAGTCCTGGGTGTACTTGCTCGTATGGGCGGTAGCTCTATCTTGTTGGAATATGAAATCATTATCAGAATAAGACGCCGACAATCTGGCAAACGATTTTGTTCCAAAAGTTTAACATAAGTTTTTGAGTTCACTTTTTTGTTAGTTTCATCAATGAAATGAATACTTGGTATCACTTTAACATATTGCTTCCCAAAGCATTCGGGAAGCAATATGTTAAAGTAATCCCTCCTGGGAAGCAATGTTAAAGTGATTAACACTGGGAAGCAATATGTTAAAAAGAGAAAGGTTTGTTGGTTAGAAAGAGGTTGGTAATCTAGGCTAACTAACGAAAATATCAGAACCTAACCTAACCAATCGTCAAAGGAGTACAGTTGGCCTAACGATTGGTTAGGTTAGGTCGTGATAGTTTCGTTAGTTAGCCTTATAAGGCTAACTAAAGAAGGCTGGGGGCCCTGATCTTCAGGTGATTCAAATATTTCACATTCACAAAAAATGGCAAAGCATAATAAGTAGGGCAGTCAAAAGTTGACCGAAAAAATTAAGAAAGTTGACCTTACGAATTGAAAAAATTGACTTAAAAAGTTGCCTTTACTTTCAATAATAAAAACGATACTTTAATCACTTATTCTTGCTCTTCTACATCAGTTGACCGATTGTGGTAAATTATGAAGTATTTGCCGACATTTTCTGGCAAAAAATTGCGATCCTTACTTAATAATTTATTAAGCATGGAGAAAGATCTCTCTACAGCGGCAGTTGTTGGTTGACATTGCAAAAGCTGACCATAAACTGTTGGTGAGATTTCAGGTCTACTGAGGTTAATTATTTCACAAATACCATTTGTCTTGAGTCTTGTTTCAATGTATTGTTTGACTGACTGAATAAGACAAATACGAGCAGCGAAGTTGCCAGTTAACCAAAAAGATGCCAATTTTTAGTTATTTTAATTATTTATTCCAAAAAATTGACTTTATTTACCTCATTGCTATTTTTTGACCTAACAGGTAAAAGTTGACTTTTGGTTGACCTATTAACTTTGGTAATATACCCACTACAGGTGTTTTTATTGCATTTTCAGTCGTTTCAGCGAAAAGTGCCCCATAGGAAACAATTTGACTTTATTGACTTTTGACCGCCCTAATAATAAGTTAAGTTGTCCATAAATTTACATTTTCTCGACTGCTAATCTCTAAATATTATACACTATTGTAATGTAACTGTAATTGGTTGTGTAATGTCTATTTTTGGGAAGCAATATGTTAAAGTGATTAACACTGGGAAGCAATATGTTAAAGAGAGGTTCCTGGAAAGCAATATGTTAAAGTGATCCAATATTTGTCTTTCCGTTCCATGATACACCAGCTAAAACCATGATTTCTTTTTAAAACCGACATGTCTGGTAGTAAAGCCTCGACGGAGGAATATCTTTTTTAGCAAACCGTAAACAACATCGTTTTGGTGGTTTCGCGCAATTTCATTAGTAAAATCCTTTTCATCTGTGAAAAAAAAATTTTTAACATCACGCGCTGAAAATTTGTCTAGCAAAGTTTTCCTAGCGAGTTTTCCTTTTTTGTCTAACATTGCTGTCACGGCTTGAGACACGGATTCTTTTATATGCCTCAAGTTCTAGAGCTCTCCGCATTCTTTGAAAAGAAGCGCGACTAGTCTACAAATTTCTCGCAATTTTTCGCTGAGACAAGCGTGAGCCCGATCGATCTTCTTGAGACAAACTAACGGTTTGGACATAGTCAATATTTTCTTGTGTAGAAATATTTTTAGGTCTACCATTTCCAGATTTCCTTTCAGTTGACCCAGTTTTTTTAAATTTCCTTATTAATCTATTCCCATCTTTTATTCCAATTTATTCCAGAAAATTTCTTCGCAATTCTTGTCTCAGTCCATCCTTTCTCTATAAAATATCTTTCAGTTATCGCCTTGTCACCTTTGCTTAAAACCATAATTAAAGGGGTTGAAAACTATTCGAGATTAACAGTAGCCTAAGCACACCGTTTGACATTTCTGTAGAAACTAGCTTAGCTTAGCCTAACTCCTCCCCAACTTTCGCGATAAGAATAGTTGGCAACTACTACTATAGAAATTTTTGGTCTCATATTTGTTTATTTGAGTGTACCTTATTGTTTCCTTCATTTTTTTAAAAATATTGCATGTAGAATTCTGAACATTTTATGGCAGCTTGACAATGGACTGAATTTATACGGACATCAAATTTGTGATTGTAGAATGTATATTTTGGAAGTTATTGCACTTTAAATCTCGGGACTTTTTTTTTGGGGGGGGGGGGGGGCACCCGATATATTGTATACTTGTATTTGAGAACAAAAAAGTAGCTAGAGGCACAGTACGTCTTCTACTCACAACTATGTATGAAAGTACTACAGCAAATGAGCAGACAATTAGTAACTTGGAAAGAACGTATAGTACCGTACATTACATATATAGTTTAGTACAACGTACATTATACAGATAGCAAGAAAACAAAAGTAGTATGCAAATAAAAAGCATAATAATTGTCCAGAAAAAACTTTGGGGTACAAAAAGGGGAGCTATTGAAGAATAGGGACCCAGCGTTCTTTAGTAAGCTTTATAAGGCTAACTAACGAAAATATCATGACCTAACCTAACCAATCGTCAAGGGCGTACAGTTAACCTAACGATTGGTTAGGTTAGGTCGTGATATTTTCGTTAGTTAGCCTTATAAGCCTAACTAAAGAAGGCTGGGGTCCCTATTCTTCAATAGCTCCCAAAAAGGTATAGGTACTCAATCAGGGTACAGGTTCCCATGAAGCCACTCAGTGGAAAGACTGCACTTTTTATTGGATGACTGTTTAATCACTAATCATTATGAATAGACATGTGAGGGAAAAATAAATAAATAATTCAGTGTAACTATTAGAAATAGAATACGATGTTTGGATCACCTGAAGATCAGGGCTCCCAGCCTTCTTTAGTTAGCTTTATAAGGCTAACTAACGAAAATATCACGACCTAACCTAACCAATCGTTAGGTCAACTGTACGCCCTTGACGATTGGTTAGGTTAGGTCGTTATATTTTCGTTATTTAGCTTTATAAAGCAAACTATCAGGTCATCCCATAAGTAATGTCGTTTTTTAGATCGGAATTTGAAGGACAAAAAAAAACTCAACTGAAACTTTTTAATCTAGTATATATTTTCCATCGGAATCAATGACACTGCCAACGTCTTACAAGCTTTTCAATGCCATGTTTATAAAATTCAGGCGGTTTTGAGGCAAAAAACGTACAAAGACTGGTGTGCAGGTCATCTAAAGAAGTATACTGTTTCTCGTCAAGATAGTTTTGCAGACTCCTGAAGCGATGATAATCTGAAGGCGCAAGATCTGGAGAATATGGAGGATGTGGAAGTTTTTCCCACCCAAGCTCCTCAATTTTTGCAGAAGTGATCCGAGCGGTATGAGGACGTGCGTTGTCGTGGTGGAACACGATTCCTTTCCGATTAACCAAAGAAGGTCTCTTTTCTTTTAGTGCAGTGTTCAATCGATCCAGTTGTTGACAGTTGACTTGAGCGGTGATTGTTTGGTTGTGTGGTAAGGCTTCAAAGTGTATTACACCACCTTTATCCCACCAAACACTAAGCAACACCTTCCGAGGGTGAAGATTTGGTTTTGGCTGTGGTGTCGCTGGTTCTCCGGCACAAACCCACTGTCGACGGCGCTTAACATTCTGGTACAGTATCCACTTTTCATCACCAGTCACTAAACGGTGCAAAAACGGATCTTGGAGTTCACGGGAATGAAGAGCTGTGCTAATGTTTACCCGCACCCTCAGATTGTCGACCGACAATTCATGTGGCACCCATTTTCCTAACTTAGGCAGTAGGCACTTTCCTGAGTTGTTGCAAATGTCGATGGATGGTGGACGGGGATGAAATGAGTTTCTGGGCCAATTCTTCGACAGTTGTTAAACAGTCTTCTTCAAGTGCGGCTAACAGCAGGTCATCATCAAATTCAGCAGGCGTCCAGAGCGTGCTGCATCTGTCAAACAGCAGTCACCATTCCTAAACTTTTGAAACCATCTTTGACATTTCCTCACATCCAGAATATCGTTGCCATAAACGTCCTGAATGTTTCGCATTGCTTCAGTAGCACTATTCGCTTTTTTGAACTCGTAAAGCATTATATGCCTCATATGCTCTTCTGATACCGCCATGTTTATGAGGGGTTCACATAAAGCAAAACACACGTCTTCACTGGTCAAGGTCTGTAAAGTATGTAGCGAAACATGATAGATCTCCTCTTAGATATAACCTTCGGAAAATTTATGCTTAAACCGAGTAGGACTAGTTTAAACTTAATCTATCGTAAAAAACATTACTTATGGGATTACCTGATAAATAAGGCTGGGGGCCCTGATCTTCAGGTGATCCCGATGTTTTTATAAAAAAGGTTCTTAATTGATCTCCAACACAAAAAAGCGAAGGTACACTGAATAGTCAGGACCAAGAGTATAGTTAGTATTTTTAGTTTATCTTCATAATCTTGCCTTCTAAGACTAGGAATTAGTTTAGTTGCCCCGAGTTGAATCCCCTCCAACATATTAATATCCTGCCTAAAGTGTAGTGCCCATGCTTGAATACAATACTACTCTAGATATAGACTAACACAGTGGTCCGTAACCTGAAGTCCGCAGACCCCTTACGAATTCGTGAATGAGTTTCAGGGGTCCGCAGAAGACAAGGGGGTATTTTCTAATTTACACAAAATTAGAATATACAAATTATTTTCGCTAAGGGATCCTCGAAAATAATCCATATTCTTCTGTGGGTCCACAAGTGCGAAAAAGGTTGCGGACCACTGGTCTAAGATATATTATACAAGTTAAATATTACTTCCTTACTTTTATAACTTACATACCTATTAATAATAACTAGCATTCTATAAGCCTTATTTCTTGCTTCTAAGCATTGAGTCGAACTTTTAAGATCACTTGTCACTATTACTCCAAAGTCTCTTTCCTGATCAACCTCCTCTAACCTCCAACTCATACTTTGTGTAAGCCAAAGATATAATCTAAATCAGAACTTGCTCATGAAATCAATGGACTTAACAGTAATAACAACAATAAATAATAGTCTGTCTTTTTCCAGGTTAACCATCAAAATTCCCTAACCCTAACCTCTATATATATATATATATTATATATGGAAATTGGCGGAATTACTGACAAACCATACCAAATACAAACTACAAATTCTGCCACTTTTCATATTTCGAGGGTCGACCTGAAACACCCTGTGTGTGTGTGTGTGTGTGTGTGTATATATATATATATATATATTATATATATATATATATATATACAGGGGTTAGACAAAATAATATGAACACCCGCCGATTTCACCGGTTATCTTTACGGACTGCTCAGACACAAAGTAAACGGTCAAATGACTGGCAAACCTATTTAAATGCGTAACAGAGAGTGTATACGTCATGTTATAACCCTCACGTTGTTTTTACAGATCTGAGTGAATTATGAATTAGCAGTTATGAAAGACCTGTCAGACTTCCAAAGAGGGCAAATTGTCGGAGCACGGATGGCTGGTGCATCGGTGACGAAAACCGCTCAGATGTTCAATGTATCCAGAGGAACTGTCTCTATGGTCATGTCTGCATACCAAAACCATAAAGACAAGCACCGACAAATGCAATAGTGGACGCAGAAGAAGCTGTGTGATCGAGACCGCCGGGTGCTAAAGCGCATTGTGACAAAGAACCATAAGACCACAGCTCCAAAAGTGACTGCAGAGCTTAACCAGCATCTTGTAAGCCCGGTATCGACCAGAACTGTACGTCGCGAGCTCCATGGAGCTGGATACCATGGGAGGGCTGCAATTGCCAAACCCTTCCTTTCGCACATCAACATTGAGCGGCGCAGAAAATGGTGTAATGACCATAAGAATTGGTCAATGGACCGGTGGAAGAATGTAGTCTACTCTGACGAATCCTCCTTTACGCTATTTCCATGTTCCGGTCGAGTTTACGTCTGGAGACAGCCTAAAGATGCTTATGACCCCGACTGCCTGACCCCAACCGTTAAGCATGGAGGCGGATCTGTGATGGTTTCGGCAGCAATATCGTGGAATACTCTTGGCCCAGCTGTAGTACTGCATGGTAGGGTTAACGCCCAGGTCATCTGTCAATATTGCTGACCAGGTCCATCCCATGGTCCAAACGCTGTTTCCCAATGGCGGCGCCGTCTTCCAGGATGATAATGCACCAATCCACACCGCTGGGGTCGTTAAAAACTGGTTTGAAGAGCATGTTAGTGAAGTAGAACGCTTGGATTGGCCTCCACAATCCCCGGATCATAACATTATCGAGCATCTGTGGTCAGTTGGAGCAGCAGGTCAGAAGCCGATTCCCACCGCCGGCGTCTTTGGAGGAACTGGAGCAGGGTTTGCTCGAAGAATGGCTCAGGATTCCTCTAGCCACTGTCCAAAAGCTGTATGAATCAATTCCCCGACGCATTGCAGCTGTTATTGCCGCTAAAGGAGGACCAACTCCATATTAAGAATAAAAACCGCCATTTATCAAGGTGTTCATATTATTTTGTCCAACCCCTGTATCAGTGGCGGATGGTGACTGTGAATTGGGTGTGCGGAATATCATGTGGAGTAAAATTAATAACTGAAATTCATGTTAACTTAGTTATTAATAAATCTTAATAGTAATATGGTAAGCATACGCAATCCACCTTCTCAATATTACACTAAACACTTGGAAAATTTAGGTGAACTGTAAAAAATCTAACACCAATTTCCTACGGGCTCCTTTAAGCATCGAACTTATTTACACATAAACTCAAGTATTCTTTTTGGAGAAAAATAGTGAGCAATAACGTCCTCATATAAGGAACTTCTTAGCTTCACATGTATAAGCAGTGTAATACGTTAAGCATATGAACATAAGTAATCCACACTCTTAAGAATAAACAAAGTACTGGAAGAAATAGGTGAACCTTAACTTCAAAAAAACAAAAAACTAACACCAATTTCCTACAGCATCCTTTCAACCGACTTTATTTATACATAAACTCAAGTTTTCTTTTCTGAGAAGAAAAGTGAGCAATAACGTCACCACAGAAGGAACTTCTTTGCTTCAAGTCTATTAGCAGCCCTTTTTTTATCGAAAGCAAACTAAGACCACATAGCCTTTCCTGCCCTTGTGTCCCACGGTAGCGTGTGTTTATTCGTTTTAGGGCCGAGAAAGAACGTTCTACTGAAGCAGTGGTGCTTGGAATTGTTAAGATCAATTCTGCTAGTTTATAGACTTCTTTGAATCCGCAGCTGAGTTGATTCACTGTCATTATGTTCATTAGTTCATGAACATGTTTGCTCGAGAACTCTGAACTTGAATAGAGTACCATGAGTTCATTCTTGAGACGCACATACTCAAACAGTATTCCATAAAAGTCTCTTACTTTGTTCAGTCGGTTATCTGGGAAGCTTACCTTGTACTCTTCATATTTTTCAGGCGCAAGGTGAAAAAACTCTAATTTAGAGAGAGAAGAATATCTAGTGTGAATCTGATCAATGATGCTATTCATGATCTTGCAAAACAACTGGTGATAAGCATCTTTTCTGTCATTTTCTATCTCTCGTCTGCATCTTTTACGCTGTGGATCATGGAGCTCATCTTTTTCAGACAACCGAAAGCCATAGCTCTTCAAAACTGTGATCCTTTTCATATTTCAGTTGTTGTGTAACGTCACTTATTTTCTTACTACAGTACAACACATCAAATGTTTCACTCTGTAATATATTGTACAAAACATCAGTATACCCAAACACTTTTGAAAAAATCTCAAGGAACAATATCCTTTGAAAATCTTCCAAGAATGACGAGAATCCCCGTGCTTTTACTACTGCATCCGTGTCCCAATCTGCAGAATTTTCGATTACATTCTTCAAGAAATCAGTAAGGCTGCTTCTGTAACTTTTTACAGTATTTACTAAACGAGATGTGAAGTTCCATCTCGTTGGAGCAACAGAGGGCAATCTTCTGGAAACAAATTCATTTAAAGCATGTACTCTTTGAGAAGACTTGGAAAAATAAGCAGCTACTCCACTCAGAATTTGGAAAAGTGTTTGCACTGTTTGATACTGGAAAGGCTTTGCTGTAAAACTAGATTCAGCACATGAGCACAGCAATGCGTAAAAATGGCAAGAGGATAAGCTTCAATTACTTTTTTCTGCGAGCCATTTACATGTCCATTCATTACACATGCTCCGTCATAAGCCTGTCCAACTAACTTGATTTCGATCTGATATTCCTCAACTATGTTCACTACATGCTTAAACAGGCCACCAGAGGTTTTGTCGCTACTAACATCAGTAAATCCAATGAATCTTTCATATACTTTACCTTCATGAACAAAACGCAAAACTGTTGAGAGCTGTGATTTTACGTAACATCTGAGGTTTCATCAAGCATTATAGAAATAAATCTTGCTGAATCAATTTCTTTTTTTATATTGTCTCTCATTACAGAGGCAATAGCTTTGATTATGTCATTTTGCACAGTAGTAGTAGTTCCCTGAAACACAGTGGATGTATTTAAATGATAATTATCTAGAAGAGAACCATACTCCCGAAGCAATTCTAGAATTTATATGTAATTTCCTCTGTTCACTGAAGTTGAAGCCTCATCATGACCTCGCAGAGGAAGTTCTTGCTTAGCAAGATAGCATATTGCATCAATAAGCCGTTTTGGAATTTCTCTGTTCTTCTTTACTTGTTCATTGTGTCTGCTTACTTCATATGCCTTTTGCTTATCAATTAATGTGTCAATTCTTTGCTTGCCAAACATTTTATGGCTAAGAAAAGACTGAACATGGCCTTGCGATCTCTCATGCTTCTGCTGAGCAGCAGACAGATGATTGAGATCAGAATATCCCTGTTTACTCCAGATATTATTCTCTTTTGAGAACAATAAACATGACCAACATAAAAGTGTAGAACGCTCTTCACAACCAGTCAGCCACTCAACATAAGTTGCATAAAGGGAGGTGAGGGGGTTTTGGGGGAGAGGGACAATGACCCCCAAAGGGGTAACCCAGGTGCCCTCGCCGTAGGCGTTTGCGAAACACAAGCAGTACCCGTAAGGCAGTGAGTCGAAGGCTCTGCTTGTTATTATTAAAGAATATATGAAAAAATTATAGGATAAAAACATGTGTGGTTGTGGTCCACACAGTGTATATGGTAAAAACTTAAAATGCACGAATAAGAGCTCCTGATGCATTTTCTCATTCCTTATATGGAGAAAGACATCAGACCAGATTTTGAGCTAACTCCATCGACATTTAAGAGTGGCGCAAGTTTGAAGAAATTTTCAACCCGATAATGTGTGCGCCCCACAATGTTGCGCCTCCTCTCTAAATATGCACGAATCGATCCAGTTTTTTATTTCTAACATCGTTGGTGGTAGTTAGGGTTTTTCAACCGGATCCCGGGCGGAAAATGATAACCTTAAATCCTGGGACAAGCACAGCAAATCAAGTACAAATCAAGTTGCGTTGTACAACTCGAATAGTGCCTATAATATGCCCTGTATGATGTGCGTATGTAATATGATTGGTATTTTTGATGAATGACTCGGACTGAAAGCCAATCATTTGATTTCCCTGAATCGAACAGTTTGCATTTCAGTGGATTTTAATTTCGGTTATTATTTTCAGTTCAGTGACAGATTTTGCTGTTGATGTTTTTATTACTAAAAATTAGTTCGAAGTATATAAAAGGTGTTTTGTTCGTATAAATTACACTATAATATAATTTATTTTTGTTGAAGTGCGAAGCTGCAAATCAGCATTGTAGGCACAGCCGCCTAGGCTATATACCGTATTTTTGTTTCTGCGGTGTTTGAAACTCGGCCTAGGCTATATCCTTTATTATAGTTATCATTATTGTGTTAAAATATTCATATATTTATATTTAATATGAACTAATCTACATTTATATAATGCTTAAACATTTTAAGACTATCACTATTTTTTATAAGACGGGAAATCCTGGGATCTCGGGACGATGGCCAATTTTGTCTGAAAAACCGGGATAGTAAAAACCCCTGAAAACGAGAAACCCCAGTGGTAGGAGAATATGGGCAAATGTCAAGAGAATTTTTTATTTATTTTTTTTTTTTGGACCACCCTAATATATATATACATTAGGGTGATTCAAAAAAATCAAAGTTTTTTTTTTAATTGTTCAACCTGTATTTTTGTTCCCTATGACAAAAAAGTAGTGTATGCCAAATTTGGTGAATTTTAAATAAAATTTACTATGTGCTACCAGGCGTCAAATTTTCCCTCTTTTTCAATTTGTTTGCTTTTACAACTTATGATTTTATGTTTAATTGTTTATATTTCAGAATTTTTAATTAATGGTTTATATACTAGCTTGCTTTTAATTGTTGCTTGGAACTCGTAATTTGATACCAATTAATCGATTATGAAGCTAGGCCTAACTCACCATCACCCAGTTGCTCATTTGGGAGAAGTTCTACAAGAAAAGAAACTGAAGTATGGCTAATTGGGCAGCCCTCTGCAGTACTAAAAACATCCGTATTACCATCAGAGAAGGAAATGATGGCCCTCTTCATGCACTACAGAAATATTAAAAAGCAAGACATTAGAGAATCATGCTGCTCTACTGCAGATGATGTGCTAGCAGTTTGGAAAAAAGCAGGAATACCAGCAAAACAAAGAATACATGTAGTAGATAAAATTCAAGGAATACTGAAGAAATGACAGCTGCTTAAGAAAACAAAGCAAACAAATGAAAAGATCACAAAATTTAAAAATAAGAAGAAAAGTGGAAAGATAACTGGAAAACTTATTTGACATTGCTCATGAGAATGCTATGCAGCTTATAAAATAGAAGATGATAAGAAATTCTTGAAAATGCAACGTGAGAAAGGACGTCATGGAAAAATGGGTACCATTGATAAGGCTGTTGCTAAAAAAGAGCAAAGAGCAGCAGAAAAGCAACAACGTTATGAAAAGAGGAAAGCAGAAGAAGAGATCAAACGAAAGAAGAATGAAGAGGCTATCATACTCACCAGTACATCATCAGGATCAGAAGAGAGTAAAAGTGATGAATCTGGTTTCTGTGCTGCACAACCTTCAACATGGAAAAGTAAGGTTGGCAAACGTAGAAAATTGTTTGATGATAAATTATTAGGAAGTCTTGATGTTGCAAAATTGAGTGACAGAAATGCGTCTCTTTTTAATGCAAACAATCAGACATCGCTTGAATGGGACATCTGCGAACAAATAAAATGCATGTGTTTCAATACAATGGCAGCCAATACTGGTCCTAGAAATGGTGCAGCTATTCTTCTAGAACAAAAATTCGACAACGATTTATTGTGGCTGGCATGTCGACACCATATATTTGAAATTATGCTGGAAGCTGTTGTTTCAAAGTCTTTATCACCATCTTCTGGCCCAGATATAGTCCTTTTTAAGAAGTTCAGAGAAAAATGGTCAAGCATTAATAAGGAGGACTACGAAACAGCATTATCAGATCCAGACATCTATGAAAATATTAATGACATCAAAGATGACATAATTATATTTGCAACAAATCAACTAGATACATTCCAACCAAGAGACGATTACCTAGAACTATTACAGTTAACAATTATTTTTTTGGGAGGTGAACCAAAAGGTGGAATCAAATTTAAACATCCAGCGGGACTTCATCGGGCTAGGTGGATGGCCAAAATTACATATTCATTAAAAATTTTTATGTTCAAATCTCAGTTCAAAATTTCAGTAAAAGACAAAAAAGGACTAAAAGACATCTGTCTATTTGCTACTCGGTTATATGTAAAGGCATGGTTTACAGCTCCTGTGCCATCTTGCGCTCCTCGTCTTGCTCTGGAATTATTACAGAATCTTGTAGTCTACAAACAAATAAATGACACAATTGCATTTGTGCTATTAAAAATTGTTAGGTCACCTCTGGTACCTATCAGAACTGGTAGCCTTGGCCTTTTTTGATGATGAAGTGCCTACTGAAACGAAAAACAAAATTGTAAAGGCCTTGCAAAATACAACAGAAACTCTTCCTGCAAAACGGGCTTTCTAGATCCTGCACTTATTCCAACGAAGAAATTAGAAGATTTTGTCATCAAATACTCAAAGATTCTTTACAATAACAGAATTAGTTCAAAATTTTTACTCAAAGATGCTAAAGAATGGCATAATGATGAAGAGTATAACTCCGCTAAGAAATCTATCAAACAGTGGAAAGTCGTGAATGATATAGCGGAAAGAGGAGTAAAATTAATGGATGAATATAATAAAATACTAACACATGATGAAGATCAAAAACAATTCTTGCTACAAGTAGTGAAAAACTACAGGGCGGTTACCTGATAGAAGAAAGAAAACATGATGAAGTAAGGACAGCTAATGTCTCAAATATCATGCTAGTTTAATTATGCATGATTGTGGTTATGGTAGGACCTACGGGGGAGCTTTCCACATTAAAAAAAAGCAATGCGCCTTGTACTGTACTCGCGGGGTGGTGTGGAAAAATTTGACAATTTGAGTCGTTCTGTCAATTTTTAATTGCTGGTAGCAACCCCTAAAAATTAAAAATGTGCTAAAATATTTTAGGATAGTTGGTTTTATGCTGAAATGAACCATTTAAAGGGTTGAACACATTAAAATATAAAAAAAAAATTTTTACCCCCATATTTGAATCACCCTAATATACACATATATATATATATACATATATATATATATATATATATATATATATATATATATATACACATATATATATATATATATATATATTTAGTGGTGGACCGGATGTCAGTTTTTCAACATATGCGGATGCGGATCTTTAATTTCAATATCCGCGGATGCGGATATTTAATCTATCAATATAATATAGAATTATGAATATATGACATAGGGACTAATTTTTCAAATTTCGTGATATTACTATTATGGCAGGCAATACACAAGAATTAAAATTAATATTAATGTTTTCATTATGATAAAAATAATAACTTTCTCAAGAGTTTCAGCCACAGAAAATTCAATGAAACAAGTTTCATTAAATTTTCTGTGTTACCCGGTATTAATATTGTGAGGTTTATATATTTGTTTGTTCATTAATAATTAATACTTTACATGAAATGTGCATGACTGGGCCTTATAAGCTACTTTATAAGCTAATTTAATTGTAAATTGGGTAATGGTTCAGAATACGGGCGCCACTTAATTAAGCAAAATTTCGAAAAATACCATAGAGACAAAGTTGTTTCTCTCATTAAAATACGTTGATTGCATGTATCGCATTTGTATAATTTAGGTCTCGGGGGTACGGGGGCGGAGTCCCCTTAAAGATCACGCATCAGTGAACCCTATACCGATCAATTTGTGATGCGTGATTTTTACGGGGGCTCCGCCCCCGTACCCCCGAGACCTAAATTATACTTTTTTAGTAATTTTCTAACTTCATTTTTTGACTATGCGACACATGCAATCAACGTATTTTAATGAGAAACAACTTTGTCTCTCCGGTATTTTTCGAAATTTTGCTTAAGTGGCGCCCGTATTCTGAACCATTACCGTAAATTGCATAATTTATTAGAAGTAATATCCGCACAACATCCGCAGTCAGAAGTGCGGATGCGGATGTTAAAAATTAGGCGGATGCGAATGCGGATATCCGGTCCACCACTAATATATATATATATATATATATATATATGATGAATAAAACCACGAAGGAAAGGAAACACAAAATGGTGCTCAAGCGCTTTCGTCTAATGACATCCTCATTAGACGAAAGCGCTTGAGCACCATTTTGTGTTTCCTTTCCTTCGTGGTTTTATTCATCATAAATATTTTTCACGTGTTACCTTCGTGAAATAATTTTCATATATATATATATATATATATATATATATATATATATATATATTGACATAATTAGCCCTTATGCTTCGAAAATTCAAACAATACACATTAAAATGTTTTTCAGCAAAACACCTAAATTGTGTACCCAGCGTACATTATGATCTAGGCATAGCTCGTGTGTGTGATAGGATACGGTATATATATATATATATATATATATATATATATATATATATTAAGAATCTTATGTTGTTTAGTATATATATATTTTTTTTTTTTTTTTTTCCCCTAAACATTGATTTCGTTATGAATAGGTATCAGCTATTTTTTATTTCTGCAGGCAGACAGATTCCACAGTTTACACAAGTTACCAAGTGGTTTCCAGCACTTTCAAAAATGTGGAAGGTTAATTTTGACAGACTGCGTAGAATTTAAGAAACAAAAAAGGTTCGAAAGTCTGTTGATTCTGTTTGTTTTAATTTATAAAATGTTATATCGTCCGTATAATGATGGGTGAAGTCGTAGTAGGTGTCGTAACACCGCTTCCCGTCGATCAGCGAAGTTAAGCGACATTGGGTCTGGGTCTGGATGGGTGACCGTTCTGCGCGTCCAGATTATGTATCGACCCGTAGTTCAGGATCCCACGTAAAGATGTAGGTCCCCTCCGTCATATGAGCTTTAGGAGGTTAAACAACGCTATGAAATTACTACTACTACTACTACTACTACTACTACTACTACTACTATCGTCTGTATAATGATGATGGTCTGAAAATGTTATATCTGTATTATGACCTTGATAAAGAACTTTTTTGCACTAATTTCGCGAGAGAAAAGATATTAGAATGAATTTGTTTTTTTCTCTACAGTGATAAATTTCTACATGGGTATATAGTCATATTCGAAGAAGCATTTATAATGTATCAGGCGAAGGAAAAGAAGAGGTTAGAATCTATAATACGTCATTTTATTCACAATTTCACTTACAACCAAATGGTTATTTATAGGCTTAGGATAATTACGCATTTGCATATGTGCATATGCAAATGCATATTTTAGCCATTTTGGAGCTAAAGTGCGTATTCATAAAGTTTTTGTTTTATAAAGCATATTTTTGGAAAATACCAAGAAATTATAATAAATTCATCATCCCGCTGTGATATTTAAGTGCCATAATATCCATAAGGCTCAAAATCAGGGAGCTTTAGCAGTTAGCTAGGGCGTAATTGGTTGGTCGGTGGACAGGAACTGCGCATGATAGGTTCGTGTTCAGTCGAGCCTCGGTGACCAGTGTATAGACGCAGGGGCTCCACCAGTTCCCTTTTCGACTCCCAACACAGCGGAGGCACAGTTGCGTATTTCTATATTCTCATTGTCACATTGAAATGATCACTTAGTTTTGCTAGTATTTTTGCGTTGTGACTGAATAATATTAAACTGGTGCTGCTCAACTATTCACAGTGATTTATTTGTTATTTTAAATTATTGATTTAAAATTATGAACTGTGTTTTTTATGTACCGAAAAGTTATTATTTTAAAGTGCATATTTAAGTGCATATTTTCTAGATTTTGGCTGCATATTTAACCATTTTTAAGCGCATAATTATCCTAAGCCTAGTTATTTATATCCGCGGTTCGTATTTTTCAGTGCTGCAAACATTCATTTTATTTATGATATTTCAGTTCCATTACGAAGTTAATGCGTGGTATTACTCCTGACAAAGACAAAGGTTGCGAAATCTATGAGTATTTTAAAATTTGGGAGGATGGTAATTTGGACTTCAGAACATGCAACATAGACTCTGTCGATAAACCACCACCAGAAGATGAAACGGTGAAGCCTTTCATGCTGGATGTAATTGTTACTGACGAGTCTCCTGTCTTCATTGCGAAGTCGAAGGCAAAGAAAGGACTTATCAAAAAAGCAGTAAAAAGACTGCGGTAAGAAAGGAATAATGCGTGAATACACGTTACTTTTAACTGTGACTATAAAATTTTGTAATTTTTAACTAGGGATTAATTTCTGAAACTATGCCTAACTGTTACATGATCTATACGCGCGAAAGTACAACTGTATAACCGTAACTAATGTTTTAATTATAAACTGAGAATTGTAGTCGTGCAATGCATTTAAACCAAACGTTCTGCTTATAAAACTCTCGTGACATATTCGTGTTGTAAACTAATACGTACCCTCCTTGAAGAGATTGTGCCTATACTGTTGTAACTTTGTCTTGCAGTACAATCCAGTCATTCAAAGGAGCGAGTGAACATATATTTGTAGTTACGACTTTACAAATGGAAAGTATTGCGCATCACATATTCTGCCATCTCTGTCATAATTACCTTCGAGGGACTTACGGACAGGTAAACCAGAAGTAATTTTAAAATTGCTAATTATCCTTCAATGATTTGGTTCATTAAAGAAAGTTCATTGAAATAGAGAAAGGACGCAATCCAATACTGGAAATACGTCATAGATGTTTCGGGAAAACGACTAAACAGCTGGAGGATTGAAGACTTCGACCGCCTTTCCCAAGAACGTACAGAAGACTAACTTATTTTTGTAACCGTTAAGTCTTTGAAGTACAGAGTGGGCAAAACGTCTGGGCACCCCCTCAAAATAAAATAGTGTATATGAAAGAAAGAACTTATTGCATATTCACATTTTTAACATTTAATTTTTTATTTAATAAAAAATTACTGAGATGCAAAAAATTAGATACGTAAATATTTTGAGGGGATGCCCAGACCTTTTGCCCACTCTGAAGGAATAGCCACAACGAGAGGTTGAATGTAAAGCTAGTAAATTAACAGAAAACTATTCTCGCATTTTGTATACATATATACACTTGTGTGTGTGTGTGTGTTAGAGACAAGATCATGTGTCCCCACATAACATGAAGGGGGTTTGAATGTTTTTGAAAATCCTCTATCTATTGATGGATCTTTATGAAATTTGCAGGCTTTATTAATGGTATGAAGAGGAATATTTGTATTAACTTTCAATAAAATTCATGCATATATATATATATATATATATATATATATATATATATATATATGTTAAACACAGACCGTGCATGGAACAAGGAACTCTTCTGGGAAAATTAAATCCACTATAGTCCGAATAAGTAATGGTAAATGCAAATACCATAGTTTTTCTTTTTCATAATGCAAGCCCGACGTGGGCAACGGGTCTCTCGCAAAGAGGTCCCATAAATATAGCTTCCCTCACCAGCTATCTGCAAAGCAGACAGGATCCAGCTTTGGGACATGGATCTAGGGTTTAAAGCAAGCCTAGTCCCACTACATTCAGAACCTCTATATAAGTAAAAGACTCGTTGCATTCACGTCGGATTGAATAAATCAAAGAAAAAGGGGTAACTATTGTATTTTTAGCCAAAAAAAAACAAAACTTAAACCTCAACCGGGACATTGAGCGTCCACTTTTCAAGGCACATAACACGTCCGTCTAATATACACAAACTCAGAATGGTTGCATCATGAAAAAGAAAAACTATGGTATTTGTCATTTACCATTACTTATTCGGACTATAGTGGATTTAATTTTCCCAGAAGAGTTCCTTGTTCCATGCACGGTCTGTGTTTAACATATAAGTTTCTCAGGGAACCATTCTCAGTTTGTGTATATTAGACGGACGTGTTATGTGCCTTGAAAAGTGGACGCTCAATGTCCCGGTTGAGGTTTAAGTTTTGTTTTTTTTTGGCTAAAAATACAATAGTTACCCCTTTTTCTTTGATTTATTCAATCCGACGTGAATGCAACGAGTCTTTTACTTATATAGAGGTTCTGAATGTAGTGGGACTAGGCTTGCTTTAAACCCTAGATCCATGTCCCAAAGCTGGATCCTGTCTGCTTTGCAGATAGCTGGTGAGGGAAGCTATATTTATGGGACCTCTTTGCGAGAGACCCGTTGCCCACGTCGGGCTTGCATCATGAAAAAGAAAAACTATGGTATTTGTCATTTACCATTACTTATTCGGACTATAGTGGATTTAATTTTCCCAGAAGAGTTCCTTGTTCCATGCACGGTCTGTGTTTAACATATAAGTTTCTCAGGGAACCATTCTGAGTTTGTGTGTGTATATATATATATATATATATATATATTATATATGTGAATAAAAGTTTGTTGTGCTTCCAGGAATCGATTTATATAAATTATATTACATTACTATGCGATTTATGCGGTCACATACAGAGAAACTATGGGATTTGTATACGATTATGTGATGCAGAGAAACATATAAAATTAAGTCTTACGTAGGAGTGAAGTAATGATGATTTTGGTTGTTTAAGGTTGTTTAGCCTCCTTCGAGAACAGCAAAGGTCATGTGAGGATATGCACCAACATGAAATCATAGTTTCGGGCTAGAGGGGGGGGGGAGTATATACACAAAATTACTTAACACTTTAATGATTCGATAATAAATCAGTTAACAGTAAGGGGCCCTATTCGAGAAATAGGCATATCCATGCTGTTCCACTCTGGAGAACAAAAGGTACTCATCAAGTTCTATTAAAAAGGTACACGAGCCTTTAGCTATGGCATCACTAGATACCTCATCGTTGTAAACGTTGATGGAGTGGTAAAAATATTTTAAATTGTCCGTGATCACAAGGTTCATATTTTTTGTTGTGGAGGTGTAACGTAAGATTTGTCGTTCCACTCGTCAACAAGTTTCGTAATACATGGTCTCTGTTTTTTTTCACTGAGCGTCGGGTTCTTCACTTCACCGTCCGTATTTTTTAACGCAGCTTACATTCGATACATATTCAAAGACGTCTTCAGCATTATGAATCCCCGTAATACTTTCGTTAGAATAACCATAAACCATTCGCGTATCCTCACCCTCATGCTCGCGCGAATTAAGGTCGATTTAAAAACTTCAAATGAGGCGCTATGCGCGATAGTGACGAGCCCGCCATGGTCCCAAATTTTGTACACTTTATCCTTTCCTCTTTATCATGCCTATAATCTATGACAAAATACCTTCAAAATGAGACCAAGTTCATCATAATCGATGAATATTTTATGATTTTATGGCTATTTACATTTTTAAAACTTTAACGCACGTTTTCTTGAAACTTAAATTTGGCGTGTTCGTCACTGTCGCGGGGAGCGCCTCAAATGATGCATGAAAGGACGGACGTCGAGTATTCACTACATCTTCAGATTTTACAGAGTTACGCTTCAGGAAGGTGTTGCGAACAAAATCAGAGGCTGCCAGCGTTGTAAAAAAGTTTAAAAACCTTTTCAATTAATACTATAATTTTTCTATATGTATGGTTAAACGATGCATTAGAATTATTCACGGTTCTATATTTATGGTATTTTACTTTGACGTCTGAAGTTTTACCAGTTCACCCAGTTTAACCAGTTTAACCCAGTTTTACGCAGTTTGACTAAATCGCAGTGTTTACATCCGAAAGAGTAAACACACCCAAATGCATTATTTGAGTTGTTTTTATTAAGCGAGATTTAATAGTATTTTAGAATTAAAAGAGATGTTAATTCCAATTGCAAGTAAGGTGAAAAGGTGTTTGAAGGCCATTCTATCGGATGTAAACACTGTGATTTAGTACACATTGTTTCGAAGGTTTGGTCATACGATGAGCACTAGGACAATATATTGAAAGTAAATAAATAAATAAATAAAATGCTGAAAGCGAGCGATCGTCAAACGAAAATATACCAAAATGTATTTGAACGAAACATATCGAGACAACGATTTATTTTTGACCAATCAGAAAAACATTAAATAATGTTAAGGTTTATTTTCACTCGATCTTAATGTATTGTACAGTGATTTTGGCAGGTTTGAATCTATAAATATCTGCTTCAACAAAACCAAACGCATTAGCCGAATCCTTACCAAGCACAACCTCACTTAGCTTAATTTAACTTATCTTAACCCTAACCTAATCTAACTTTTCTTAACTCTAATCTAACATATCCTAAAGCTATTAGTTAAAATAGAACAACTCAAACCTGCCTTAACTTAACCTAATCCTAGCCTTAATCGAGTCGACTGTATGTAAGTGTATTTGAAGTTTGACTTCCTGTAAATAGACTACAGAGGTACAGTGTGTTTTCGGGAAAACATAGATATACACCTTGGTTAACCTTGGTTTTGCTTCCGTCCAAATCGTTCATTCTGACTAAGGTCAAGCTTGTTGCAACACCTTAGACCTACAGCTTAACGTGGATTCCGAACCACGACCCACCATGGGTAGTCAGAAATTACAAACTCCTCCCCCAGACTCGATCTCACGCCCAACATCTTAACCACTAGACTACCCACAGTACCAATTTATCTACCAACCAAAGCTGGGCACAAACCGTTAATCCGTTAATCGTTAATTAACGAAGTTAACTTTTTCGTTAACGATTTAACTTTTAAGTTAACTTTGAAAATCATTATCGGACTAATTAACTTCCGTTAAATTTAACTTCCGTTAACTCAAGTCCGTTAACCCAAAAAATTCATAAATAAACGTTTAAAAGTTTCTATTATTTTCAGTGCTGAGCAGGTGCGCAATTAATCCGCCTTGGTCGACGCACTTTTGGCAGGCATCGACAAAAGGTTTGGGCCTCTCCTGGAGGATGACGAATGCCAGCTGGCTGCTGCCTTCCATCCAAGGTTTCGCCTCATCTGGTTGGACAAGTATGACAACACCAAGGTCGCCAGGGTGAGGAAAAGCATGGAGGGTACAGTCGAGGAGGCCATGAAGCAGCAGTCCAACGAAGTGGGCAGCAACAGTGGAGGCAGCAACAACGAGGAGGAGGAGGAGGAGGATGACTTCTTCAGTGCTGTCATCCAGACAAAAGAGAGCAGCAGAAGCCACAGGTCACTCAAGGGCAAGGCCCAGAACTTGGTCAAGACCTGGCTGGAGACCAACTCCAAGGACTTGCTGACAGATGCTGCCTTCTTGGGTGAGCAAGTGTTGGTGGACTTGTTCATCAAGTTCAACACAGCCATCCCCTCCAGTGCTGCAGTGGAGCGTTTGTTCTCTATGGGCAAGGACATCCTGAGGGCCAAGAGATCATCCCTGTCTGATGAAAACTTTGATATGCTAATTTTCATGAAGGGCAACATGCATCTCATGGACAAAATGGAGAACGAGAAGAAGAGGGAAAATTAAATTATATATATATTGTGTTTTTCATTTTTTTTATAATAAAAGTTAACGTTAACGGTTTATCGGTAACTTCCGTTACATGTTTAACGGATTAACGGTTAACGAAGTTAACTTTTTGGTTAACGGATTAGCGGTTAACGAAGTTAACTTTTTGGTTAACGGTGCCCACCACTGCTACCAACCAATTTTTCGATTTTATGGAAGGATGAACACCTGGGGGTTTGCTGCGCGCCGCCTGCTGTCACCGAGAATCGAACCCGGGGCTGGTGGATTCGTAGTTAGCGATATAGCGGTACTAATCACTATATATTTTTTCTGGTTCATTTTATAGTGTTATACATGCAGAACTTGTCAGCTTAAGTGTCACAGCCACTGTCTGATTGCTGCAGAAGATGTCGCATGTTCGTCTTCCGTAAGTACTGTAATCGTTGTTAGGTTAAATACCTTACGAAAGATCTTCATAGTAACATAGTTAGGTTTACATTAATTTTTAATTTTCGTAAAGTATAACGATGTGTGTGTATATAAAAGGAACTGCAATTTGTATATGGTTATTGAATGATATGAATGACACAAAGCTGTCACTGTATTCAATGAAATTTTATATTGATACTTACAAAAAGTTACTGGAATTTACTTATTAACCCTATGGAGACATGGATCATTAAGGGAAAAAAGTAGCCATGCTATGGGCCTATATTGAAAAGTATGCCACCCATTTGGTACAGCGTCTAACTACTGTACTGTACTGTACATGATGAAACCTAAAAGTTATTAAGTCTTTTGAATACAAAACCTGATTTAAAAATACCACGACTAATTAAATTCCTATTTATAATTGGTGAAAGATAGCAATGAAGGCCTATTAATTTGAAATAGTACCCAAGTAACAAAAAATATTATTATTAAAAGAGTTTGTATTTTTTGGTTGTGAAAGGCTGAAATGGTTGTGGAATGTGTACCAGGAGTGTCTGATAAGGAATGCAAGGCGTGAGTGTGGCGTTGCAAAAGCAGGTACGAAGAGAGTAACAACGTTGTGGGATGCAGAGGTTGCATCAGCAGTTGAAGATACGATGAGGAAATGGATGGTGTGTGTACACGGTAATTGTAATGAAGAAGTCGAGGAAAAGAGTGTATGAATAGAGCAACAGGAGTGTGAAGAGACTGGTGCGGCAGAAGAAACAAGACAATATTTAATGAGTTTGGAAGGAGGGTGAATGAAAATCACTTAGAGAATAGAAAGTTGTTCTTGAAGGAAGTGTGGAAGTGCAGGAATGAAACTAAAAAAGTTTGAGAGTGAGGGATGAAAATGGAAGAATGCTTACAGTGGTTGCGGATCTACGGAATAGATGAAAAGAGTGTTTTGAGGGTTTGATGAGTGGAAGAGATGAGAGGAATGTAAATAAAAATATGGTGGGATTTTGCGGTGTGAGGACACATGACAGAATGCCTGAGAATATAACCATGGATGACGTGAAAACGGCAGTTCACAAACTGAAAAATAGAAAAGCGGCAGATGTGGATGGAATATATGGGGAAACGATTAAATATGGGGGATTGAAGGGGTTAGAGTGGTTGTGGTGCATATGTCAGAGTGCATGGCCAAATGGGAATGTGCCTGAAGACTGGAAGAAAGCAATAACTATTCCACTGTACAAAATAAAGGTGAAAGGCGTGAATGTAAGAATTACAAAGGTATAAGTTTGCTAAATGTATGTAGTAGTGAAGATGTATGGTAGGATCGTAACAGAAAGAGTTCGTGGTATTACAGAATGCTCGGTGAGTGATGAGCATGGAGGGTTCCGAGGTGGAAGAGGCAGTGTAGATCAAGTGTTTTCAATAAGACAAGCGATTGAGAAAGCGTGTGAAAGGGATTGCAAGGTATACATGGCTTTTATGGATCTTGAGAAAGCGTATGATAGGGTGAATAGAGAAACAACGTGGTAGGTCTTGAGTGTGTATATATATAGTGTGTATATATAATATATGTATATATATATATATATAATATTATATATATATATACATATATATATATATATATATATATTTATATATATATATATATATATATATATGGGGTTGCAGTGAAGTTTCTATGAAGGAAGTAGTGCATGTGTGAGAGTAAATAAAGAACTGAGTGATTGGTTTCATATAAATGTTGGTGTGCATCAGGGTTGTGTGATGTCTCTGTGGCTGTTCAATCTGTGTATGGATAGAATCATGAGAGAAGTAGAAGTGCGACTGCTAGAAAGAGGATTGAAACTGGTGTGTCATGGGAACAGGTGGGGCCTGTCAAATCTGTTGTATGCGGGTGATGCTATGTTATTTGTCCAGAATGTGATATACAAGAGGTTGTTAAGAGTTTTGTGGTGGTGTGCGAGAGAAGACTATTGAGAATGAATGTGGGTAAGAGCAAGTTATTGATTGTGGAGAGAAAGGGAAATTCGGACTGGTAAAGTCTTTTAAGTATTTGGGATGTGTACTGAACAAGAGAGATTCGAGTGCGGATGAAATTAACAGTAGAGTGAATCAAGGAAGAAAGGTGGCGAGTACGCTGAAAGCGGTTGTGAAAAAGCGGAGACTGGATCGAGATGCTCTGAGATGTTTACGTGAAGGTGTGTTAGTACCCACACTTTTGTATGGGTGTGAAGCACTAACATGGCATGAAAGGGAGAAGTCAAGAGTAAGAGCGGTTGAGATGGATAACCTGAGATGTGTGGCGTACGTCGAAGTGACAGAATAAGAAATCGTGTGGTTCTGGAAAGATGTGGTGTTCAGAAGTCAGTGGAAGTGAAATTAAGGAAAGTGTGTTGAGGTGATTTGGACATGTTGAAAGAATGGAAGATGACAGAGTTGTGGAAAGAGTGTATAAGTGTGTTTGCGAAGGTAGAAGAAGGAGAGGAAGACCGAGAAGATGGATGGACATGGTGAATGACTGCATGAGGAAGTGTGGACTCGATCTGGGTGATACACGAGAAGTGGCTGCAATAAGTTGGAATGGAGAAGGTTTGTTAGAAGTATGTAAATTCGGGACTCTGTCTCTCATATTTTGACAAGGCCTGGAAGCGCCACCGCGCATGGCGTATAAAGCGCCACAAGTATGAAATTTTGCCATGTGGGGCAGCGTTCATCCACCAGGACGCCTGTGTGAATGGACGTGTATGCTTTACTTTGTGTCTTTTTCTCCTTTTCACTGCCTTCTGTACTTTACATCCTGGTTATTTCTGGCTTCTCACCCCAAATCCCTGGGAAATGAGATTTTTTATAATGTATGTATGTATGTAAAAAGCTTGTTCCGAATGAAGAGAAACGTTTGGAAAAATCTTGGTGGAAGGGAGCCATATCGCGGTCTCAAGCTGAATTGGTGCTGAGCATTGGTAACTGCAAAGACGGCTCTTTCCTCGTAAGGTGGTCAGATTCCGAGAATTCTCCCGTCATGTCTGTATGGTAAGCAAACGTACATCCTTCCCTTCGCAATTCTTGAATATTAAAATAAGAACGAGTAGAATGTTTCATTTACCACAAAACAATCATTCCTCAACTTTTTCCTATTGTACAAATATATTCAAGAAGATTTTCCAAAAATTATACATTCTTTTACACGTTCTCTCTTTTAAAAACCAACTTTGATTTTTAAACCCATTTTCTGATGCTATAAATATGGTTTTAGATATATTTTTAATTAATTTGTTCTAAATGACGTTGTAGCGAACGTCGCTTATCTATAGCAGTGGCATTTAACGTGGGGGTAATTCGCCCTTTTTCGGGGAGTTAACGAGCTGACGCCACTGTCCAAAAAAAAAAAAAAAAAAAATTGAGTTATGGTTCCACTAAAATTGTTATTCTTTCCTAATTTTCCTTTTCTCATACTTGCCATTTAAAAAGGGGAGGGGGTAATTACGGTTTTGTTGACTAGTTCAACGGGTAACAGTGCGAAAACGGTTAAATACCACTGGTCTATGGGGACTTTAGTGGCCATTGCAGTTACTTCACTAAAGCTCCTAATCCTATGTATATGATTCAGTATCTCTTTTGACAGTGTATACATCAAATTCATTTGCTTATTAAATGATTTGTCTTCAAATGAATAAACAATTACGGGTCAAAAGTCAAAAATAGTATCTCGAGATTGAAAATGCTTTTAGGAATTATGTATTACGGTTTTGTATGAAAGCCTTAAATTTAAGATTCTAAATTTATTCCAGTGACATAACCGGAAAAATCAATCACATCTTGATCGATTCACAGGGGGCTTTCTCTTTCAAATATTCTAAAAATAATTTCCCTTCTCTTAAAGAACTTATAAACTACTATCGCCAAAATAACATCCATCAAGCAGTCAAAGGGTAAGCTATTTTAAACGCTTTTCATATTATACACAACATATTTGGAAAAACAATGAAGTTTAGCTATTTGTTATAGGTGATAGCTAGTTTTAAAAGATTTCTCTACATTCAAACAGGTTAAACATACCCAGTTCAGATTTTAGTTGCGTTAGATTTCAATGAAAGGAATGAAACTTGAATTCCCTTCAGAGATTTTGGTACTGTTTATAAACGAATCGTGAATGCTCAAAGCAGATGAATGCAATTAAAAGAAATTAAAGATTATCCAACTAGAAACACTGAAAATATTATCCTTAATAATTATTGATAACCAATATTCAGCATTCCTTAGAATTTTAAATCCCATGCCCATTATGACTTTATTATAGATTATAGAATGAGTGTTTTACTTTGATTTTACATTTGAAATGGAGGCCAGAACTATAACACTTCCGAAAGCTTTTAAACTACCTATACGTTTCTTAAGTAGAGTTGGCTTCCGTTTCAAAACAGAAGAATTGCTTCACTTTAATTAAAACTGATTTTACTGTCTTCGCCAAACAAATGATGAACTTAATTTTTAAGACATGACAAGACAGTATATATACTTTGCCCAATTTTCAACACATTCGGGTGCACACAACAAAAAAAAACAAAGTCGGGAAAAGAAGCAAATTATTAATTGTTATTATTATTAATTATTAAAATTATAAACGAAAAATAAATTACCATACCATAGGCCACATCCACATACATTTTTCCACTTAAGATTCTTTCAAAATAATCTTCACCGATTTTTAGGTGACCAGCACTGTGGGTCTTCAAAGTTCAATGTAGTTGTTCTCTATTCCCACTCCGCTTCTCTCCGACTTTATAACGTTGTCATAAGCATGGTACATTGAATGCACTCCGCATACATAAACATAATTCCTCATCATTTAATCTTTTGGAAAGTTTTTTAACACTTTGCCTTCTCGCAGTATTATGTGCTATTATTATTATATACTATACGTTCTCTCGCACTTTTCTTTCCAAATACTTTTCCATTTCAAATGGCAAACTTAAGATAATTCCTTATATGAGCCTTTCTCTCAATAATTATGAACCTCAGTTTTTCGTTTCATTATCTTATATCACTTCACGTTTTACTATCCTTCAATAACGTGAGATAAATTTCAGTCTTTCTAGGTCCGCTTTATCCTTTATCTTTGTGTCATCTCTTTGGATAGTCGTTTGAGGTTTTGTGAAATAAGTCTAAATAGATGATTAATATTTAATATTGTAGAACAGTGGGGACACGACTTTCAGATAGGCTATATGTATGAAATCTAGTTTCTTATCTCACTTTCATGTTTCAGCGTCGACGCCTTATTGAAAGATCATGGTAAAGGCTTCAACGATAAGGAATTCTCTTCGACATAAGTGTATTCATTGAAGCATGCAATCACATATAACAAAGTCAATTTAACCTTATTCAAGTGTAATTTATGCAGTTATAATGTCAGAAAAACACTTCAAGAGGTAAATCAGTAACCGGATTTGAAATTTATAAGTAGTTCATTTGAATTATATAGGTCTAACCTATATTTCTTACTTTTATCACGTTGACCTCAAAATTATTCATACCCACTGCGGACTAACTTATATATAAAATCACAAATATCGTAATGAATGTAAAATAATGAAACAAGTATGTTATTTCCTTTATATTTATTCATTAAAAACATTCAAGGGCAAAGGGATTTATTACCAAATGTAGTATACAATATATTACGTATGTCTGTAGAGCGGCACTGAAAAAGTATTCACATCCCGTCTTTAATAACGTCTTGAGAACCCCCGTAGTAAAACTACAAAAACTCGAGCTTCATTAAACGAAGTAATTTGTAATTCACGAAACATGTAGCAACACTGCGAAGAGAACATTCTGGATCAGTGGTCGGGGAACAGGGGTAAATTACCCCAAATGGGGTAAATTTAAAAATTTTGGGGGTAATGCGTGCGGTATGAGAGACACTTCCCTCAGAGCCTCAGTCGTGTGTATGGTATCATGAAACGAAGAGGTGCTTTTAGTGCTTGACACTTTGTGCTGATATTTTTTTCGTATATTTTTATTTTATTTTGTTACATGAATGTAGCGTTATTCTAAATTTTAGAATATTACGAATTTACGTCCTGATTTTGATGTTGTATCAAAAATGAAACAGCATCATTTTTCCAAAACCTGAAGTGGAGATGTTTTGAATGAAATTCTTCAGTTCTTCAATCCTTTTTACTAATTTTGTTTGTGTGCTATTCTTATGCCAGCATGTGTGGCTTTTTTTTGTTTCTCCATAATAATGGATCCAATAAACATTTTTTTTAATTTGAATTTTTTGTATACCTTATGCAACAATTTTAAGAGCAATTGGCTTGTTTTTGTTTACTTTGAAGTCTGGGGGTAATTTCATTTTACTCAAATAGATTTTTGGGTAATACCCAAAAAAGTTCCCCGACCCACGTTCTAGATCAACGGTATAAGGTGTAATTTGAGATCGGATTCGCATTAATATCATTTAAGAATTCGACAGAGTTTTGGAAAAGAACTAAAGTGAGAATCAACAAACTTCTTTAGAAGGGGAAGACCTACGAAAGAAGCTTGTTGATTCCCACTTGCTTGAGTATAGTTACAAAAACGTTGAAAAGCTTTAGCTCCCCTCGATAATAAAAACTGGAAGAGAATGAGTGTCATCGCAATTGCCTGGAAAAGGAATTAAAAAAAAATTCTTGACAGAGCCATCCGAAGAATCATTTGTGGCGTCAGCAATAACCTGGGTCAGCATCTCCAGGTATTCAGCGGTATGTAGCAACGTCAAGACATCTTGTTTCAATAACCAATTAACCATTCGTCGCATAACCGTAAAGATTTCTTACGAATCAACAGCAATATGGATTCCGTGCAACATCAACAGATCCTAGAAGACAATTTGATTTCCTCTATAATGAACCTTCGTCTTGGTCGACGGTGGGTCTTCCAACACGATAATAACCTTAAGCATATACATCAAACTCTACAAAAACATGGTTACAAAATATGAAAATACATAACAAAACCTGCGCAAACACCTGATCTCGATCCAGTAAATATCTCTGACGAGATCTGACGAATGGTGTCCACATGTGAAAGCTTCCAAACTTGAAGGAACTACAATAATATCTGTTTAGAAGCACGGTCAAACATCCCAGTCAACATATGCCAAGTATTAGTTAAAGCCTAAAGAAAGCGAATTCTTGCAGTCATAGAAAGTGATATGAATAACTTTGCCATGGTAATATTTACATAAATATGTAACATATTATGTGCTACATACGATAATGATTTCCCTTTGTCTGTGGAAGTCATACTTTGCAGCCATGATTTGATTATTAGTTGATTTTGATGTATATGCTTGGGGTTATTATCATGTTTGAAGACCTACCGTTGACCAAGCTGAAGCTTCCTGATATGAGGGAATGAAAATGTCTTCTGGAATCCGTTGATATTTCACGGAATCCATATTGCCATCGATCCATACGAAATTTCCACTGCTGTGCGACAAATGATCGTAACTGAAACATAATGTCCTGATGATGCTAGACCCGTTGGATACTTGGAGCTGCCAATGTGGAATTATTGCTGATGCTTTCAAAATTTTTCGGATAGGTCTGTCAGGAAAGGTCTTTTTCATTCCTTTTCTGGGCAAAGTTGCGATGACACCCATCCCCTTCCATTTTTTTGTCGAAGCGACAATTAAAAAGAGTAGAAATTTTTTTCCCAACCTTTTTTGTAACCGTACACATCATCCAAGTCGGAATCAATAATATTCTTTCGAAAGTTCTTTAGTTTTTGTCAAAACTCCGTTGAATTCTGAAATTATATTCATGCAAATCCCAATCCAATTTACGCCTTATAATGCTGATCTAGAATGTTTTATTTAAAATGGTGCTACGTTTAATTACGAATTACCTCATTGCCAACATATTAAACAACGGGTCTGAATAATTTTTCTGCGGGGCTACTAAAAACATACGTAATATATTATATGTCACATATGGTAATGATTTCCCTTTGCCTTTGAATGTCTTTAAAGGATGAACATGAAGGGAATATACAGAAAAATACGTATCCGTTTCATTATGTTACACGCATTACGATATTTTTTATTTATGTTAGTATGCAATGGTTATGAATAATATGGAGTGTAAATAATGTTAACTATTGATATATCGCATTTAAGAAGATTGTTTATTGATTTAAAAATGCTGCATAATGAAAAATTTTTAAAGGAGGATTTGGTGTATATCATTCCTTAGTTAATGAAATCAGACCTAGGCCTACCCTTCATACGGATAACCTACCACCATCTGATAGTGACCCATAACTTGGTTTTAGAGATTAACAAGAAAAAATAACTGCATATATTTATTGTACTTGAAACCATTACCTAAATAATGAAACTAGCAAGACCAACTTCATCTAACTAACCTAATTGTAAATGCGGATGGTGCGAAAGAAATAAAAAATTCAAGTTTAAAAACAAATTTTGGAAATCGTACTTCAAAAATTTCTCATATTATTATTAATTAAGAATAAAAATAAAAAGTAATGAAGTGATAATAAAGTAAGCTTCTATGAGAACATGATACAGTTTTAACATGAACGATTAATACAACTAAAAATTACGGAAAACCAAATACATCTTGACTAAAATGGTGTAATGGAATATTAGTGTTTGTATTTAAGAAAACTATTTACCATTACATTGTAATAATGTTAAACATTTTTACATATTTTGTATAATTTATCATTATCATCATTATCATTCGTCGTTTGACCTTTTCCCGGAACAGACGCATTTTGGAAACCTGAAAAGCGATTTTAAATCAATCTTTTTTTGTGGAAGTGACTAATTGAAGTGCTTGATTCGTCTAATTTGTCATTTTATTAATATTTTGCTCATTAGTGACTGAAATTATTTTGTATTAATATTTAAATTATTGAAGTATTTAGTGTGAAATTTATCACTTATTTAGTATGTGAGTACACATTTTGCTATCGTCTAAATTATTAATATAGTATTTCTGTTTTACTACATATGTATAGATTGGCCAGTTGACAGTATAATAAATGTTAATTGGACTATTTAAATAAATGATTGCTCGCTGGATTGAGACTAGAGGTCACCATCTGATCTTTCAATCAGAATAATAAATGTCATTAAAGAAGATAAAAAGCTTCGTTAAATCTGCCTTTAATTAAAAAGTAAACAATATTTTTACAATCGTTAATATTACAATATTATGAACTGAATGAAAAATCGGTAAACTTGAGTGTTTGGGCAGTGAATAGCGTTATAATTTTTGGTTAAATCATGCAGCAAGGTAAAGTGCCCAAGTTACTGATTAATGTTGGTAACAAAATGCACAATGGTAAATTAAATGGTTAACAAAAATAAGATTGCGCGCGATTTTTTATTGTTTACGGTTAAAATAAGAATGGCAAAATATGCTCTACGAAGGGGGTTAAAAATGTTTTTTCCGCGTTAGTGGTTCGCTTACGACTGAAGTGATCTTCAAAGGGGTGAGGCATCGAAGGAATGCTTGTCTCAGAGTAAAGAATGAGGGGAGACTCCAGGGAAGTATCCTTAACTCTGGTCTAACAATCTTTAATTAAACTAATTACACGTGTATCACAGACAGCCTACTGTCAACAGGACCCTAGAGAATGGTGACACCCGGTCGTGACACGAATGCCCCTGTTGACAGTAGGCTCTCTATAATACATATAAATAATAATAATAACAATTAAAAATTGTTTGTGTGTCACCAACTTGATCTTTCGATTAAATAAATAATGCCAGTAATAAAGGAGATAAAAAGGTTTCGTAGTTTTTGTTTAAGTAGCAAATCTTAAAGAATAATTACTTACAATAATTAACAATTATTTCAATTAGTTATTGAAATGTGCAAATATTACAATTATTAATTGCTGAGAATAAAACTCATTAAATATAGGACAAAAGTTCAGTCATTAAATGGTATTAGGAAGCAATAATTAGGATGATAAAAACGGTACTTAATAAACAATAATAAGCCTACTTGGGGTATTACAGTAAGTTCGATATGCGGTATTAGAACACTTCAGAGAGCCTATGCAGTTAGGCTGGGAGTTTGTCTGAATTTATAAGCTGTATAACAAAATACTGCCATCCTGGACTCGTGCTGAAGAAAGGACGCACTGATCCAAAGGCACCCCCAACTGGCCACCAACTCCCAATTTAAGGATTCCTCCGATAATGTACATATGCGCAATGTTTTTTTACTTTTATACGCGAAAATGTGACGCACTATTTAAAACTAAAATTCTACTCTAGCTAAGTAGCTTCCCTGAAGATGAATATGTCTATTCAGAGGTTCTGATTCCCAAAAGTTCTCATCAAGCTTCCCATCATCTGAGAACTCTCAGTGCTCTGAAATCAGACCCGACCAGCGCCTCCTACTACATTTATTGCGAAAGGGAACACCAACATAAAACTACAAAAACTTTCTCTAGCTAGCTGAATTACATGTACCGCGATTTAGACTACCTACAAAGTACTAAGATTCCTACACTGTATACCCAAATAGCATTCCTGAAACTAAAAACATCTAGCTATAGTATTTGGAGGTTTTGGCTCCCAAGAGTTCTCCTCTATTAAAAACACGTAAATAGAAAGAAGAAAAATAAAAAAGGCTATCAACTGAGAATTCCTCTTACTCTGATACCGGACCCAACCAGCGGCTTCTACTACATTTACGATTAAAAGGGAACAGCACCATCCCCAACTCCACCCCAACCAACTCTCGGAGGTTTCGACTTCCGAGCGTTCTCGCAATGACAACGTCTAGTGTTCTGTAACCAGACCCAACCAGCGGCTCCTACTATATTTATAGCTAAAGGGAAATCACTGCTTTTATCTCAAAACAAGAACATTATGTACCTAAAGAGTTACTATCCTTTATACTTAATTAGCTATTCAGAGGTTTTGACTCCCAAGAATTCCCATCAAGCTTCCCGTCTCTACCAGTGGAGTATCGTCTGAGAACTCCCAGTGCTCTGCAACCAGACTCGATCAGTACCCCCCACTATATTTAAAGCAAGGAAAATTGGGCTACTCCCTATACCAGTGGTGGCGAACCTTTTTTGCTGGCGGGTCATTTTTGTTACTTGTGATTTTCAAAAAAACGAAATTGGGTCACAATAATTTATTTACTTACTATTTTTAGTGAGAAACTTCTTGTTGGATTTTAGCTACTAATGTTTTGATCCGAGGTTTATATTTAGTTGTCTTTCGTCTCACACATGCAGCACTCATATATGTGCCAAGGCGATTTCTAGTGGTGAATTTGACGAAATTCAGGGAGGAAAACAACTGTTCACACGAATAAGATGAACCAAACATTGTTAGCAGAGCTAATGCTAGCTTTTTCATTGATGCAAAAGAATTTGGTAGAGAGTTCCATTCTGCAAGAATAAGATTCTCTACTCTTTCTATTGATTGTTGTTCTCTGGTTACACCCAAAATTGACGACTCCAATTCCTTTTCTTGTAACCAGATTAAGAACAATAAATTTAGTCTTCCATACGCACGTTTTTAAACGTATATTATACGTTTAAAAACGTTTCAATGTGTATCAGCTGTTTATTTCGGTGGGAGAATAAAATAATGGATCACCTGAAGATCAGGGCCCCCATGTATTCTTGTGTTTTGCTTTACAGTGCCAAATATAGTAATAAATTAAATTGAATGCCCGGTTAGGTCAACTGTACCCCTTGACGATTGGTTAAGTCGTGATGTTTTCGTTAGTTTTAACGAAGATATAATTTGGTAATTGAGGCTGTGGGCCCTGATCTTCAGGTGATCCAAAATAACTTTAAAACTGTAAGGCAGAAAATATTAAAAATTAAAGTCATATTTTATTTAAATAAGAGCTTGTGGATCACTAAAAATTGCCTCGTGGGTCAGTACTTGACCCGCGGGTCAGTGGTTCGTCATCACTGCCCTATATTATAGTGAAAAAAGTTTCCAATTTACCCACCCTCTAATGCAAATTTATGCTCCTGAAATAGCCTATCTATCCAACCTATTCTTAGACATATTAACCGAAGTGCTCACTACGGCCCCCGCGGGAAGACTATTGCAGTGTATTGCACCTCTCGACTATCTTATAGGTTAAACGTTTATCTCAAATTTTTTGCCCCTTATCTTAAAACCACCGTTTCTCATAATGTTCCTATCGTCTTGGACAAAACATTTTCATATTTTACTGTTTTTAACGTACCGTAACGTTTTTAACGTACTAACGATTTAAAATTTTGAACACCTGAATTACCTAAATCGCCTCTCAAACGCCGAACTTCAATCGTAAACAAATTAAGCTCCGTGAGTCTGTCTACATATGTTTTACCGCGTCATACTGGAATAAGCTTTGTTGCGCGGCGCTGAACCACTTCTACCATTTCCATATCCTTACTCATATTGGGTGACCAAAACTATACAGCGTATTCTAAATGAGGCCTAATAAGCAACTTACTCGTATATAATGGCAAAACAATATCTTTAGATTCATATGCAAAATTACGAGAAATAAAATCCAATACTCTATTAGCTTTACCGCTCGCGATTGAACATTGCTTTGAGAACTTTAAATCCTCAGTAACAGTGAGCATTACATGAACAAAATCGAATTTCATAATATCGACGTTCGACCTTATGCAAATATATGGATTTCACATTTCAAACTAATTTCAGATTTTCAGTGAAAATGACTGACCTAACCTACGGACCTATTTTGTCAACAAGACCAAAACATCGACACTCCAAAAGACTAACTTAACCCACAATATAACCAATAGTAACTTGTCGACAAGGTTGGCAGCTCAGTATGTTACAAATTTTTTTTTCGTAATTCGGACCGAAGAAAAATATCGTACCGTAAAGCATTTGAACTGCTTTACAGGTATATCTGACCATAAATATTAAGTTTGAATGGGCGTTAAAACGAATATTATCCGAAAGGATTTCGTACCGTACCAGTACAGAAAAATATCGTACCGTAATTTCGAACCGTACCTAAAGAAAGGATTTCGTACTGTACCAGTACAGAAAAATATCGTACCGTAATTATGTACCTCGTAAAAACCTGGAGATGAGGGAAGCGGGAAATATGATGAAAATATTATGTATGTTTCACCTTGTTTATTTCCTTTCCAAACCTGCCCTGGGCACAGAGCCAAAAACACGTACAACGGACGAAATAAATTGGAGTAAAAGCTGTCTAAAGCGTGGCATTTGCTTCACACTGAAAGCATTTGGTTATGCATACGAAAAGGTAGCATTTGCTTTCATTCCTTTCTCTTACTTAAATAGTAAATGCTTTTACTTAAACCATTTAGTAGAAGGAAATGCTATACATAAGATCAATATAAATTATATATTAAGCATTACGATGTTTGAAACAAAACAAAACAAAAAAAAATAATAATTCATGATGATATACAAAGTCTAACTTTTAACAAATTTTAAATAATTTAGCGATATTTACCTTGTAAAAATCCATAGAAAACACATTTTTAAAGATTCCCTGTAACATGCCCTAGGCTCGGGGATGACATAAAAATTAACAAATGTAGAAACATAAGACACCAAAGTAACCAGGTTTCACTGGAATTTGGAAAAACATTTCAAGGATAAAGTGTGTTCCATCAGTCCGGTCACTATAGCCTAACGGGGCTGGGTACGAAAAAGGTAAGAAAAAAATACTGTACTTTCGTACCGTA
Source organism: Bathynomus jamesi (assembly GCA_023014485.1). Taxonomy (NCBI): domain Eukaryota; kingdom Metazoa; phylum Arthropoda; class Malacostraca; order Isopoda; family Cirolanidae; genus Bathynomus; species Bathynomus jamesi. Next base: position 697,508 of record JAJOZX010001296.1, read on the forward strand.
CCTGGAAAAAAATATCGTGCGTAATTTCGAATCGTACTTATAACAGAAATAAATTCCGTACCGTACCGAACTGCCAGCCTTGCTTGTCCACAGAATGTCAAGTCGATCAGATGTAAGGCCGAAACTAACCAGACTAGTAGTATGACCGTAAATTGGTAGAGTGCAAATCAATTGCACCCCCCCTCCCCCCAAGGTACAAAAAAAAGGGGGATCCCCCAGCAAGCTGGGGGGAGTCCGCCTAACCTAAGAGAAAGAGAGGAGAGAAGAAGAAACCATCCATCGTCTGCGAGACGCAGACGCATAATGAGAGCCCAGGTATCCACACTTGGCTTAGAACTCGAAATCCGAGAGTTGGTTTAATCTGGATTAGAAGGCAGGTGTATGTGTATATATATATTAATTAACTTTTCAATTGCCAGATTGCGCTATTTATTTGGATATTCTTGACAGTTGGCATAGAAATCCGTCAGTCGGCTCAGAAGGCGTAACTAGCCCTTTGGTATATATATATATATATATATATATATATATATAAACGGTTCAAAATATTTTCAAAACGCCAGGGAAAGGCTCTGAAATCTTAAATGAAAGACCAAGCAAATAAATAGATTTTATTACTTTAGATATATTTACAAACTTACACGCTTACATGATTTAAAGGGACAAGGAGTGGGCACTCCTTTTAGCATCCCCATCCCGTTCCCCTCTCCCGCCCTACCCCCACCATATACACTGCGAATCTTCCGTTTAATAGTAAAAGTTTTGACGGTGATCGCGGGAAATGTATGTTTCATTACGGTATAATCGTACAGTGACTCCGCGTGTATACTTTTTGTGTCATAGTAATAGTTACATAATTAATGCGAAAAGATGCCTGAACATCGAACCGTTGGTATCCCGAGCATTATTTAAAGGGACGAGAAGTGGGACCCCTTTCGGCGTTCCCCCCCCATCTCCACCCCCAACCACCCCCCACTAGCTACGCTCCCCCGCAAGCCGTTACAGATACAATGGGGTCGTCTGCTGTAAATCTTGTAGAAAATCCAGTGTTATGTTTTATATTTGACAAAGTAGATCATATTAGGTCAGACCTTCTTGTATCTGTCTGTCATGATTTTTATGATTCAGAAGAAATAGAACATGCGAGGGTACAATTAAACACCCTGTTCGGTGCTACCCTCCCAACTCGTAGAGGTAAGTCTAAAAACGAGAATACCCTGAAATACATTATAAATAAAGTGTCGACCCTCCGGGATAATGAGAATAATATTACCTTTTACGTTACTAATTTCCATAGAATACCGGTAATCTCTATGGGTGACGTAAACGTCTCGATGCTCCTCAAACAGTATAATGAGGTACAAAAGTCGATAGTTGAACTGAAACACCAACACGCGGTGTCAAATCAGAAAAACGCGATTTCGCTAAAACAGTTCCGGTCAGAGTTAGATGCGTTGAAAAAGACGCTCCTCCCAAAGGCCAGTTACTCAGAAGTAGTTCAGCAAGCCAGATCTCCAAGAAGCGCGTCGGGCAGCGAGGGAAAGGAAATCCCCGCCTCCAACTCCCCCCGTGAAGGTGGGGTGGAAACGCAGCATGCAGGTGTAGCGGTTAACCCCCCTCCCGTTCAGGAAAGGACCCCTGCTCCCGATCTCACAATGAGGAACAGGGACGGTCCAATGCCGAAAGTCGAGGCATCATTGCCCTCTTCCCTGCCTCCCACTGCAGAGGAGAGGTGTTCGATTACGCCTCGCTCGGTGCGCAGTTCCCCACCCCTCCCACCGGAGAGGCACACGCGGCCGTCAGGTTATAAACACCGCTAACAGACCCTCACCAAGCCACAGAGTAAGGGAGGGGCCTCCTACCCTCCAAAGGTTGTGCCACCCATCCCCCAGGCAGGCGAACCCTGCCTCAGGGAGATCGAGGGAGCAGGACGGGTGGGTAACTGTTAACAGGCGCCCTTCCCGAAGGTTTCCTCAACCGGTCTCCGCGGCGAGGCCACCGATGGAGAATCTCACCCTATTTGTGTCGCGAATTCAGCTCTCGAACGAGGCAAGCGATATATTCGACACATGATGGAAGAAATCATTGGTGAACACAGTATAGTGATAGTTAATAAACTAAACACGAAATCTCCGTATCATAACTCTTTTAAAGTAATAATTAAAGGTGTAAATGCGCATTTCAACCCGTATAATATGAGTCAATGGCCAGACGGTATTATTGTTAAGGTGTTTATTCACTTTTCCAGGAGATTTGATAACAGGCAAACTAATAATAATAATAATAATAGGCGCCCTAACGGTAATGCCTGAAAGTTGTACTGTGTATAATAATAATAATCTTACTAATAATAATAATAATAATCTTACTAATAATAAATTCTCTATCAGTCATGGCGGATAACTTGTTGAAAACAGTCTCATATAATGTAAGGTCAGTGAGGAATTCAACTGTAGATGTTCCTAAAATCTGCGACAGTGCAGATTTAATACTCCTGCAGGAGCACTGGCTACCTAAGCAAGAGCTAAAATTCCTCTCTACCATCCATGATGACTTTATGTACCATGCGTCATCAGCAGTAGACTTGTCAGATGAATTAATGTACGGTAGGCCTTTTGGTGGTGTTGCTTTCTTATTAAGGAAAAATTTGTCAAAACATAAAATTTTTAACAAGCGATAATGTAAGGTTGTTAGGCATTGAATTACAAGTGAACAATGATTGCATATTAATTGTAAACTGCTATTTACCATACAACAACGGCAGTAATCTAGATGAATACATTGATTTGCTGTACAAAATTAAGTCATTATCAGATAACCCCAAATATTCTCACTGTATAATAATGGGGGACTTTAACGCACATGTGAACTCGGAATTCTTTGTAGAATTGGGCAACATGTGCGAGTCGGCCAATTTAAGTATAAGTGATGTAGATGTATTAGGGGTAACCAGTGGTAATTTTACATACGTTAGTGATATGAGTGGTACCACCAGGTGGATTGATCATTGTCTCACTAGTAATAATCTAAAGGATCGAATTGTTAGAGTTCATATTCTGCATGATTTCCTTCTTTCTGATCATAGACCATTAGAAATATTAATTAACGTTACCAATTTATGCGCAACACGACTTAACAAGAACTCAATAGGTAAGAATAATCGCGTCGATTGGTCCAATGTTAATATGCAGCAGAGAATAGAATACAAAGACAGAACAAGTCACCTCTTTAATAATTTAAAAATTTTGCACCTTGCCTGTAATAATTCACTGGTCTGCGTTTGAAAAAAATTTTCCCGAGGTCAAGGTTTTTTTAGTTGTTCGTTTATAATTTTTGCATGCTGAATTCAAAAATGTAACTCATTTTGCTCAATCAGGTCAGGTTTTTATGCTATCTCAATTTTAAAAAAATAGATAATTCGAAAATAATCGTTGTGAAATTAGCAAGTTTATTTTTTTTTAAACAGACTAAAATTGACAGAAAATGTACAAAGTATATAAAAAATGGTACACGAGTACAGTTAATGTGGACGAAAGGGCTTTCTCAAAGACTTTCGTCTGTGTTCCACAGCTGGAACGTCTCTCTTGAGGCACCAGCAGTAGTCCGCGAGCATGTTCACATCCCAGCGGCCCTGGTACCTCTCTTCCATCACTCTAATATCCTGGTGAAAGCGCTCTCCTTGCTCTCGCTGACATCACCGCAGTTGTCCGGAAGTAGTCTAAATGCGAGCTGAGAAAATGCATCTTTATGGACATACGTGCACCAAGAGCCTGGAATCCCTGCAGGAGCTCCTCGACAACACGTTCGTACTCTGGACTTCGGTGGTTGCCCAGAAAATTCGTGACAATGGACTTGAATGCGAGCCAGGCATTGATCTCATTGTCCTCCAGACTTTCGTCGAATTGAGCATCTTTCATTAGCTCCCTGATCTGAGGGCCGTCAAAAATACCTGCTTTCAGTTGCCCTCACTGACGCGTGGAAATTTCTGATTCAGGAAAGCGAAAGCTCGGCTTTCTTTGTTGAGTGCTCTGACGAAATTCTTCATAAGTCCGAGCTTGATGTGCAGCGGCGGAAGTAGAATCATCTGCGGATTCACGAGAGCGTGTGACAGAACGTTGTGCGAACCTGGTTCCAGGCCACGTCTTGCTGGCCAGTCACGTTGTACGTAGTGTTGCTTGTCTGCTCGGTTGTCCCACAGACAGAGAAAACAGGGGTATTTGGTGTAGCCGCCTTGTAGACCCAGCACTAGGGCTATAACCTATAAATATATATATATATATATATCAGGGCCTAAATATATATATAATTATATATATATATATGTTTTTTTTTTGTAGACACGAACATACCTTTAGGTCTCCGCATATCATCCAATTGTGATGTTTGTACTTCAAAGCAGTTAGCAAAAGCTCCATGTTACTATAACTTTCAGTCATCTGCACCGAGTGACCCACCGGAACAGACGCGACCTCGTTACCATTGTAAAGTAGTACTGCTTTCAAGCTTCTGCTTGAGGAGTCGATGAAGAGCCGCCATTCTGTAGGGTCATACGCTAAACCCATAGCTGCAATGAGGCCGTTTACGTTGTTACAGTAAACCAGCGAAGCTTCTTCGTCCAACGTGAAATATTCTCGAAACTCTTCTTCGCGGCTGCGATACCAGAAGAATGTTGTTTCTGGAGCTAACAAACGATTTTCGCAAAGACGTGACCCTAGCAACTGAGCAGATTCTTTGGACAAGCACAAATCTCTTGTCAAATCGTTCAACTCAGCTTGGCTCAAGAGTTTGGGTTGACTTGTCTCGGCAGTAGATTGGTATGTACCAGATATGTCACCGTCATCCATTTCTTCATCTGAGTCGGACGACGAATCAAAGTTGTCGGGCGGTGTTGGAATTGGAATTTCTGGTCCATGAGGCACTGGCTTTGGCTTTATGGCAGATGGCACGTCTGGATACTTTACGTGTTGCTTGTTTTTTCGATTTATGCCTAAAAGGAAACAGATAAAGATAATATAAAGACATATCTCATATATTGTCAGGCATATTTTTGTAAGTATAAAATGAAATTCATACTAAATTCATACTAACTTACCTTGTAGGTTTGTCATACAGAAATAACAGTCAGTAGTATAATCTCTTCCTTCCCTCCACACCAGGGGTGGGGAACCTGCGGCCTTAAGGCCGCATGCGGCCTTTTGGGGTACTAGTTGCGGCCTTCTGCCTATTTGACATTCAGAATTCATACCGTACGATAATGGACAGCAACTGATACCCCTTTAGGGCTTTAGGCTATTTCATTAGATCATGGTTTCAGCTTCACTGCTTCTTACACATACAAGCCTTCTTTATGGCTTGAACAATAGGAAATATGGCAACGTTGGCAGTTGAAATTGGCAGAGTTGCCTTACGGCTTACGCCCTTACCTATCAACGATCAACTCGACTGGCTGACTGGATGACAGTTACTGACGATTCTCCGATAGTGACACGCACGCTTGCTTCCTTTAAAACTGTAAATCTTTGATCAATTCGTGTACCATTTTTTTTTTTAAATCTTCTGGTACCCCAATCATGTCAAAAACTGTGAAAAGAAAATTAAAGGAAGAGAACAGAGTATTACATGAAGAATGGGAATTGCAGTATTTCATAGTTACTGAGAAAGATAAAATGATGTGTTTGCTCTGCAACTCCATAATTGCAACAGTGAAGAAACACAATGCATATCAGCATTATGCAACTCATAAGAACCACAAGTATGCTATATTGGAGGAAGAACCCCGAAAGTTTGCACTTACGAAGATGAAACTTCAAAAGCAGCAACAACAGCAAGTATTTAAAACGATGTCAGGCCTAGGGACTGAAATCACTGAAGCAACTTATAAAGTAGCATATATACTTGGAAAAAGAGGTAAGCCATATAGTGATGTGGAAATCATAAAAGAATGCATTGTTGAAGTTGTAGCCCCTTTAGATTCAGACAAGGTTAACAAATACAAACAACTACCTCTTTCAAGGAGGAGGACCATAACTGATCGGCAACATGAATTAGCCCTCAATGTAACTGAACAACTTCATACAATATGCCAAAGCGAAAATACTTATTATTCGATTACCTTGGATGAGTCCACTGATATTACTGACTCAGCGCAAGTGTCATTTTTTATTCGTGTTATAACTGCAGATTTTCAATGCTACGAGGAGTTACTGGCTTTGGGTACCCTTACGGGAAAGACACGTGGAATTGACGTCTTGTCTCTCTTCAAAGAAAAATGCCGTGAAGCGAAACTGAATTTATGTAATTTAGTAAATGTATGCACAGATGGTGCATCTTCCATGAGAGGAAAATGTGCCGGATTTGTTGCGCTACTACAAAAAGAACTGCCAAATCCAGATAGCTTGATTTCCTTTCACTGTATTTGGCATCAACAGAATCTCTGTGCCAAATCTACTGTTTTAAGTGACATATTAAGTAAAGTTATACGTATTGTGAACTACATTAGAGCAAATGCATCACGACATCGCGTTTTGCAATATGCTTATGCTTGATGATGAAACATTCAGTGTGGATCTTCCGTATCATTTTAAAGTGCGCTGATTGTCACAAGGGCAAGTCTTTGAAAAACTTTTGTCTTTGCAAAAACAAATCACAAGATTTTCTGAGGAACTCAATGAACCATGTGAATTGTCAAAAAAGGATTTCTGCAGAAATGCTGCATTTTTGTGTGACGTAATGTCAAGCAAAATTACCTGAATATTTCTTTGCAAGGTAAAACTAAATCCATATATGAAATGTGGCAAAAAATCCAGGCTTTTCGGAGGAAGCTGCGCTTTTTCAAAACTATCCTTACCCGATCGGAACTTTCAGCTGAACACTTCCCTGAACTGGCAAAGGTAATTGATGAAGAAGATACAAGCAAATCATTAACGGAATGCGATGTGAAAGAATACACAGCTGTCCTAGATTCCCTGATTGAAGAATACGATGAAAGATTTGAAGATTTTGAGAAACATGACTTCACACTGAAACTAGCTTTCCAACCACACCTGGTTGGTGTCTCCAAAGCACCTGAAGATTTACAGATGGAGTTGATTGAGCTATTAGAAGATAATATCCTTAAGTCTCTATTTGATACTAAGAAGGATCCTGTTGAAATATGGAAAAGTGGCGTTGAATACCCACGTCTGCGCCAACATGCTCGTCGAATGTTGCCTTCTTTCGGCACAACCTACTGTTGTGAATCAACGTTTTCATATGTGACTCAAATCAAAACGCGCTTGAGATCTCAGATGACGAATATTCACCTGGAGGACCAACTAAAACTACGGTCAACGATATTGGAACCAAATGTACGACTGTCCCGCAATAAGCAGTCACAAAAAAGTCATTAAATGGTTTATCACTTTTTCACTTAATATTAACATCATTTCACTTAATATCATTTTTCACTTAATATTAGTTCTATTGTTAATTATTCCCCCCAAAAAATAAATGTGCACTTGCTGAATTTTTTATTTATTATAAAAGCCCTCACGTATTATCAAGTTTGATTTAAAATTAATAAATATGTAGATTGTAGACTAAAATATGATATTTTGTTGTATGTATATGTTAAATTCTCAGCATGCGGCCTAATAGGGTCTTGGTTAAATGAAATGCGGCCTTCCAATGAAAAAAGGTCCCCCACCCCTGCTCCACACCATTGGGACACCAAAAGGTAGACACTCTACCTCAGTGATGCACAAACCCTGGCCCGCGGGCCAAATGTGTCCCCCACGGGTCTTTTCAATTCAATGAAAAAGTTAGAATATAAAAGTGACCCAATTTATGACTTAGATGGAAAGTAATTAGGCTAATACATTTAGTTATTTTCTTCGCTTGGCCCTCACATCAAAAAAGTTTGTGCACCACTGCTCTACCTTCTTGTGGCTCCAGCGGCGCAGACTTTCAACGCACGTTTTGCAGCATATGTGAGGGGCAAAGGCTTTGTCCTGGTCACCAAGTTTAACTCCAAAGTAGGCGTGATAGCTTTTCCTCACAAAATGTGTGATGTTTGACTGCCGGTCTGACATAGTGACTTTACCACAGATGTAGCAGAACCTGTTTGGGTCATTCTTGCACATTCTATTCATGCTGAAAAACAGTAATGACAATCGTAATTAGAAATAAGTTGTGTCTGTTTATTATATAGAGCAGTGCTCTTCAACCTTTTTATGCTTACCGCCCACTTTTGTAACTTTTGAATCTCCGTATCGCCCACCAAAATTAAAAATGCAAAAACTCAAACTAAAAGTTATATACCCTGCATAAAACAATAAAATTAATTGCAATTACCTTTAGATTAATGAGATCCTTGAGCCACTAGTGGGCGGTACCGCCCAGGTTGAAGAGCACTGACTATATCTTGACTAACATTTGGCTAAAATGTAAGTGTTTTAAAAAAATAAACTTGCTCATTTCATAACGATTATCTAATTTTTTTTAAATTGAGATAGCATAAAAACCTGACCTGATTGAGCAAAATGAGTTACATTTTTTAATTCAGCATGCAAAACTTATAAAAGAATAACTAAAAAAACCTTGACCTCAAAAATGACGCAGACCAGTGATAATCCTTGCTCAAATGATTCTCACTGTAAACTCATAGATAGGTATTATAGTAAGATAATATCCCTGTTAAGAGAAGCAGAAGCCCCCCTGATTAAATCTTACAACTATCATACTAAGATTATTCCTGGATGGAATGATTTTATTGCCCCCCTGAAGAGGGAATCAAAAGACACCTATGATTTGTGGTGCTTTCATGGTAGACCCAGATTAGGACCGGTATACCTGAATATGTGTAGAAGTCGGGGTCAGTATAAGGCGGCCATAAGGCGATGTAAACAGGAAGAAGAGTCTATTCGAGCATCAAAAGCCTGTGAAGCTCGCATAAATAACGATAACAACAAATTTTGGAAATTTGTTAAGAATCAAACGGGTGTCAAAAATGTCCTCCCTCCGACAATCGATGGGGTGTCGGGGGAGGATGAAATTGCAAAGCTGTGGAAAAACCACTACTCTAACATTCTTAACAGTGTGAGTAGGGATAGTCTTAAGATAGATTGCAGCGAAACGATTGTGGGAGGGACAAGGGAAAATACTTTGATATCATTTTCTGAAGTAAAAAGGTTAATTAAAGAGTTAAAGACTGGTTCTGCGTCAGGGGTAGATGACTTATCGAATGAGCACTTAAAATATGCAAATGACGTAGTATGTCTGCATATATCATTGCTCCTATCAGCCATGCTTGCTCATAGCTATATCCCTGCAGAGTTCATGAGGGTATATATCTTGCCCCTGGTCAAAAATAAGTACGGAGACATTCTGTCCAGCAATAATTACAGGCCTATTGCTGTCGCTTCCTGCTTCTCGAAACTACTAGAAAAACTCTTGTTACTCCGATTAAATGATTTCCTATGGACATCTAATCAGTTTGGCTTTAAAAGGTCCCACTCAACTGACCTGTGTATCTATGTACTTAAAGAAACAATATCTAAATACATTGACAGTAATTCTACTATTTATAGCTGTTTCCTTGATATAAGTAAGGCATATGAGAGAGTGAACCACAATATTTTATTTGCAAAACTAGAAGACAGGAAGGTTCCCATGTACATATTAAATTTATTGAAATTTTGGTATTCCCACCAATCTTTCACTGTTAGGTGGGGCAATGTACTATCCGAGTGTTTTGGCTCCTCTTGCTGGGTGAGACAAGGCTCCTTGCTTCCCCCTATGCTGTTTAATGTGTATATTGACGGATTAATTGCTTCACTTAATGAGGCAACAGTGGGATGTTGTATAGATAACACAAGGATAAATAACTTAGTTTATGTCCATGATATGGTGTTAATAAGTCCCTCTGTTAAAGGTCTGGATCGGCTACTAAACGTCTGCGAAGTGTATTCGCAAAAACATATTCTTTTTAACGTTACAAAAACTAAGGTTATGCAATTTCATCCTAAAAGCTGTAATCAGTCAGCTGATATAAGGTTTAAAATGAATGGTGAAGTAATTGAGGAAGTACAAGAGTTTAAGTATTTGGGTCAAACTATTGCCAGCTCCTTGAGTGATGACTCGGATATAAGAAAACAATCTCGAAGCCTTTGTGCTAAAGCGAATATGACCACAAGGAACTTTCGATTCTCTACAAGTGAAGCTAAGGACACACTCTTTTGTACTTTCTGCAGTAATGTATACGGACAGCAACTCTGGGTGGATTATAAAAAAGGTTTGGTAGAACCCTAAATTTGCTGTACAACAGGTCTTTTAGACTCTTACATAAATTACCCCCGAGATGCTCAGCTTCGCAAATGTTTGCTACCCGCAATGCCCCGAGCTTCCCGGAGGTAACGAGACGTGCTCAACACAGTCTAATGCAAAGAATTAAAAAATCAACCAACCCGATCATCCAAGCTATCCATGAGTCCTGCCATTTATCCTCTAAGCTATGGACTTCTTGGTACGAAAACGTTTGTCTGTAGCTCCACTTAACTTCGACAGTGCAGTATTATTTCTAATCAATTGTATATATTTCTATCCTTAGTATATGAACTGTCAGTGTATTAATATCTGTCATATGGACTATAGTCTGCCAATAAACCTTTTCATTTTCATATATTATATATATATATAATATATATATATTATATATTCCCATCTCCCCAGTTATTCCTTAATATTGTTTATATACACAACCAAAAGAATTAAATAAAACACCACCACATCATTCTGTTTATTTAGACGAGTTAAGGGAAATAATTCATGAAATACCGGGTGTCCCACAAAAAAGGAAACCGAACTTTAAATGACTATAACTAAATAAGTATTCGATCTTTTTCTGCTTTGTAAATGAGATTTTACTCGCCAATCATATTTCTATAAATGGTCAAATTTTTATTGGATTGGTTTAAAAAAAATGCTTGAACAGCATTGCTTTGAGTGAAGGAAACCAAAATGGGGTCTGCGCCAAAAAACTGAATCTATGGAATGGCATAACGTACCATATTGTTGTACGGTGAATAAAACATTTTTCGAATCAAACCTTTAATCTATTAAAAACCCAATAATAATCCATTAATCATAATAACAAAAAAAATTCCTACATACCAGTGCCTTCTACATGCCCTCCATTCCTTTCCATGCAAAGATTAGCTTTGGTTGTCATTGCTTGCACTACTTTTTTGATTAATTGTTGATTTGCTTTCAACAAGTTGACTTCAAATGTGATTCGTTCCCGTAGCTGATTCAAATCTGCAGGTGTTGAGTAAACTTTACTCTTAAGGTGTCCCCACAGGAAGAAATCACAGGGCGTCAAGTCTGGAGATCTAGGAGGCCACTCAATAGCATGATGAAGCGCAATAATACGTCTGTTGAATACTTCTACTAGTCTATCTCTCACAGCAATTAGCCTATGCGCTGGAGCTCCATCTTGAATCCACCAAACTCGATTGAATCTGTTACGATAATTATCGCGAATTTCTGGAAGTATTTGTTCATTAATCATAGTAAGGTAGAGGGCACCGGTTAGATTATTATCATAAAATAAAGGGCCAATTAGAGTGCCATTTCCACACATTCCGATCCATAGAGACACCTTCTCCTTGCATATGGTGCGGTCAAAAGTTAAACTCTGGAGGATTGTGCAGTGGAGCATATTGCCGGACATTATGATTATTGACTCTTCCATCCATGAAAAATGCTGCCTCGTCACCGATCACTATGTTGTCCAAAAAACGATCTGGTTTATGGAGGAGCCATTGTACGAATCTTCTTCGGCGGGGAAAGTCAGTCTCCAAGAGCTGATGGCGAATATGCATTTTGTATGGATGCCATTTAAGATCAAGGTGCACAATACGATTGAATGATGATTTTGTTAGTTGCATCCCATTCTTCCTAGCTGATACATGTGGGTTTTCTAGAAGCAGTTCGCGAACATTTTTAATATTTTCTTCTGTTCTTACTGTTTTGTGACGTCCTGAACGACCTTTGTTCAAATTTAAACTTGGCCCTTCTCTCTTGTACTTTTGAATATTTTTCCAAATGGTGGATTTGGTAGAAGGTCTATCAGGGAAACGTTCCTGAAATGCATCCTGTACTTGTTGAAAGCTACCACTCTTCATCCAACTTGTGACAATAAATATTCGTTGTTCTTTTGATAACTGCATGTTGAAGGGTACGATTGCTGCAGAAAAGTCAAGTTTACCGTTTAACCAGCTCGATTGACTAATCAGAAAGAAGCAAGCGCTCAGCTGTTTCTTCAAATGTAAACAATGATAGCCTAGGCTATGCTGGGACCGTAAGGCCGAAAATGACCGACTTTCTTCACGCGAAAAAATAATACCGTAGGGCCTATTAGCCTAGCTATTTTTTGTCATTCCATAGATTCAACTTCTTGGCGCAGACCCCATTTTGGTTTCCTTCACTCAAAGCAATGCTGTTCAAGCATTTTTTAAACCAATCCAATAAAAATTTGACCATTTATAGAAATATGATTGGCGAGTAAAATCTCATTTACAAAGCAGAAAAAGATCGAATACTTATTTAGTTATAGTCATTTAAAGTTCGGTTTCCTTTTTTGTGGGACACCCGTTATATAGGAAATAAATATACATTCAAAAATAATATACAGCAAAAATACACACATTAAACGAAGGATATATAGATTCTTAAATAATAATAATAGTACAGGAGAAATCTATATACATATTTGATATATGTATGCTCAAATACATACTTTATATATATATATATATATATATATATATATATATATATATATATATATATATATATATATATATATATATAAACAGCAAAACTTATATAAAAAATAATATAATAGTACAGGATAAAACTATATGACCATTTAATATAACTTATGTACGAGGAAATATGCACTTATATATATAAACACCCAAACTTATATAAAATAAAAAATAATAATAGTACAGGATAAAACTATCAGTGGTGGGCACCGTTAACCAAAAAGTTAACTTCGTTAACCGCTAATCCGTTAACCAAAAAGTTAACTTCGTTAACCGTTAATCCGTTAATTCGTTAAACATGTAACGGAAGTTACCGATAAACCGTTAACGTTAACTTTTATTATAAAAAAAATGAAAAACAATATATATATAATTTAATTTTCCCTCTTCTTCTCGTTCTCCATTTTGTCCATGAGATGCATGTTGCCCTTCATGAAAATTAGCATATCAAAGTTTTCATCAGACAGGGATGATCTCTTGGCCCTCAGGATGTCCTTGCCCATAGAGAACAAACGCTCCACTGCAGCACTGGAGGGGATGGCTGTGTTGAACTTGATGAACAAGTCCACCAACACTTGCTCACCCAAGAAGGCAGCATCTGTCAGCAAGTCCTTGGAGTTGGTCTCCAGCCAGGTCTTGACCAAGTTCTGGGCCTTGCCCTTGAGTGACCTGTGGCTTCTGCTGCTCTCTTTTGTCTGGATGACAGCACTGAAGAAGTCATCATCCTCCTCCTCCTCCTCGTTGTTGACATGAGAATTGAAATCTTACCTGATCAGTTTTATGGTTCTTGAAATGTATCAAGGAGACTACTAATAAGGTACTCACAGACATATTATAAATATACATGACTTACTTGACAACGATTATTTTTAAATATTCACTAGCACAAACATGTTGCGCAAGAGACAGACTGCAAATGAAACGAATGTAGTTATTTGTTGTAATTGTTACATATATATTATTGAAAGTGCCTTAAAATGCTCGTGATATTTCTTGAAAGAAGTTGAAACATTCAACTCAAATGGCAAATCTTTCCGCCTGATTTTACAGTCGACCATGTTTTGCTCAAACCAATGCCATAAATAACTATTAACAGTGGCGGATTAATTGCGCACCTGCTCAGCACTGAAAATAATAGAAACTTTTAAACGTTTATTTATGAATTTTTTGGGTTAACGGACTTGAGTTAACGGAAGTTAAATGTAACGGAAGTTAATTAGTCCGATAATGATTTTCAAAGTTAACTTAAAAGTTAAATCGTTAACGAAAAAGTTAACTTCGTTAATTAACGATTAACGGATTAACGGTTTGTGCCCAGCTTTGAAAACTGTATGCCCATTTATATATATATATATATATATATATATATATATATATATATATATATATATATATATATATATAAACAGCAAAACTTATATAAAATCAAAATATATGCACTTTATGTTCTACTGCGCTTAACTAAAATACTAAACTCGCACGTGATCGAGTCTACAGTTACATCATTGCTGCTTTGTACTATACAATAAATACGATTTAGCATTATTTCACCACTCAAGGTGTGCGGGTGCCTATACTAGATGTAAAGGGCTTTCAATTCGTTCAATACTATTTTTGTGCCCACATTACAATTGGTTGTCAAATTATCTTTAAACACGGACAGAATACAATCAAAAGCACGCACAAAGAGGGCGTCGTTAGCCACAACTTCATTATTAGATTCAAGTTTATAAACACTCCTTTCCAATCGAGGGTCTTTTCTTACCGATCCGAACTTTTCAATCGTGAACTCTTCTTCATAACGCATACCGGCAATTGAAATAATCTTCCAAGTCGTCACAACAGCTGCTCATTATACTGGGTGATCCAGATAAATGGGACCCATAAAAAAAAGCCAAATATTCTTAATATTTAATTCCTTTCATAAAAACTATATATCATTCGAAAGAGTAGAGTTACAAGTTTATTATGAAATATTTATTTTTTTTAAATAACTCCTTTCAAATGTGCTCCATTAGTTGCCAAGCATTCCAGTGTTCTCGCTTGTAAGTTCTGCATCACTTTTGCGAGTGTGCGGTGGTATGGCCTGTATCTCATTTGTGATGGCGGCCTTCAATTCTTGCAAGGTCGTTGGGTTATTTCTGTAGACCCTACTCTTTAAATATCCCCAGAGATAATAATCTAAGGGAGAAAAATCCGGAGACCTTGCGGGCCATTCAACGTCTCCAAATCTTGAGGTTAACTCGCCTGGAAACGTTTGACGCAAAACTGCAATGCAGTTCCTCGTGGTATGGCAGGTAGCTCCGTCTTGTTAGAACCAGTGGTTTTCTAGACAAAGATCTCTTAATTTAGGAATAAGGAAATCGGTCAACATT
The DNA here is from genome assembly GCA_023014485.1 of Bathynomus jamesi. Classification (NCBI taxonomy): domain Eukaryota; kingdom Metazoa; phylum Arthropoda; class Malacostraca; order Isopoda; family Cirolanidae; genus Bathynomus; species Bathynomus jamesi. The sequence goes on from JAJOZX010001296.1 coordinate 712,689, forward strand.
TTTTCATAGCGATCACCATTTACAGTGACCGTGTTTCCGGTGGAATCCTCGAAAAAGTACGGCCCTATGATCTGAGATGCAGTAAGACCACACCAAACAGTTACACGCTGACTATGCAACGGGACTTCGGTAATATTCAATGGATTTTCTGTTGCCCAGAAACGACAATTTTGTTTGTTTACAGTTCCATTCAAGTGAAAATGGGCTTCGTCTGACATAATCAAAGTTGCTAGAAAATTGGTGGTGTCATTTACCTTCTGTTGGATCCATTGACAGAATTGTCGTCTTCGTGCGAAATCTCCATCGTTTAGTTGTTGCACTGTTTGAATTTTATATGGAAAGAGCATTAAATTTTGCTTGAATATACGGTGTGTTGTTCCATATCCAACTCCTAACAGCTGAGAAGCACGTCTGATGCTTATGTTAGGATTATCCTGTACAATTTCATGAGTTCTGTTAATGATCTCGTCTATCCTTGCTGTGCGCACTCTTCCAGTTGGTTTTCTTTTCCAATGCTGCCAGTTAGGGAAAAATTTCTGACACACCGACGGATTACTTTCTTAGAAGGTGATTTCGACATCTGAAAATTTGTCTTGAAAGATCTTTGAGCTGAAACTACACTTCTTCCATGCTCATAATATTGCTCAGTTATGAAACGCAGCTGTTCCACAGTCCATGCAGTCATCTTGAAGGGTTAGTTTTAACTAACACTTTTATTTTGTTTTGTATCTTATCTTGTCTTGTATTGTCAAAACCTATACAATCCTGTACAAACTTGTAACTATCCTCTTTCGAATTATGCGTATGATTTTATAAAAGGACTTATACTTTAAGAGTTACAGGGGTTTCTTTTGGGTCCCATTTCTCTGGATCACCCTTTATAAAGGTACAATTCTTCAGGGTGAACAGTGTAGGCGAGCTCTGCCCTGTGCCGCTCAAGTCCTTTGTACCAAAGTTCATGATATTTCGAAGAGTCTAAACCTTTTAAATAAGCATCCAGCTCTAGACCATTCTCGCCATATTCATTCCTACATTCGTCGAGCAGAGCGGTGTATGCGTATTTAAGAACCGTATCAAAATAAACCATATCCATAACACGTTCGTCTAATATAGGCTTTAGCTTGCGGGAAACGACTATTCTATTCATCTCAACGCTTAACCCTTTCGCTCACGAATTATGACATAGGGTAAAAAATAAATTTGCCTTTATGTGTGGTTATATAAGAATCAATATGGTTTATTTTTCAGCTACACAACTGTCTACCCAGTGAGTGAAAGGGTTAAATAAACAACATTACGTTTACCAGAGTTTGCATGTCTACAAGTCGTTTTAAGTACAGTTAATTGCACCTGTTTTACGTCAGAACACACGCAGACTTCGTCACGGACACGTCGTGTACGGCACTGAGAATGCTGCTCAAAGGAAGCTCCATCGTTTTATATTGAGAGTGCACGTCCAGTCGGGTCAAGCTCTGAGATGACTATGAGCAACGGGTGCGCGGTTTGGCTTGGAGACAGGTGTGGAGGAGTGAGTCATACCAAGCGTTAGTTTCGTCTACGGGTTTGTTCCAGCATTAAAGAATCATGCGAGTACTTGTACCCATTATACCGGACAATCAGAATTTTTCCGATACATGGGGCAATATCGGTTTTAATGTTTTATCGGAATGCGCAATAGACATTTTTGTTCATTTCCACAAACTAAACACATTTTATTAACAACCTGACGCACTATTTGAGAAACATGTGCCCGTATTTATCCTTTTTGTTTAACGGCAGATACTCGTCTCTAAATTATAGTAAAAACTCACACAGGCCTTTAGCTACAACCTCACTACGAACCTCGTCATGATATATATAAATGTAGTGGTAAAAGTACTTTAGCTTGTCCATAATGACAAGGTTTACATTCTCAGCCGCAGGGTACGCGTACTCGGTATGATGCATGACATAATACCGCCTGTCACACCACTCATGAACAAGACTCACTACCCATACCCGTTGCTTCTCTTCTGCACGCGTTGTTTCTTTCCCTTCACGGTATATGTACGCTTTTATACAGTTTAGCCCTACAACGTAGTCCATTACATCGTTTGTGCCGTGAAATTCGGCAATACTCTCGCCAGAATATCCATCGAGTATTTGAACATCTTGTTCCTCAAGCTTCGCGCGGTTTAATGTAGCCTTAAAAGTCTCAAGGGAGGGGGGGGCTAGGCCGTCTTTCAGTATTCACCACATCTTCCGACCTTACCGAATACCACTTTATAAACGTCGAACACGCAATATCAAAGGTCGCCATCACTATTTTTTCGTCTACGTGAGAATTCTTCAAATATACGTCTGCGATCCAAGGCTTGCAGCGGCCAACTGAACACGCAGATGTAGAGATATGCCCAGGTAGTAGCAGGAATCATGTGACCCTTTGATTGATCTTAGTGGGCGGACCTTAGGACTTTTCCTGTTCATACGCGCGCGCGTGCACACACACACACACACACACCACACACCACACACAAAGAAAACGAAACCCTAATTGAAACATGATTTATTTACATATTCAAATATACGTATATATGAAACAAACATATCGTTAATATATATACTGGGTGATCCAGATAAATGGGACCCATAAAAAAAAGCCAAATATTCTTAATATTTAATTCCTTTCATAAAAACTATATATCATTCGAAAGAGTAGAGTTACAAGTTTATTATGAAATATTTATTTTTTTAAAATGACTCCTTTCAAATGTGCTCCATTAGTTGCCAAGCATTCCAGTGTTCTCGCTTGTAAGTTCTGCATCACTTTTGCAAGAGTGTGCGGTGGTATGGCCTGTATTCATTTGTGATGGCGGCCTTCAATTCTTGCAAAGGTCGTGGGTTATTTCTGTAGACCCTACTCTTTAAATATCCCCAGAGATAATAATCTAAGGGAGAAAAATCCGGAGACCTTGCGGGCCATTCAAAGTCTCCAAATCTTGAGATTAACTCGCCTGGAAACGTTTGACGCAAAACTGCCATGCAGTCCTCGTGGTATGGCAGGTAGCTCCGTCTTGTTGGAACCAGTGGTTTTCTAGACAAAGATCCTTAATTTAGGAATAAGGAAATCGGTCAACATTTTTCGTAGCGATCACCATTTACAGTGACCGTGTTTCCGGTGGAATCCTCGAAAAAGTACGGCCCTATGATCTGAGATGCAGTAAGACCACACCAAACAGTTACACGCTGACTATGCAACGGACTTCGGTATAATTCAATGGATTTTCTGTTCCCAGAAACGACAATTTTGTTTGTTTACAGTTCCATTCAAGTGAAAATGGGCTTCGTCTGACATAATCAAAGTTGCTAGAAAATTGGTGGTGTCATTTACCTTCTGTTGGATCCATTGACAGAATTGTCGTCTTCGTGCGAAATCTCCATCGTTTAGTTGTTGCACTGTTTGAATTTTATATGGAAAGAGCATTAAATTTTGCTTGAATATACGGTGTGTTGTTCCATATCCAACTCCTAACAGCTGAGAAGCACGTCTGATGCTTATGTTAGGATTATCCTGTACAATTTCATGAGTTCTGTTAATGATCTCGTCTATCCTTGCTGTGCGCACTCTTCCAGTTGGTTTTCTTTTTCCAATGCTGCCAGTTAGGGAAAAATTTCTGACACACCGACGGATTACTTTCTTAGAAGGTGATTTCGACATCTGAAAATTTGTCTTGAAAGATCTTTGAGCTGAAACTACACTTCTTCCATGCTCATAATATTGCTCAGTTATGAAACGCAGCTGTTCCACAGTCCATGCAGTCATCTTGAAGGGTTAGTTTTAACTAACACTTTTATTTTGTTTTGTATCTTATCTTGTCTTGTATTGTCAAAACCTATACAATCCTGTACAAACTAACTTGTAACTATCCTCTTTCGAATGATGCGTATGATTTTATAAAAGGACTTATACTTTAAGAGTTACAGGGGTTTCTTTTGGGTCCCATTTCTCTGGATCACCCTTTATATTTTGCAGTCATTCTTTTTCTCTTTCGGAACAATGCCCTCTTTTTTCTCTCGAACCGCTTCTCTTTCCCCTTTGTTGTATTTTTGGGACATGTCTTTCCACAATTTCCACCGTCTTGTCCTCTAAGGTCATAGGGTGATTCAAATATGGGGGTAAAATTTTTTATTTTTTATTTTAATGTGTTCAACCCTTCAAATGGTTCATTTCAGCATAAAAACAACTATCCTAACATATTTTAGCAAATTTTTAATTTTTAGGGGTTGCTACCAGCAATTAAAAATTGACAGAACGACTCAAATTGTCAAATTTTTCCACACCACCCAGGAGGTACAGTGTAAGGCGCATTGCTTTTTTTTAACGTGGAAAGCTCCCCCGTAGGTCCTACCATAACAACAAGCATGCATAATTAAACTAGCATGATATTTGAGACATTAGCTGTCCTGACTTCATCAATGTTTCTTTCTTTCTATCAGGGTAAACAGCCCTGTAGTTTTTCACTACTTGTAGCAAGAATTGTTTTTGATCTTCGTCATGTGTTAGTATTTTATTATATTCATCCATTAATTTTACTCCTCTTTCCGCTATATCATTCACGACTTTCCACTGTTTGATAGATTTCTTAGCGGAGTTATACTCTTCATCATTATGCCATTCTTTAGCATCTTTGAGTAAAAATTTTGAACTAAATTCTGTTATTGTAAAGAATCTTTGAGTATTTGATGTGACAAAATCTTCTAATTTCTTCGTTGGAATAAGTGCAGGATCTAGAAAAGCCAGTTTTGCAGGAAGAGTTTCTGTTGTATTTTGCAAGGCCTTTAAAATTTTGTTTTTCGTTTCAGTAGGCACTTCATCATCATAAAAGGCCAAGGCTACCAGTTCTTCTGATAGGTACCAGAGGTGACCTAACAGTTTTTTAATAGCAACAAATGCAATTGTGTCATTTATTTGTTTGTAGACTACAAGATTCTGTAATAATTCCAGATCAAGACGAGGAGCGCAAGATGGCACAGGAGCTGTAAACCATGCCTTTACATGTAACCGAGTAGCAAATAGACAGATTAGTCAGGGGGCTTAATCATATAATTGTTCAAATCATTCCAAAAGTGCCATTTTTGGACCACAGGTAGCTATGACCATACTAATTTGAATGTTTGCGGGAGCCAAGCTGGGCTCCCACTGTGGCGGCCATATTGGCCAAATCAAAATGGCCGCTGTCCAAAATGACATCCACTTGAGTACCAATACTAGTACAGGTTACATAGTTAACTTGATAAAAAATAAGAGTCAGCATCAACATCTTTTGCTATTAAACTTTAGTATATAAGCAAGTACAATCTTCTTTATTCCTTTTACTCACAGTACTGCATCTCATGATAATGTCTATCCAATAGATGGCTGTTCACTGATTAATAGTCGTCATTGTTCAGGCAGCCACCCTCACACTTGCAGAGTGTCGTACATCGAATTCCAGCACTACTGCATTTGCAATTCCCTCTGCAGGCTTTAGTGCATCCGCAATGAAGGAGGAGCACATGCCTTACTGGCATCAGCGAGAGTTGTCCAGAAAGGGAGCCATTGGTTGCTGCGCTTGTCATATTCCCATCCCCATTTATCAAAAGCAGGGAGTGTCTGATGGCATGTGGTTGACTGCTTCCACACAAAACTTGCCTGCAACAATGACCTCTTGATATGCTGGAAGAGGGCAGCTTGGGTAGGTGGTATGCTGTCCAATGATCGACTGACACTAGAAAACAGATGGTGCCTGGCTACGTTTACAGATGCTTGTCCACATGTTTTACTGTACATGAGCACAACAAACCTCTCAATGTGTGTCATTTCAGGAGATACTAGACTGAAGGACTCGGGGTCTTCAGTCAATTTGATCATGGTTTCAGTTAAGTTTGGTGTATTATTCCATGCAGTCCATGCTGTCTTCTTCCCACATCCAAGAAACTGAGACGTAGTGTCGCAGCCTGTTAGTGCATGGAACAGAGGTAGAGCCAGCGACTTTGATGGACCAAGCTGTGATTGAATGCTGTGCACTGGGATGTCTCGGTAATATTTGCCACTACCAAAACCAATCCAGAGTTCTGTTAGGTCAAGCTGTTGAAAACAAGCAATGGCAAGAACGACTATGTCACTGTCAACAGTGCGGATGAATGCTTTCTTGTGACCCTGAGATGATGCGTGAGCAAAATGCAGAATGATCCGCGTATCTGCCTCTGTGTGGTTGCATGGTTGGAGCCCTGATATAACAAATGCTTTATTGGATAGCACAGTTTCTAATTCAGTGCGTGCAGTAGCTTAGACCCTGATTTTTGAAGTAAGTGGACATTCTGGACAAAAGCACCAAACTTGGCTCAAATGTTGTTCAGGACCTTAGCTACCAATTTTTCCCCGGAACCAAGACGCACAACCCTATCTTGGCTGCCATTTTGGAAATCCAAGATGGCTGCCAGCTAGAAATCAACAAACTATTGTGAGGAGTAATTGTAAATAAATAGTCCCTAAACCTACATATTTCGATGCCAGGATTGCTATAAAATAATCAGAATTACCCTTAAATGTTTATTTAATGTAAAATATTTAATAATATAACTATATAATATGTGCTTTTCTGTTTTGCAGGTGATTTGTGAACATGGATTGGAGCAAATGCATGGTTTGTCAAGAGAGCAAAGGTGAGACTCTTAAATGTCCACTCAATGCTGTGAGTGGTAAAAAAACTGAAGCATATGCAACATTTATGGAGAATGTCAACGCATTCAAGAATCTTGGAAGACTACCAGTTCCTCTTCTTTTCAATGAAGAGGTGACTGTTGAAGATCTGGTTCAGAATAAAGCTGTGTGGCACAAGTCATGCCATGTTAAATTTAGTAAAGAAAAGCTTGAAAGGGCTACAAAAAAGAGAGAAAGGGCGGATGAAGGTGAAACCAGTTCATCTACGGGGAAGCGGGTTCAGCGGCATCCTATGGACAAAGCAACTTGTGTGTTTTGTCAACAAACACATGGGCATCTTCACGAATTCAGTACATTTGGCGCTGACGTCAATTTACGAATGATGGCTACAGAACTCAGTGACACAGAACTAATGTCTAGAATAGGAGGTGGTGATCTCATGGCCATTGAAGCCAAGTATCATCTGCAATGCTTGACATTTTATCGGAACCGTTACCGCTCACTTTTGAGACAAAAACAGAGCAAGGAAGAAGGCTATGAAGAAAACTTGATGAAAGCAAAGGCAATAGTTGAGGTCGTTAATCATGTAGAAAATTGCGTGGAAGAAGGAATCTTTCAAATGAAGTTTTCTGTGCTATTTGATCTGTATCAAAAAAGACTTCGGGACTTAGGTATTAATAAGGAAATGAACAGAGGACGATTCAGAGAGAAGATTCTGGAGTATTTCCCATATGCCCAGGAAGTGAGTGATGGCAAGAACAAAATCTTAGTTTTTCAGCAGGGAATTCAGGAAATGCTCAGAGAGACAAATAGACAGAATTTTGAAGGAGATACTCTGATTCTTGCAAAAGCTGCTAGAAACTTGCCAGCGAATTGACATCGTCTGGGATACCTACACTGCAAGCACCTTAAAAGAGACTACCAGAGAAAAACGGGGAAAAGGAATCAGAAGAAAGGTTGAAGGAAAAACCAAATTATCCCTAAATTGGCATGACTTCCTTCGAGACTCTAGAAACAAGCAAGAACTGTTCGCTTTCCTATCAGACAAGGTTGCTGCAATGGAAGTTCCTAACAACAAAGAAGTTGTTATTACATCAGGACCTGAAGTCATCATCAATGGGGCCGACCGCACAATGCCAAGATGCGACCATGAGGAGGCAGACACTAGACTGTTCATTCATCTTCAAGATGCAATAAAGGAAGGGCACATTAACTGCATGATCAGAACTGTAGACACGGATGTTATTGTCATTCTAATAGGAAAATTCCATCACTTGACGTCCATAAGATCTGAAGTAAATATTTGGGTTGGTTTTGGCACTGGGAAAAACTTCACTTACCATCATATTAACACAATCTGTGCCTCTTTGGGTGAAGAGAGATGCACATCCCTACCACTGTTTCACTGCTTCACGGGATGTGATACAACATCATCCTTTTACGGAAGGGGCAAGAATACGGCATGGGCAGCATGGCACCATTACCCTGAGGTAACACAAGCATTCACATTCATGGCACGAAATCCATTTGCAGATGTTGACGCCGAAACTCCCCACTTCAAGCTTCTTGAACGGTACACAGTTGTCCTCTATGACAACACCAGTGACATTGAACGTGTAGATGAGGCAAGAAAGGTCATGTTCTGTCAGAAGGGAAAAGCTATGGAGACTATCCCACCAACTCAGGATGCTCTTCTCCAACACACCAGGAGGGTCACATACCAGGGAGGAATATGGTCGACCTGTGAGAGAAGTGAACAGAATCTTCCAACTCCTGAAGGATGGGGATGGACCTTTAGCGAAGAGTCCCAGTCATGGACACCAGTTTGGACCACAAGACCAGTAGCATCTAAAGCTTGCAGCGAATTGGTCAAATGCGGCTGCAAGAGCAAGAGTGGATGTGGCACCAGGTGTGCTTGCAAGAAGGCCAGGTGGAAGTGTACAGAACTGTGTAGCTGCAACTGTGCAGTTTAACATATAGCGTCGAGCGGGGTGAGTTGGGACAGTTCGGGACAGGGGGTGAGTTGGGACAGTAGGCATTGCAATGCTAAATGCCAAGATATTTCCATTTTATGGTGCTCATTTAATAGCCCTTCCCTTACTCTACAAATGTTGTTAATACAAGTTTTCTATAGAACCACGAATAATGCATGAAAATTGTGCAAATATGAAAGGGTAGCATTTTGACCTTTGTAGAATTTCATTTTTTTAAATGCACATATTTTGCCAATTTTCCTCTCCCACATTCAGTTATAGAGCTAAAGGTCTACTTTTTGGTGGGTGAAATCTTCAATTGTTATAGTTTCGTTGATTTTTCTTAAACATGGTTTTCTTGAACATGGTTTTTGTGTTAAAATATTCACGATTTTCACTGTATATGTTGTACGAAGTAGTTTTCCACCCATGTCAATCTTGATCAGCTGTTTACTGATAAAGACGAACAGTTCCTTCTTGTTTTCCACATTTTTCAAATATGACTGCCAGTCTCGTTTGGGAATGGGTCTGGTACCATCACTATATGGATCAAGTCGAGTACGTGCTCCTGAACCACGCCGCTGCTGTGCAAGTGATTTCAGACTGTCTTCAGGATAGGTATCCCACACGGCATCGACGCGCTCAACTGTGTCAGTCATCTGTGCTTTAATGAAAGGTATGATGTGTAGAGATACATATTCAGCAAATGTTGATGCTCTACTTGGACGCACAATGTGGACGATGGCGGCCATGTCATACAACTGAACTGTCACTTGTTTAGCAGGATTGGCAGATCCAGTTGGTGCATTGACACATGCAAGAATGTCTGATTTATTTCCAGCTCTGAGTGAACCTCGGTCTGAGAGTGAAGGGGGCTCTCGCTGATTCTCGTATGTGAAAAATTCTGTCATATCCGCATCTGGACGTGATTGTAGAGACAGGAATAGCTGAGTAATGAGCACTGTGTTTTGCTTCTGTACCCCCACTTTGCTACTCTTCTTGCGTGGGTCTGGCCGATTGCTGAATGTGTACACATTGTTTTTCTTTATAGTGTTTGATATAGGAACTGTCCCTTTGTCCAGCCTAGTCTTTACATACTCCTCATGAAGGGCTTGGCCAACTTCCTGTATCTGTGACAGTGATGCTGCTACTTCATTCTCCATAACATCGTGTGTGTCAAGGGCTACAAGCTCCTGATTTGTGGCCAGGAAGGGGTTGCCCAGTTCAGACACCACCTTTGTGAATGACTTGACATCCTTCAAAAACCTAGACTAGCCCAGGTGCTGTTACAACCACAAATCTAAGTGCAATAATTATGTATCATGATTCAATTGACATAAAATGTACATTTCTTATAAAATAATATCAAATGTGGATATATACGACCTGACGTATATCTTGAATTAAAAAACAAATATCAGAACTGGATTCTCTATACTCAAAAACATACAAAAAGTGTCATTATTTGCTGTTCTACTATGATTGGTTGTTATTTGATCGCCCAATGTCAGACCAGATGGCGGCCATCTTGGATTCGTCCATAATGGCCGCCACAGGGAGAGCCCATGTTGGCTCCCGCAAAAAAATGAATGCTTATGGTCATAAGCACACCGGACAAAAAATTAGTCACCCCTAATAGCACCGATAGTAGGAAGTTCAAGGTCACACAGAGGACGCTGATGTAGCATTGGTAAGTGACAAGTAGCGGTGACGTAGCACACAGGATCAGATCTGTTTCGTGAGGTGGTGAAGAACAAAGTGTGTGTTGGATATAGTCTGCAAAATGGGTCGTGAGGCAGACGTTACTCAGTGGCAAAAAGGAGCCATCGTGTTTGGCAGAGCCCACGGACACAAAATGTCTGAAGTAGCCCAATTTGTTGGTGTGTCAACGCGTACTGTCCAGCGAGTTTACAAAGAGTGGTGTAGTTCGCAATCAACTGACAATCGACGGCGTAACTGTGGCCGGAAAACAATTCTCGACAATAGGGGCCGCCGCCATGTTTCTCGTCTAGTAACTGCAAATCGTTTTCAAACGAGAACAATTGCTCCAAGAAACCAATGAGGTTCTCCAGCGACCAATTTCCGAACGGACATTGCGACGAGAACTGCATGCGATGGACATCTGGAGCAGGGTACCACGGAAGAGGACGCTGTTAACAGCAAGTCACAAATTGGCACGTTATAAATGGGCTCAGAGGCACAAAAACTGGACTGCGGCAGATTGGAAACGTGTAATTTGGTCCGATGAGTCCCGTTTTTGTTTGTTCTCCAATGATGGGAGGCGACGAGTACATCGCAGGTCCAATGAAGCCTTTAATCCTGAATGCGTCGAAGGTGTTGTTCAGGCTGGAAACAGAAAGTGAAGCGCAGGAATAGACACCCACGGACTCTGGCGGGACCGGCTGATGAACGAGTGGCAGCAAATCGATGTTCAGTACATGCACAACCTCGTAGAGTCTCTGCCTCGCCGGATTCGTGCGGTTATCAAGGCCAGATGCGCCGTCACACGTTATTAGGTACATTCTGAGAGGGGTGACTAATTTTTTGTCCGGTGTGCTTATCTACCCCTGGTAAAAAAATGGTACTTTTGGAACAAAGGGAACAATCGGGGTGATTTTTTGGATTAAGCCCCCTGACTAGATGTCTTTTAGTCCTTTTTTGTCTTTTACTGAAATTTTGAACTGAGATTTGAACATAAAATTTTTTAATGAATATGTAATTTTGGCCATCCACCTAGCCCGATGAAGTCCCGCTGGATGTTTAAATTTGATTCCACCTTTTGGTTCACCTCCCAAAAAAATAATTGTTAACTGCAATAGTTCTAGGTAATCGTCTCTTGGTTGGAATGTATCTAGTTGATTTCCTGCAAATATAATTGTCATCTTTGATGTCATGAATATTTTCATAGATATCTGGATCTGATAATGCTGTTTCGTAGTCCTCCTTATTAATTCTTGACCATTTTTCTCTGAACTTCTTAAAAAGACTATATCTGGGCCAGAAGATGGTGATAAAGACTTTGAAACAACAGCGTCCAGCATAATTTCAAATATATGATGTCGACATGCCAGCCACAATAAATCGTTGTCGAATTTTTGTTCTAGAAGAATAGCTGCACCATTTCTAGGACCAGTATTGGCTGTCGTTGTATTGAAACACATGCATTTTATTTGTTCGCAGATGTCCCATTCAAGCGATGTCTGATTGTTTGCATTAAAACTAGAGACGCATTTCTGTCACTCAATTTTGCAATATCAAGACTTCCTAATAATTTATCATCAAACAATTTTCTACGTTTGCCAACCTTACTTTTCCATGTTGAAGGTTGTGCAGCACAGAAACCAGATTCATCACTTTTACTCTCCTCTGATTCTGATTATGTACTGGTGAGTATGACAGCCTCTTCATTCTTCTTTCTTTTGATCTCTTCTTCTGCTTTCCTCTTTTCATAACGTTGTTGCTTTTCTGCTGCTCTTTGCTCTTTTTTAGCAACAGCCTTATCAATGGTACCCATTTTTCCATGACGTCCTTTCTCACGTTGCATTTTCAAGAATTTCTTATCATCTTCTATTTTTATAAGCTGCATAGCATTCCCATGAGCAATGTCAAATAAGTTTTCTAGTTTATCTTTCCATTTTTCTTCTTTATTATTTAAATTTTGTGGTCTTTTCAATTTGTTTGCTTTGTTTTTCTTAAGCAGCTGTCATTCCTTCAGTATTCCTTGAATTTTATCTACTGCATGTATTCTTTGTTTTGCTGGTATTCCTGCTTTTTTCCAAACTGCTAGCACATCATCTGCAGTAGAGCAGCATGATTCTCTAATGTCTTGCTTTTAATATTTCTGTAGTGCATGAAGAGGGCCATCATTTCCTTCTCTGATGGTAATACGGATGTTTTTAGTACTGCAGAGGGCTGCCCAATTAGCCATACTTCAGTTTCTTTTCTTGTAGAACTTCTCCCAAATGAGCAACTGGGTGATGGTGAGTTAGGCCTAGCTTCCACAATCGATTAATTGGTATCAAAATTACGAGTTCCAAGCAACAATTGAAAGCAAGTTAGTATATAAATCATTAATTAAAAATTCTGAAATATAAACAATTAAACAAAATCATAAGTTGTAAAAACAAACAAATTGAAAAAGAGGGAAACTTTGACGCCTGGTAGCACATAGTAAATTTTATTTAAAATTCACCAAATTTGGCATACACTACTTTTTTGTCATATGGAACAAAAATACAGGTTGAACAATTAAAAAAAAAAAACTGATTTTTTTTAATCACCCTAAATTATATTTATATATATATATAATATATATAAAACTCTCAAGTATTATGGTACCCAAAGGGTACGGTATCATAGGTGCCAGGCACCTGGTAACGTTTCCTATAGGTGTTACGGCACACCTTTGTGCCCCTAAGTTCCTTCACGCCCCCCAGTTTCTGTGCCCAAAAATTGTGGGTTCCTACGGTCAGTTGGGTGGTTGGTCACCCTCATCTTTTAAGCACACTAGCTCCTTCAACGAGTCAAAGTTAACGACCCGTCGGTTCGCCAGGTTAAGCGTGATGCCCTTCGCTTTCACGATATATTTCAGCTCTTTCCCCACCCTCACCCGTACCCCATAAGTTTTTGGCCCTGTTGACACAAAGGAGTCAGTGTATGCACCATCACCATACTCATCCTTGATCTCGACAGTCAACTCTCCGAGGAATTCCCCAATAGACGGCATGTATTCATCCTCCCTCTCTGTGAATATTACGCTATCTGTGTCAGCATACAGCACCCTCCGCCCAAGAGAGTGCAGTAGTCCCCAAAGCTTGATGCGTGCATATCCCGTTGTGAAGCTGGCTACAGGTATGTTTGTAACGCGTGAGGTATCTGTGGCCAATTCGGTGATTTTGTACTTTATTATGTATGAAAATAAAAACCCACTCTAATAGACAGAGTTTATTTCCACGACAGTTTCGACGCCCACTGGCATCCTCCTCGGGTGGATACAGAAACACGAATGAACCAAAACAAGAGGGAAAAACAGTCCAGGGACCGACCGTTAAGAAATTCGCACCTAGGTTAGATCCCATTCTCCCGACAACGGAAGGGCATTTTCATTAAGTACATTCGCGCAAATTTAAAACTATCTTCCTGTTCTAAACATACAGATTCTATTATATTTTTCTTACATAATTATTGAATTTATTATTAATTTTATTACATTTAATATTGCATAATTATTTATTACAGAAATTATAAATTTATTATTACATTGGTTATTACATTATTGTTTATTATACAGAACTTATAAACCGAAAAACGAATGAAAAAAGCCGATTAGGAAACAATCCGGAGAAATTCGCACCTAGGTTAGATACCGTTCTCCCGACACTGGAAGGGCATTTTATTACAGGGTCCGCTTGTAAGTACATTCCCACAAATTAACATTCCCACAAATTAAAACTATCTTCTTATTCTATACATACAGATTCTAATATTTTGACATAATTACTGCATTTATTATTACATTTACATTTTTTAACATTTATTATTATTACCTTTACCCTAATTATTAAATTTATAATATTACCTTATATATTACATCTGTTGCATTATATTTATTTCCACATTTATTACTTCCATTATTACATTTACTAAAGGCGAGTAAGGAAACATTCCAATCCAGAGACATTTAAGAAATTCACACTTAGGTTCGAACACGTTCCCACGACTCCGTAAGGGATTTTTTTGACCAAGAATCTCATTAAAGGGTCTAACTTATAAGTACCTTCGCACAAATTAAAATTATCTACTTTTTCTATACACACAGATTCTATTATTTTTCTTTTGACATAATTATTACATTTATAAAGTACCTTACTTGATTCCCAATCTATAGCATGATTATTTTGGCTGGCGTGATAAAAAATGGCATTATTAGTATTACAACTTCTGAAGGCATATTTGTGTTCTTTAATACGGGTTTCAATATTTCTTCCAGTTTCTCCCACGTATACTAAATCACAACTTTTACAGGGAATGCTGTAGACACAGGCTTGTTCCTCTTTTGCCACGTTATTCCTAACCAATTTACTTTTCACGGTAGACGAATATTTGAACGCCAAATGCAGTAATTATGTCAAAATATCAGAATCTGTATGTATAGAATAAGATAGTTTTAATTTGTGGGAATGTTAATTTGTGGGAATGTACTTATAAGCGGACCCTGTAATAAAATGCCCTTCCAGTGTCGGGAGAACGGTATCTAACCTAGGTGCGAATTTCTCTGGATTGTTTCCTAATCGGCTTTTTTCATTCGTTTTTCGGTTTATAAGTTCTGTATAATAAACAATAATGTAATAACCAATGTAATAATAAATTTATAATTTCTGTAATAAATAATTATGCAATATTAAATGTAATAAAATAAAATAATAAATTCAATAATTATGTAAGGAAAATATAATAGAAACTGTATGTTTAGAACAGGAAGATAGTTTTAAATTTGCGCGAATGTACTTAATGAAAATGCCCTTCCGGTGTCGGGAGAATGGGATCTACCCTAGGTGCGAATTTCTTAACGGTCGGTCCCTGGACTGTTTTTCCCTCTTGTTTTGGTTCATTCGTGTTTCTGTATCCACCCGAGGAGGATGCCAGTGGGCGTCGAAACTGTCGTGGAAATAAACTCTGTCTATTAGAGTGGGTTTTTATTTTCATATTTTGACCTTCACGTAGAAAAAAGTGAAGTTTTTTTGCATTTATTATGTACGTGTTACCAACATTCACGATCTCCATGATCTCTTTATCGGGGGCATTGACATAATCTCACACCTCGTTATAACTTTAGGCCAAATGAACGTTCCCCTTACCTGTATTCTGTGCAAACTTGCCCTAAAGACTATTTAGGCACAACTTTGCACATAAACGCTTGTCAGGGTTCTTAACAATTTGGGCCCGGTCAAGTTTTATCCCTTCACGGTCACGGTAGCGCTAAATATACGCCGATTTTTCACTCTTGCTCTCAACCCCTCGCGGGTAACCTGATGTTTCCACCTTATCCTTCAAAAAAGTATTTATATACGGCGTGAAAAGGTTGGGTAGCTTCTGAAACCTCCACACCTCATATATCTTCAATATTCTGTAACCATGGCGGACAGCTAGAGACAGCTCAAGACTTGTATATACACCTTTGATCTTCCGATGGTTGGTTGTGTGATTACAGGACCCATTATTCTCCTCTGCGCACTTCACGCACAGGGGGAAACATGAGTTTGTGATCTATAACGACGGGTAAGATCGGCATCCATAAATCGCGAGGGGGGAGCACGTCTACGAAAGAAAGACCGAAATAGTACTTGTTCAAATTTGTTGAGAACACCTCGATAGTGGGCAGGTCAGGTCTCGCCAGTTTTTCAGGTGCACCTACGGGGGTACAGATTGTTGTTCATCACGTAGAGATATAAAAAACAGAAGTCGTAGTAATGGAGTTTCACGCCCTCCCTAGGCGGAAAGTATAGCTTCAATGGGTTTGTACGCCCTCCAAACAAGCTATCACCACATTTGAGAGGATCCAACACCATTGAACGCTTGATGGTGTTTATTTCTTCGCGGTACTGCCCATCTGTTTCCATCCGTGTATCATACTCATGTTCCCACAAGATCTTGCGAGTGAACTGGGAGCCTAAAAGCTGATCGCGGGTGCGGGTCCATACAAGACTATCGGCAGGAGATCTACCGCGTGGATATCTCCTACGATTCCACACTCAGGACGTGGGCATCCATGCCACCAGCAACCGTTAAAGGAGTACACAGTCTTCTCACCACTGGCACGGTCTTCGCTTAGACCATCAACCCAAAAAACAAGACCACTGACCTTAATGGGTACGTCTCCCGTGTTGCAGGCGTGTTTTATGTATACTCCGGTCTGCTGCTGTATGTGTATGAGCCAGTAAATAGCCTTGTGCCCATCTATAACTGTGAGGGTTGTTTCTGTGAATGACGGCTGAGGTGTCTTTAGGCATGAAATTATTCTTGAACACAGTAAAGCAAAATTAGGCGATTGTGGTTGCGACTTGCAGCGGATCGCAGTTGAAACTGTCAATGGACATCCTTCTAAAGTAATGTTTGGGGGGAGGCAGTCCTACGTAATTTAAAGTGTCGCTGGTGAGGAAAGTGTAAGGGAAATACCCTTTTGAAACTTCGGCGGCTACACCCATCACCTTGGGTAGCTTGGCTAGTTTACAAGGTGTGAATAATAAAGTATCTTTAAACTGAACATTACCTCTTATCTGCATTTGTATAAGTTTGTTTCCCCTTTTCAAGCGGTCGCCTGTAAATATCTCAGATGACTCGTGGTCAAGCAGTTCCTTATATGGAACTGTGTGTCAAATTTTGCCCCGTTATGGGCAAGAATATAGTCATTTATTTTAACTTATCCGCTAACTTGACAATATAGGACACAAAGAGTTTCACAGGGCTGTCGTGTGCATTCGTCTTAAAAACGTTTATCCATTTACCACATTTGTGACACTCATCACACTCAACCTCCATGCACTCATCGCAGATAGTCTGGCTTACGAGTAGATGTGGTATAACCTCTTTGGTTTCAGGGTTTGTGTAAGTTTCTATAGCGTAGTATACGGTTATACAGGGTTTATTTTTAGGCTTAGCATCTTTCATATAACCTACATGCTTTACTCCGTCCGCCTTATATTTTTCATGCCATGTATGACAGTGAATTTCATCACATTTATGCGTGAATTTCCCCCAATTATCCATCATATGAAACATACCACATTCACAGATTCTCATTTTCCTGTACGTGCCAATTGACCTATGTAGCTCAAAGCATTATTGAAAAATGTATGTCTACACACATTACATCCCCTCTTCTCAGCTTCAACTACACGACTTTCACATTTGGGGCTTTTACACTGCTCACATACCATGTGACATTCCTTACAATGCTTCACTATATCATCCGCAAACTCGAGACATCCCTTACACAAATCATGATGCCGTCCATATTTTCGACTTTTTCATAACTCGCGTAAAGGTCCCTTATATTGCGGATGGGGAGATACGTTGACCCTGACAGTCCTAAAATAAGTAGAGGTCTTGCGCGATCTCTCACACAGCTTTTAAAAATATACACAGTCCTACGACGATCATCCATTCCAAATACAACTATACGAACATTCATTTCCTGCTCTACCCTTCTCAGCTCTTCAGGACCCATATTACACTCAAGCTTGCAATCTGAAGCTAGTTTACGAGCACACTGCACAACCGTAGGCAACCAAATTTTTTGGGCCCGTGTATTTAGCACAGTAAACATACGGGCCAGACTATTGCTATAAAGCCGCAACCACGATCGGCGTTTATATGCCGCTGTAAATAGCCTGAGAATTGAAGTTAAGAGTATAAGGTGTGGCACTATGACCCACAACACGGAATACTCTGTCAATATCTATCGTGAAGTTGTCCATGTTGAAAGCGATACTACTTTGAGAGGCCTGCATTATACGGTCCAAAATGTAATCTATATCCACAGCTGCCAAGCGTCTGAATGGTATTACTACCCAAAAATCATCTACATCCCCGTCATCTGACCCGAACCCGAAGGACAGCCTCGTCCTGACTTCACGTTCGTCGCGGTTCTGAAGGGCAAACTCCACAATACGTTCAACTACCCGCCGCAGTCCGTGTTCAACACCTTTGCTATACAGGGTTCCAGGGTCAACCCTGACTACGTACCGATTTCTACTCAAGGCCGGGGTGGCGTTAGCGGGGTGCACCAGTTTGAATGTTATACCTTCCTCTACAGCACGAGAAGCTGCTGTTGTGGAGGATGTACCCTGAATTGAACATGAATAAGGGGGTACAACTTTGAGGAGGGAGCTAGTGTGGAGGCTGTGTCGTAAGACGTAGAGGGATGGAGCTCTATTACTGGGAATCTAACAACCGGTGCACTCCTGTCACGTTTTATACCTAACGCGGAAGGTTCTTCATCATCGTGCATCCGCTTTGAACTGCCACGTGGTGGTGTTACAGGTGTCGCTGGTGAGGGTTCGTCAGCGGGGGTGGAGTCTGTAACCACAACTACACTGTTATCGGGGTCGTCTGTAATATCGATGATGGGGACATGATGCTGTACCTCGTCGTCATTCACGGTTCTGTGGAAGAAAAGGAAAAACAAGATTATAGAATATAAGGAACATCACTTAAATTTTTATTATATTTGGTAAATGTTCCACTTAGGGGTGTGACGTGTTAGAGATGGAATCTGTAGAAAAATTCAGGTTCACGAGCCCGTCTGCATGTATTATATCTGGCACTACAGGATGTGGTAAAACTGTGTTTGTGCTTAAAATCATTAAAGATAAGGGGAAGATGTTCTCAAAATTTGTGCATAAAGTAATATGGTGCTATTTGACGTACCAGTCAGTATTCAACGAGTACCAAGATGATATTTTGTTCCACAAAGGCGTATATGGCGTTAATTCGTTAAAGGGAAATGAACATACAGTCAATGTAATTGATGATCTCATGTTGGAAATGGATAAAACATTTGCCGAGACATTTACAGTGTTCTCCCACCATCTTAACATAAGCGTATTCTTCATCAATCAGAATCTACTTTTCAAAAATAGATACGTGCGCGATGTGTTGTTAAATACACAATCTCTAGTCTTAGCGCAACGTAGAGATGTGTCACAAATTGGGGTATTAGCCAATCAAATGTCCCCGAATCAGCGTAAGGAGTTTTCGGAAGTTTGTAAAGAAGCTACAACTCAACGTTACGAATATTTGCTTTGTGACTTTTACCCGCGAAACACGTTTAGGGTGCTTCTACAATAAATATATTCCAAAACGAGCCTGAAACGGTGTATATTCCAGAACGACAAATAGGCTAAAGAAACCGTGAATAAAAATCTATCATCGATTGCCCCAAGCATTGCAGCAGATGTTTGTTAAAAATATTGACTCCGACTTTTTACAATGAATCTGTGAAATCTGCCTTAATGTTATAAAATGTAATGTACCAATGAAATCCCCTCAGAAGGCTCGCCTACGTCGTTACAAGAACATAATACGTACGCTCGCTCGTAAAAGTCAAACTGTGGAGAAGAAAAAGCGAATTATTGTACAAAGAGGGGGATCATTCCTCCCAATCTTATTTTCAGTTTTGGGACCTTTACTGACGAGACTAATATAATGAAGAAAGTGTTAGCGATTCCGCACAAGGTGTATGCTTCACTTCAAAGTTCAAAGAACCCAGACACGGTTCTAGAACCCCGTAAAAGCAGGCTTAAAAGAATGGAAAGCGAATTGATACTTATTAAACAGTGAAAAGTCACCTGATGAGAAAAGGATCTTATACCAAGAGGCTCTGCAGAAATTTCTTCATGAGTACGAAGATTATAAGAATCTGACAGAGATCCCCGTGGTTATTAGGAACAGCGCGGGCAACGATGAGCATGGCGACATCGGACCTGGGGCCGACGTTAGAGATGACCAACCAAAGAATAACGGAGCGCAACATATCGAGCATGTGTTAAAAAGCAGTCTCCCACATACATTGAGGAATAAAGGCTTAAGTCTTTATAATCTAGTGAGTGAGGACCCCATCATACAGTGGACTAATACAGGCGAGGTCACTGTTGAAGGAACAAGTGTACAGGGATCGAATATCGTCGACAGTATGTCCATGATCTGGTGAGAAAGTGGGACAGGCCCTCACCATCAGGATGGAAGCATATTAAAGCAAGACTACAACAAATGTCCCCAAAACATTAATAGGAAATCTGAATAGGTTAAAAGACTTGGAGCAAGTCTCGCATGTGCCACAACTGAGTACGCCATCACCCGCAACGGTAGCATCTCTGAAGAGGAGAAAGGAGAGACCAAACAACGGCCAACCCTATCCACATGCCTCTAAAATATGCAAATGGCTAACATATTAAGAAAACGCTATTATGATATTTCTAACCCAGCCTCCTATGGCGGTGTTGATAGACTGTACAGAAGTGTTTACAATGATGGAGTAGGGAAAAAAGATGTTGAGAGGTTTTTGCGGGAGCAGCATGTTTATACACTTCATAAGCCGGTGAGAAAAAGGTTTCAAACAGCCAGGACAACAGCGGCATCGACTGACTCTATTTGGCAAGCGGATTTACGAACATGCAAAGATATTCAGTATATAATGATGGCTATCGCTACATCCTATTCATAATAGATGTATTCTCTAGATATCTGTGACTAATTCCTCTGAAAAATAAATCGCCTGAAACAGTTGCTGAAGCTACCAAAAAGCTGATGTTGAAAGAAAACAGGGTTCCAAACTATTTTTGTACGGATATAGGGAAAGAGTTTATAGGCCGAGCTTTTCAGAACATGTTGGCAAAGTTTAATGTCAGTTACTACACTAGCAATTCTATACATAACGCCTCTTTAGCTGAAAGAGTTCAACGTACCGTAAAGGAACGCATGCATCGCTATTTTACACATAAAAACACATACAGATATATAAACATTTTGGAGGCTTTTACCGCGAGGAGTTGCAGAAAGTGACATTTAATTTAGGAGAAAATGTGTTTAAAATTGAAAAGATTTTAGGCAGCAAAAGTTCAGGAAAGAGAAAAATGTACCTGGTGAAATGGCTAGAGTACCCAGAAAGCTTCAACACGTATATAAAAGCTGATGCAATAATGAAGCTTAAATAGTATGCAACATGGCGCCTAACCACTTCTATCACACTCCCGTCCTCTTCTTCTCTGTCTGTACATCCTAACAACACCCTGGCCAACTTTGTAACAGAACTCCATGGGCCCATTGAATTGGAACGTGATTCGTATGAGGTGGGGATATACGAAATTGCTATCCACCAACTTCTTAAGTATTGATTATAAAGAACCCGTTTTTACGGTTCTTATAGATCGCGATGAATGTGAAAAGGCAGGGGTAATTAGGGATGAAACCATGCGTGCCGCCCGGAGTGGGGAGGCCCTGTATTACACTACAGTAGTAACACTAGGTCCGTGTCGTTATGGTGCCGCTGAGGATGTTGTAAGAGACTTAAACGGAAGTTTAAAAAGCTCAAATCTTACGACTGATTTAGTATACGAAATCGTAAACAAAGAAACCCCTGCACATGCTCTGACCCTAAAATCACAGGATAATAGAAATATTAGACAAAAGATTGTTCAAAATTATAACCGAGGGCCGATATAGAGTAGCGCTCCAAAGAGATACCTTTCACGAGGCACAACATGACTTGTCCAGCTTAATGTATCAGTTGAAATTGGAGAAATTGGGTGATGGCTATCTATCCCCAGACATGTGCTATATTTACAGCAATATCGTGGAGCATCAATTTGTTGGGGATACCCAGGCGCGTCTGTTCCGCATTACACACATTCCCAACCATGGAGGGAACAGCTTGATCATTACATATGACAAGCGCCATTATGTTAATGTTGCGACTAATCTAAGAAATATCTCAATATATATAAAAACGATTGAGGGAAAAAATTTCCCATTCGGTGATGGGAGCTTAACAGTGAAGCTACACTTTCGTCGCATTCAGTTATAATGACCCGAAGGCCTTTCAGTCTATCGAGAGGTGAGATATTAGCGTGGGAGTGGGCTTGGATCCACTTTTTCAACCACTCTACGCACGGCTGTCCCATTGCTGAAGAGGTGCGCCAGATACCTAGGGAGGAAAGCATTACAATCAGGTACACGGAACGAAATCATCAAAAATGCAAAGAGAAAAATGCGTGGTGGCGGGAAGAAGAGGGCTGTCCGGAAGAAGGGGTTACCAACACGTGGCGTTAAACGTAAAAGGACATCAAAAAAGAAGTGTTCTAAGCGAATGAAACCTATGGTTGATCATTTTTTTAACTGATATAAGCTAAGGACATTGCTCTCACGAATCATAGGCTGTTTACTACTTGTCGAGAGAGGTGGCACTATTTCTGACTCGTCATGGCACTCTTCATCCATCCGTGTAGCTCACACTGTTGTAAATCGGAGCTGTCCCTCTTTGATATGCCCCCAACATAAGTTTCTATTGAGCACAGTGACTTTACTACAATTAACCCTTTAAACACAATTAGTTCCCCGAGTGCCCCTATAGAATTCGTGATACCCAACTCAGGCCCTTACTTTTTTGATCCAAGATGCATGCACACGTACGCTAAACTACGTATAGCCCATTCAGATGGAACGGACTGCGATGATAAATATGTTGTATTTCCCGAAACAAACTTTCTACACTCCATATTCAGCCAGTGTGATGTATATTTAAATCAAGACATCTCGGCAGGAACGGTTTATTATCACTACGAGACTATCTGGAAAATGTCCTCAACTTTTCAAAAGAAGCGAAGGATACCTTTTTAACTGCCGAGGGCTATTATCAGCCTGAAGACGAAAGTAGTATAAAGGACAAATTTACAAATTCTAAAAAGATATACGAATGTTTTGGACGCCTGTATACAGACCACATTTCAGGAGAAACTGCTTATGAATGGGGTGGATATGAAAATAAAGCTCACCCGCACGAATCCTAAGATCTGCATAAATCTGGGAGCTCATCAAGAGGACGGCGCAAAACCCGTTGTGATTCACATTATGGAAACATCTGCGCGTACGGCGAGTGAAACTAAGTTCGCCAAAATATATAGAAATTGAAAAAAATTGACTACATACCACAGTAAAATACCCAATTAACAGAGTATAGATCAACCTATACACAGTGCCCGCAGGGTTGGCCTCGAAGCAGATAGAAACCGTGGCCCTGGGAGTTCTACCTAAAAGGCTATTAACTGGAATGCAGGATCACGCTTCGGTGAATGGAAAATATAAAAAGAGCGCCTTTAAATTCGAGAATTTCGGCCTTAAAAATATAACTATACGTCAATGGCGTTGCGTTGGGCGGGACTATGGATACGGACTACATATCAGACGCTATGTTCCCCCTTTGCGCGAGAGCTTATAGTAATCTGGCCCATATTGCAGGGGCTTGTGATGAGCTCGAGATTGGGGTAACACAGAAAGAATTCATCGATCAATTTAACCTTTACCCGTTTGACATCATACCTGACTTATCTGCTAGTGTAAATGCACACGTAAGTCCACAACAAAGTGGGAACATCTGTCAGATTGGAATTCGCCAACCCGATAGACGCACCTATTAGTGTACTAGTATACCTCGAGTCACAAGCCCTATTTGAGGCTGACCGCTTCAGGAGCGTAGTCACTGACTTTTAAAATGGATGCGAATACAATTTACAGAGTAATGAATAGTGACCGAATCACACGATCCAAATTTATCGGTGTGTTTGCAAAGAATGAAACATTGAAATTACCAACTACGAGAAAATGCGGGGGAATTATTTTCAACACATATTGTTGGTGGCGAAGAGATTCACTGGCTTGCAATATACTTTAAAAATAAGGAAAGAATGTCCTTTTTTAACTCGGGACTCGACCCTGGAGTGACCCTGTTATTGTAAAATTTCCCGAACAGTTGCATATACCGAAATTGTCTGGATCCCCACCAATTACAAGGATATTTTAGTAATACTTGCGGGATGTATTGTCTTTCATTTCTCTTGCACATGTCACGCGGAAATGAATTTATAAAATTTTTTAAAATTATTCGACCCGTCACACAAGCGTCGTTCTTTACATTAATTATACTGTGTTGTTTGCAGTTAAAATGTATGTATGTACGGCATGAGAAGGTGCCTCCTCAGGGCACTCGATTCCCTTCGTATGTAGGAGAATTACGCGTTGTGAGTGATCGGGGACCTTGGTGCAATGGTTAGCATATCCGACCGGCAATTGGATGATCCCGGGTTCGATTCATGGGAGGTGCCTCATTTTTCATTTGCTCGTTCTGTCTCATCTTGTGCGGACGCTCTTCTACACAAGCGTCGTTCTTTACATTTATATATATATATATATATATAGAGAGAGAGAGAGAGAGAGGAGAGAGAGAGAGAGAGAGGAAGAGTTACAAGTACACTAATTTACAGCGACGGAAACTTTTATCCTAGCTAGGCATACTACGCATCGCCTACCATCACCAGATCTTGAACCCAGAACCGCTGGATTTCCCTACCTTTAAAAATTTAGCAATTCTAAAAGCCTACCTGTAGAACTTTCTATCAATTTTTAAATTAACACGTAATTATTTGATAAACAAAATTCACTCTCTAAATACTTAATAGAGTACATTAATTACAGAAAGCTTAGCTCAGTACCCTGTAGTAAACATGCAAAGAAAGCCCTGCAGTGAGCTTAAACTAATTTTACAAAACTCTACCCAGGGAAACATGCGTAATAAAATTTCACTTTCAAAGGACACCTTCATGGCATAACAAAAATTATGAAATACTTTTCGGACTTACATTTCAAACGTGCTTCATTTACTCTGCTCAACATCACAAATTTCTGCAACAATTTATGTGGTTTCCTCCATCGGCCGCTGCGAAAAGATGGAGCGTAGCCCCTGCAGAGGTCCCCGTCTTCAAAGATCTGAGGGGAGCAGTAAAGCTGATGTGTCTGACTGGAAGTGTCCATGAAGAGAGAATGTGTGGTTACACGTTGATAAAAATAACTGTTGTGGGATCCAGCTGAAAATGTTCCCTTTTATATACGTGACCCCGATTGGCCCCACCCTCAGAACCCTCCCAATATTCGATTCGCGAGTTTCCTGTTGGCTGTCAGATAATTTGGGTGTGGCTGTAACGTGAAGTAACGTTTTCCACCAACCAGAGCCAATGGATTCACTCTCATACACCACCCAGTGGATTGTGATCGGTCGAGCCGCGATTCTGGGAGGCGGGTCTTTGCCAAATATGGCTTATTCATTCCATAGATTTCTTTCAGAAATGGAACAGGGACGTAAGAGAGTTTTGTTTGGAAAATAAGATTTTTTTCTGGTGTCGAGCAATCTGACATATCGAAGTGTATTTAAGGCAAAAATAACAGGTCAGGTGTTTTCCGAAATTTTACCTGTCACCTTCCACACAGGTGGGTTTTGTTTCATTAGTTCCAGGTGCAGAGGCGCTGGTCTGTTAATAATCTTGGTACAAAAAATAACTATATATATATATAAATATATACTTTTGGTAACCTTTCGTTAGCTTCCGCCCGAATTGTTCATTCTGACGAAGGTCAAGCTTTTCACTCCATCTTAGACCTACAGTTTAACGTGGAATCCGAACCACGCCCCATCAGCAGCCCAGCGTCTTAACCACTAGGCCACCTAGGGTACCCATTTATCTACCAACCACTTTGTGTGGAAGGATGAACAGCTGGGTTTTGCTGCGCGCTGGCTGCCGTCGGGTCTCGAACCGGGGCCGATGGATTTGTAGTCAGCGACGCTAACCACTACACCACCGAGACGCATATATATATATATATATATATATAATATATATATGAAAATTATTTCACGAAAGTAACACGTGAAAAATATTTATGAATAAAACCACGAAGGAAAGGAAACAGAGTGGTGCTCAAGCGCTCTCGTCTAATGACATCCTCAGGAACACTGAAGTAAATAAAGAGTTCAAGACTATCTATAGGTTACAAAAAAAATAAAATATATATATATATATATAATAAATTTAGAAATAAAAATTGTGGGAGGAGCATACAAATTTGTAAGGAAAACTACCAATTTTAGCACTGCCAGAATTCAACACAAGATCAAATGGATTTTTTACAACCAATTTTATAGACAATGCCTGAATGATGTATAGGTCACAAAAAAAATAAAAAAAATAAATAAAAATAATTTGAAAAATAAAAATTGTAAGAGTAGCATACAAATTTATAAGGGAAAATTACCAAAGTTTTAGCACTCTGCCCTTCTTGTCTAAATCCGTTCTGAACGAATTCAAAACAACGGGATCGAGTTGAAAAAGACCTTTGCTCATGTTAAAGTTATTTGTAAGTTGGATAATAGCAGACTCAAGAATATTTCTATTAACAATGTTGCTAGAGTGAAACAAAACTGAAGCATTATTCCGATCAATACAATGGGATAACTCTGACAAATGGCCAAAAAGGGCACTGTACGACTGTCCCGTTTTAACGGAATATTGATGCTGTTTTACACGCGTGTGCAAATCCTTTCCCGTCTGTCCAATATAAAATGAATCACATTGTTTACAACCAATTTTATAGATAATGCCTGAATTATTGGTAGGGC
This sequence comes from Bathynomus jamesi, assembly GCA_023014485.1. Lineage (NCBI taxonomy): Eukaryota > Metazoa > Arthropoda > Malacostraca > Isopoda > Cirolanidae > Bathynomus > Bathynomus jamesi. Next base: position 739,564 of record JAJOZX010001296.1, read on the forward strand.
TATTTTTTACTATGATATTTTTCACAATATTGTTATATGAAAATACTACATTAATATCCAAAAGTTTAAGTACATTAGCAATGCCTAAAAAGCCCGGGAAAATGGAAATACTAAAATATTCTTTGACAAAGTGCGAGTGTTATTATTCATACGATACAAGGTTCGTTTTGCCTTGTTAAGACAAGATTCCATAAACGCAGGTGGGTAGCACAGATCACTTCCAATACCATTTATTTTTTCCAATTCAGCATCGATGTATTCCGGACTGGCGATCCTAAGAGCGCGGAGAAACAATTAAGAAAATATGGCCTTAATGGGGGTGTCATTTCCAGAGTAAAAGTGTAACGTAGGACAAATTTTTTTTTTTCGATAAATACTTCTTAAAACCTGGGCTTTCCCTATGTACACGCACATCTAAAAACGGGATTGAGTTGTCTTGTTCCACTTCTAAAGTAAACTTAATGGAGGGGACTTGATCATTTAACTGAAGGAGGAAGTCATCCAGGTCACGATTCATGGGCCAGATACACAAAATATCGTCGACGTACCGCAACCATAGGATGCCAACCCAAGAAGGGCAAGAATGACAACCCAAGAGTGCCAACCCAAGAAGGGCAGAGTGCTAAAACTTTGGTATTTTTCCCTTATAAATTTGTATGCTACTCTTACAATTTTTATTTTTAGTTATTTTTATATATTTTTTTATTTATTTTTTTGTGACCTATATATCATCCAGGCATTATCTATAAAATTGGTTGTAAACAATCCATTTGATCTTGTGTTGAATTCGGGCAAAGTGCTAAAATTGGTAGTTTTCCTTACAAATTTGTATGCTCCTCCCACAACTTTTATTTCTATATTTATTATATGTATAGTTTTTTTTGTAACCTATATATAGTCTTGAACTCTTTATTTACTTCAGTGTTCCTAAGGATGTCATTAGACGAAAGCGCTTGAGCACCACTCTGTTTCCTTTCCTTCGTGGTTTTATTCATCATATATATATATATATATATATATATATACATATATATATAGTCCTTGAATACTTTTTTGTAAATGATTATTAATTTTTTGATGTAATACGATCCACTCAACTATAAGTGACCACAATTACATTCAGTGGAAATGTATCGATACATCAATTGGCGTTCAAAGGCTTGATTGGGGTCATCCCTACTGGCCGCAAATCACACCTTTAAATTATGTACTTAATTAATCTATCTATCAATTATCCTCCTTTTAATTGATAATAGCTGTTGATGAATACCGCCCAAACCTTAATTTTAAAAAGGAAAATACAAACAGAATCGTAGAGAGAGAGAGAGAGAGAGAGAGAGAGGAAAAAAACTTATTTAACTGAATGGAAGAAACTTAGGCCAGTGTGGGATTCATAACGACCTTTTGGGGGATTATCCATTATAAGCACAAACAAAGGGATTTGCAGCTGATTAACGAAATTGTAAACCTTAGCTGTACCTTTTAAGGAAAAAATCTTTAATGAGCGGAGATTAACTCGCCCTAAAGGTATTAATGTCTAAAACTGAAAATTAATTTTAAAAAGTTAAAACGTGAATTCAAAGTTTTTGAGAGTTTTGTGCGCTTCTTCACCACACCATCATTAATTGAAACTTGTTTCATACGAAAATAAATTTATTTGTCAATATCCGAATATATATATATATATACACACAGGGTGATTCAAAGGTTACATAGGGAAATACTGTATTATGTAATGATACAGGGGAATAGTCACATCACATGCTCGATATGGCCACCGTTAACGGCAATGCACTTGTGCAACCAGCTGGGAATATCACATCAATGCGCTCCTCCTTCGATAACATCTCATAACTCATTTACCTGCAAAGAAACAGAAAAGCCCTATGTAACCTGACTTTTGAATCACCCTGTATATAAATATATATATATATATATATATATATATATATATATATATATTAGGGGGGTCGAAATTTTGTATTCTTATTCTACACACTGCTCGGAGTTTCCTTTGGGCCCCTAAACATACTGTAATTACACCGCTATGCGCCCCCCTACCCGTTGCATATGCCTCCCCTGTTTTTAAATTGAAATGAAATTGAAACCAATTCTTTGAATAAAAAAAACTGATAAATGACAAAGATTAAAGTAAATAATGATATAAGTAAAGTTAAAGTTATATATATATATATATATATATAAAGAAATCTTTCTCTGTATATTACTTAAAGAATCAATAGAAGCATACTAAAATCAAACTATTCACCTTAAGAAATTCAATTGAAGCATATTAAAACCAAAATATTCACCTTAAGAAATTTAAAATCGTAAATTACTGACACCACTGGCCTTTCCATTGGAACACAGGTAGCTTTTTTCTCGACTCCAGTACATTCAAAATAAATTTGTCTGTTTTCGTAACCAATTCTATCTTGTGATGCTTCTGTTACCACATTTACAGCATGTTCTACTCCCTGACTGTGACAGGGAAAAGGAATAAGCTGAAGTGGTTTATTTCAAACTTTAAGATCATCCTTTGTCAAATTCTGTAAAATAGGTGGAGGGGTGATGGTTTCGTTGTCCCAGTCGATCATGTTAGGATAATCGTCTGCTTCAAAGTTCAGTGTTTTTGGCAGCTCAAAATTTCTCGCATTGGTGCTCCTAGTTCTTGCTCGAATGATGTGCTGAAGAGCCAGCTCTCTGACCTCTCTTCTTGTGTTTGTTATCATTGAGAGTAAGATATTCTCTGGGTGGGCAAAATAGGCGTTATTTCTGAGGACACGCTCCATAATCATCCGTTGCTTTTTATCTAAACCTTTAAGCAAGTGCATGATATACCAAAAATTAGATGCTCCCTCATTTGCCTTTGGATGAGACTTTATCCAAAACCGGCCTGGAGCGTAAACTAGCATTATAATTTTTACTAGGTCTTGGATGTTTTTGTCTGGATTGCGTGTAGAGACATATAAGCGCAGGATCCTGTTTGCTCGTGTTAGCCATCTTGCATGATGGAGGGCACCTGGGGACCTGGTGGCTAACGCTTTTGAGATGCGTCCAGATTGTATGCTAATGCACATTTCATACATATATTTTTGGTCACTGCTGAAACTTTTAACAATATCGGCCGAAACTTCTTTAATGTTGCCTTCTACAGGGGTATAATCAACTATATCCAGTTTGGTCAAATCCTCTCTGAATTTATTTCCAAGAGAACCTTTGAAGGTGTTTGGTCCCGAAGTTTTTCCATCAATTGCTTCAAATACGTGCCTGAAGGGCAGTTCGTTTGCATGCAAAAGGAAAATCAGCCATTGTACTGGCCTGTCCAGATATAATTCAATCAATTTTAGCACTCCGCCAATCCTCCCAGTGTTCACTGGGGTGCCATCGCATAGCAAAGCTTTGAGGGATTCTTTGCTATTAGAATCAACTATAAGTTATTATTTCATCTGCAATACAACAAGCAGTTCCGTTATCTGGAGCTATATGATCCATGTAAACATCACCAGGTTCTTTGACTATTACATAATGTTCTTCGTACTCCATTCCCTTTTTTGTCTCAGTTTGATCTTTTCTACCATCAAATCCGATGCCTTCAATCTGTGTGTTCTCTGATTTCACTTTGATTATGTTCTTTTTACCCACACGTATTCTTTCTCTTCCCACTTTTTTCCTATCCAACATATTGGTTTCGTCTAATATTCCCATATCCTTCAAAGCTGCATTTACTATAGCTGCAGTAGCTCTGTAACTTACACGGTATCTATCTGCCGTTATTGTTAAGTTATCATAAATAATTCTGTTCTGATGGTTTTCTCTCAGCTCAAAATCCGGAACAGTCAATATCGTCGCTGTCATCATCAATTTCCATGCTCTCATCTTCCATAATATGTAAAGGGGCCAGTTTGCTGGTTGAGGCGACATTCATATCTAGGCTTATCTTGGCTCTTCTTTCTAATCCTTTAACTCTATCGTGAGTCCTTTTTCTTGCGGAAGTCGTTACTCTGTCGATTGGTCCTAGTTGGTTTTTTCTTTGTTTCTGCCCCACAAAAGACTCCCACTCAATCATTGGAACTCTAATATCACATCTGCAATCCGTTCGACTGATTTTTTTATCGTAACAAGTACAAGTGCAAATATCAAACATTTCATCGAATGTCTCCACCTTCTGCTGAAAACTGTTGTTTCTTTGTTTTAATGGTACTTTATTTAGCTTTGCTGCAGATTCCATCAATCGTTCAACTTTTATAGCTATTCCTTCAAATCCTATATGTGGAAAGGAAAATTTCTCCCAAATGGCTTCCACATCTTTAGTGACAATTCTGTAACAGTCTTTTGCTGTTCTAGAACCTTTCGAAATCAGTTCTTCTCGTTTTCTTACCAATAAATAATGCCTAAATACGTCAGCCTTTGAAGAAGTCATTGAAGGTGGAAATTCTGCAGGGTGAACAAATGTTGAATTGTGCCTTTTGCTTCTTGTCGCCATGATTTCACTTATTTAGGCCTAGTAGCATCAATAACAAGAAACTAATTGTTAAATTCTAGCAATTGAATCATTTAATCTGAATTTAATATAACTCATTCGGAATTAAATCATAAACAATCTGGAAATAACAATCTGAAACTAAAAAAAACGTGCCAATAATTTATATAATTTATCTAATCTATCTAAATTAATCTATGTAATCTATGAAATCTATCTAAAACTCTATCTAAATAATATATCCAAATTAATCTAATCTACTTAATAAGACTTAATATAATGCATGATTGTCACATTTGGGGTTTATCTCTGTGGAGAGAGTAAAATGGGGGGGATGCTATGGAAGGGGTAAGGGGGTCGCATATACTCATTTTTTTTTTACAAGATGTCGAGATCATCATTTCCAACTACGTCATACTGTGGAATGGAGAAACTCGATTTTTTATGTTTCGACCCCCCTAATATATATATATATATATATATATATATGTGTGTGTGTGTGTGTGTGTGTGTGTGTGTGTGTGTGTGCTGCTTCGAAAATAAATTTGGAGTTTCATTCCACTTCGTTTCGGATTAAAATCTTGACCGATCGGAAATAATTCCCTCCGTCGATATTTTACCTGTCGCCTTATCAATGCAGTTCAGAAATAAAATTCAGGTGTCTGAATACCTGTCTGGAGCCGTGATTAAGTTTATAGATAGGGCATTTTAAGACTCTGTAATTCTTAATAATGGTAAGAAGCATAAAGAACCGGGTATTAATCGGCGATAATGAATGAATCATTTTGGAATATGCGGGTTGAAACATAGAGAAAAGCAGTTTTCTGAAAAGTGGAAATTCTGAATGTTGTTTTTCTTAAAACTCCATCGTTCTTAGTTAATTCAGTTGTGATTGGATGTCGCGATTATGTTACTGGGCTTTATTGCGTTTAAAATTATTGCTGTATGCTGTGTGCTTAATATTTGAATTTCATGACATTAAATGAATATATATATATATATATATATATATATATATAATATATATAATATATATATTGGTTTTTAGTACGAGTATAAACAACATTAGTCGAGTTTAACTTCGATATTGAAGATCTATGAACGTGTATATATAGTTGGTGTGTGTGTAATAATAGGGAATCTATGAAGTTTATATATAGTCGGGGTTGTATGTGTGTGTGCGCGCTTTTAGTACGTGAAAAACAACATTGGTTGATACAGATGACGGAGTTGATTCCGAGTTTAACATTGAAGATCTATGAACGTATATATAGTTGTATAAACGGTTAGTGCAGATGACAGAGGGAAGCGTTTCCGAGTTTAACATTGAAGATCTATGAATGTATACATATAGTTGTATAAACGATTGGTACAGATGACGGAGGGAATTGTTTCTGAGTTTAACATTGAAGATCTATGAACGTGTATATATATATATATATATATATATATATATATATATATATATACCGTATATATATAGATGGTGTGTGTAAACGGTTAGTACAGATGACGGAGGGAATTGTTTCGGAGTTTAACATTGAAGATCTATGAACGTGTGATATATATATATGTGTGTATAAACGGTTGGTACAGATGACGAAGGGAGTTGATTCCGAGTTTAACATTGAAGATTTATGAACGTGTATATATAGTTGGTGTGTGTGTGTGTGTGTGTGTGTGTGTACAATAATGGTATGTATGTGTGTACTTTTAGGACAAATGGTTGTTCAAACGATATATATATATATACTGTGCCAACTCTCTGAAAGACACTTATAAGCCCAGTGATGCTGGGATGAAATCTTATTATGCACCTGGATGCTCAGGTGAGAAGATGCTATGTCTTCCTCTCTCTCTCTCTTCGGTTAGGTATACCCCTTTGGGGGGGGAGGTGAGGCCGTCCCACCTCCTCCCCCAAATAGGTTAGGTGGACTCCCCCAGCTTGCTGGGGAATTTCCCCTTTTTTTTTGCACCCTGGGGGGAGGGGGTGGCACTGGCATTCATATGATCAACATTGCAAATGATTTGCACTCTACCATTTTGCGGTCATACTACTCAGACTAACCTAACCTAGCGTAATCTAACTGGATATAATGTAACCTAACCCAATTTAAACTAATAAACTAACTTTTTAGTATCGACATTATGCAGAGCGACTTTGTGAATGTCAACATTCTGCACATCGACTTTGTTCCGCTACCCGAACAATGACACCAAAATATTTTTGCTCAGAGTCTTCGTTAAATGGTTTACTTACCTTCGCGCGCGACTCCTTTTCACAACTGAGGATCCTGAGGTTTTTGTGTGTAATTATACATGCGTAAACTATTACTGAATAATGGGATAGTGGTGCAAGATATGCAAAAGGTTTGTCATATGTACGTACAAAACATAATCTGAATTCACAGCCATACAAATCGATTGCAATGGACGGGTTCACTTTTTCGCCCAACTGTATATATACAGTGGCGCTCATAAATATTCGTACTGAGAAATATTTCAGTTATATTCGTCCTTAGCTTTTGTACCATGCACAGGATATTTCTAAAAGTTTACCGTTCATTTGGAAAAATTTAACAAATAAAAAAACTAGTTCAACTCAACACGTAAAACATCAAAGAATTTGAGGAAAATAAAAAAGTTATAGTGCAAAAGCTTTCGTACACTTACGAAATTATTTAAACTGTGTGTGTCCACCTTTTGCTTCAATGACTTCAATGATTCGTTTTGGGTATTTTTCTACAAGGTTTCGACAGCTCTCAGTAGAAATTTTAGCCCATTCTTTTGAAGAAAATTGTTGCAATTCATTCAGACTTGAAGGGGTTTCTTTTGGGGACAGCTTTTTTCAAATCAAACCATAAATTCTCCATTAAAATGAGACCAGTGCTTTGACTGGGTAACTTGAAAAGCTTGAAATTATTTTGTTGACGCCATTTCATGGTGCTCTTACTTTTATGTTTTGAATAATTATCTTGTTGCAGTACCCGATTGCGACTCACTCGCAACTCCCGAACTGAAGGTATTACATTTTCTTCTAAAATTTGCTGATATTCCTTTGAATTCAAGATACCATTGATGACAACAAACTTTCCTCGACCGGAAGCACTAAAGCATCCCCAAAACAGCAAACTATCACCACCATGTTTAACCGTAGGAAGGATTTTTATTCCTCGAATACAGTATTTGATTTTCGCCAAATTTAAAATTTGTATCAGTAGTTGGCTGTTTATTGTTGGCAATTCTGAATTCTGGAATTTTCTCTGCGAATCTTCATGAAAGATGGATGACTGTACAAGCAATCAATAAGCAATGGACCATCGTAGTGAAGAGGATAATCCAAATAATGGCTTTGCATTCTGGAAAAAAGTTCTCTGGATAGATAAGACCAAAATTGAATTTTTGGGGAACTTGCTCGTTGTTCCCCAAAAATTAAATTTTGGTCTCGTCTGTCCAAAGAACTTTTTCCAGAATGCAACTCCATTATTTGGATTATCCTCGGTGTACTTTAAACGAGCTTCTTTGTGCGCTTTTCGAGGCAGAGGTTTTCTTCATGCAACTCTTCCATACAGACCATTCTTTCTCAATGTACGACGTACAGTAGAAGGATAGACATCACTCTCAGACAATCTTTATGTTTGGCAAATATCACCTGCAGTCACTCGTGGATTCGCAGCAACCATTCTTTCAATCCGTTTAGCTGGATGTCCTGAAATCTTGCAAGGTTGTCCACACCTTGGTAGAGTTTTGATTGGTCCAAAGCCTTTCCATTTCTTTATAATTGCAGCAACCGTCGTAAATGGAATTCGAAATTCTTCTCCAATCTTCCTATAACTCCTTCCAGACTCCTGTGCAGCATAACAGATCTCTCAAAATCTGTAAGCAGCTCTTTACCACGATGGCCCATTGCTTATTGATCGCTTGTACAGTTGCCCGCATATGTAATGTTCCTTGCCTCACAGGCAACTCGATACATGTGGCAACGCCGCAGCGATAGTCAAGGTACCCCAACTGGGGGAAGGTGGGGTGAAGGGGGGGGGGGGAACAAACATTGACATACAGGTAAGGCGCCGTTCAAAAATTACGTAACGCTATTTCTGCTAAAACATGACCTCCTCCTCCCTGTAACGTTCCGTAACGTGTGGGGGTGGGGTGGGGAGTGTTACATAACATCTTAGGGGTGCCTGGTCTAGCGTTACAGAACGTTCCTGGGGGATCTGGGGTATCAAGTTTTAGCAAAAATAGCGTTACGTAATTTTTGAACGGTCCCTAATTATAATGTAATGTCTGTGTTCATAAAGATAAACGATTAATATGATCGTGAACAGCGTTGACCTCCATGTTTTCTAGTCTTATACAGTAATAAGGTTCCATTATGATTACTGCAAGTCTATATAAACAGATACCACAATACAATTTTTTATATACTAGTGAGCAACCCAACCCACAAAAACACTCGGTAATAAGTTTAATGTTCAATAATTACTAATTTTTTCGAAGAACAACTAATTTTTAATTCTTTTAATCTTTTAATGTTCAACCGAATCCAAAAAATACTGACTTCATAATTGAAATAATGAACAGCAAATTTTTATCTTACTATCCAACCAAACCCAGAAAAAAGAACACTTATTTGTTAATAAGATAACTAAAATTACATTTACAACTGCCAATCTTTAGCTTCCTGCTATTACTGTAAATCTGTGAAATGCTGTAAAATTGCAATGAGGAATGTGCCAATGGATCGTCCCATCTCATAAGACTGCCAAACAAATTCCCTTCGCTTCAGGAGGATCCACCGATTTTTTTTGTTGGCAAAAATGTCAACAACTTTTTCCGGTATCACCTCCATGACATGAAATAACATTAATAGACTGGACGCGACAGCGACAGATTCAAAATGGCCACCAAACAAAAAAAAAGACGAGACAACGAGTTAGACCTGTATTCACTCGAAACTAGAAGATTAAGGGAAGAGCTTATTGAAGTTTTCAAAATCGTTAATAACATCGATAACGTAAATTTTGACAAATTTTTCACTTTCGATAATAGTAATACTCGCAATAACGGATTTAAGTTGCGTGGCAGACGTTTCATTACTAATATCGCTAAAAACTTCTTTACGTTTAAAGTAATTGATAAATGGAATAATCTTCCCGCGTCAGTCGTTCATTCTACCAGCGTTAATATGTTTAAGAACCGTCTTGACAGACATTTTAAAAGTATTAACCTTGTTTAATATAAAAAAACAAAGTTAGCAACAGGGGCTCTGGTGGTGGTGCTCGAGGATGAGTCTGTTGACGATGAATGCCAGCTTGTGACATGCCAGCTTGTGACATGCCAGCGTGTGATGCCAGCAATAAAATTATTAAAAAAAAAAATAAAAAATAAAAATTAGACTAACACGAACGTAGATGTAGCTCGTAGCGTAAACTAACCCACTTTTTGTTTAACTTTACCTACTTTTTTTACTTTGCATGTCTGTAACTCTTTTCTTGCATGTTTGTAGTTTGCATGGTATGACTGAGTTAAGACTGTGTCTGCATGGTTTGTAAGCGTTCTTATTTCACTTCTTTTCATCTTTCACCCCTCTCCTATTCTCTCCGATTTTTCTGACTTGTCGGCAGTGGCCGGCGGATGATAATGGTGAGTCTTTTTTCTCTTTTTCTGAATGAATGTTAACCCACGAATGATAGGTGTTGCTCCTTACTTAACCCCTTATTCTCTTCTCTTCTCTTAACCCCCTACTCTTTCCTTTCTCTCGGGCTAACCTTAGAGTGGATCTTAGGGTCTTTGTTAGCCTTAGCTTCTGTAGAACCCCGAATATACTCGGCTGAACTTAATTACCAGGACAACGCACAACGATGGACTCGCCTAAAACGACGGTTATCTGTTAGAAATCAAAAAATTGGGAAAAACAAGGCTAATCGCGCTGATTTCCGTGAATGCTAGTCACAACACAGGAACAGTACGAGCACAATCTCATGCACCCATAGAAATGTATACACTTGTAACCCACCCTAACATTATATGCAATAACGTCATATTTATCATACCTCCTGCACGCTTGTCTACTCAGAGAGAATGTGGTTGATTGAGACAGGAAACATCACTGGGAATGCGAAACCTCTCTAAGAATGAGGGATGCTGGAGCCCCCTCAGCACCCCCTGGATCCGCCACTGTATGCACACCAGACATGGGGGTAATGGTAATAGGTTATTACAGGATTTTTCAAGAAATAGTAATAGATCATAATTTTTGGCTGTAATAGTAATAGAAGGTAGATAATAGTCTATTACTTTTCTATTAGTGGCAATGGACATATTGTGTGAACAAAGAACTGAAAAATTAACTAAATCTACTTTAAACTAAAATAAACATGTATGTGAACTATTATTGCGGCAAATTTTTCCTTCAATAAAGTAAAATTTATCAAGACCTACAGTCTCTGAAATTGTAATGATTTAGTTGAAAAAAATATTTGTTATTTGGCTGCCGCTCAGCCTCATCCTGGATCCATGAGTGCAGAGCCCTCTGCCTCTCAGCCTCATCCTGGATCCATGAGTGCAGAGCCCTCTGCCTCTCAGCCTCAACCTGGATCCATGAGTGCAGAGCCCTCTGCCTCATTCTGGATCCATGAGTACAGAGCCCTCTGTTTCTCAGTCTTATCCTGGATCCCTGAATCCAGACATGCTACATCGCCAGTTCAATACCATCTCACACATGGTACCCCCCAAGGGGCCTTGGTAAATCGGGATGCTGGGAATGCAGTCGGTAAATACCAAACTCTAGATGCTAATGTATTTTTGTGTTTCCTGGATGCCTCTGAAGCATTTGATCGTGTTAATCATGACAAATTATTCATGAAACTTGTAAATCATAATGTACCTGGTTACTTGCTCCGTATATTAATATTTTGGTATAATCACCAGACAATGATTGCAAGATGGGGTGGGGTTAATTCAGAGCCATTCTCTGTGATCAATGGTGTCAGGCAGGGAGGGATACTATCCCCCTACTTATTCAGTGTATATATGGCTAATCTATCTGTTGTGCTGAACACCTGTAAAATAGGCTGCTATATTGGTACAATGATTGTTAATCATCTGATGTATGCAAATGATCTAGTTCTTATTTCTCCATCTGTAAAAGGGCTCAGCACACTTTTGAAGGTGTGTGAAAGGTATGGGAAGGATAACGACAAAATATAATCCTGATAAAAGTTATGTTATGATTATGAGGACCAAGGCCAACAAGTATATAAAATTTCCTGAATTTCAATTGAATGGTATGGTGCTGTCAGAAGTAACCCAGACTAAGTATCTTGGCCACATACTAACTGATAGTCTTTAAGATGACTGTGATATTCTAAGGCAATGTATACAATTATATGCTCAGGGAAATATTTTGGTTAGAAAATTTCATATGTCTACATTAGATGTAAAGTTGATTTTGTTCAAAACTTTTTGTACTCCAATGTATACAGTTCATTTGTGGTGGAACTACAAGATGTGTAATTTGAGGAAATTATATGTTGCATATAATAATATTTTTAGGAGTTTATTAAGGACTCCAAGATTTGTAAATGGTGCTCCTTCTAGTGTCAGGATGCTGTTTGTAGTCAATAAGGTGCCTAACTGTGCCAGTGTCATTCGCAATTTTGTATTTATATTTATCACTAGGCTTGGTGAGCCAGTCAATAAGATAATAGAAGCCATGGTTAGTGGACTGGTCTCCGATATATTTTATAAATCTCAAATTTGGAAGCATTGGCGTCAGCAATTGTATGTTCATTATACACAGTGATTCACTGGCCTACTTCGTCAGTGCTCCAGACAACTACCTTTTAATCTTCTATGGACCTCTTGTATAATGTTTGAACCTGTTGAGTCTGAAATAAAGTGTTTGTTTGTTTGTTAATACACTGCTTCTAATTGCACTTAACTAGACATAAAGATCCTTTTCAAATGAGTGAAGTACCCCACATACAAAAGTAATAGTAATTGATGGCCAAGTAATAGTAATAGTAATGATGAAAATTAAAGTAATAGTAATAGAAGGAATAAAAAATAATAGTGATAGTAATAGAAACCCAGTAATTGACCCCATGTCTGATGCACACATACATTAATAGGAGTTAATAAATTGTTTCTTTATCGAGTTGCGAAACGAAATTAACGATGGTGCTTGTCTGATATTTATAGGTAACTATATCGTTCCAAATATCTGCCCCTTTGTCGGAGAGAGCATTTCCTGCAATTTGCATGGAATAATTTGGGTTATGAATAAAATCATTGGGAAGCCTTATATCATGATTATGGTTGGTCTGATGGAGGGTAATCGCCCTGTGAATGGACGAAGTATAGTTTATATTACCATATTTATTAGCAACTTTGTACAGGTCGTTTAGTTTTATAATATTTAAATTTCTGAACATTGGAGAGGTATGAGATCGTCTGTTATCATTGTTTGAGAGAGTTCGTAAGCATTTTTTATGGATTACTAATTACTATGGATTTTTATGGATTATTCGTATATAATTATTTGTACTACCCCATGCTATGATTTCATATTGTAAGTGTGGATGAATAAATGAGTAATACAGTGTGAGGAGGGCATTTTGGGGCATTTTTTTAGTTTAAATATTATGTAGAGAAATCTAGATATTTTTTATTTGATACGTCGTGTGTGGCTTTTGAAATTCAATTTTTCATCTAACTTCATGCCAAAAACTTTAACTTCATTTACTTTTGCAAGAGGAGTGTTTCCAATTATTAATGTTATGTGCACGATTGCAGTTTTTTTTAGTTACAATCATATATGATGATTTTGTCAGTTTAGTAAAAGCTTATTTGCACACATCCATTTATAGGCGTGATCTAATTGCCTATTCACTTCGTTCATTAGGTAGTTGATATCGTGGTGTGTAGAAGTGAGTGTTGTGTCATCTGCATACTGACTACAGTCTGTTGTTGTTGATCGATAAAAATCATTTTCATGCATTAAGAAGAGCAAGGATCCAAGGATAGATCCTTGTAGATCCCAATAATGCGTTCCAATTGTCCGGACCTGCAGCTGAATGTGATTTTATTTGTCCTATAGCTCGCGCTATATCTTCTGGGTTAAAATCAAAATCTTTTATACAATCTCCTTGCAATTTCTCTTCAAAGAATGCATCAGGTAGCGCTTTGTCCCTTTTTGAGGTACTGAAAACGGATTCATACTGGGCTCTCAATGTTTCAGATATTTCTTTTCGATCATCGGTTAGTTCATTATTTCCTTTCCTTAAGGGCCCGATAGTGGCGCGCATTTTTGTTTTCCTTTTCGCATACCTTTATTACTTCTACTGCCTTTTCCTCTTCCCTCTCTGTATGGCCTTTAATCAGGGTTTGTATGGCCCATCGATACTCTCCAGTTTTTCATGTATTACTTCCCCGGTATTGTTATCTGTAGTTAAATAACTTTACCGCTACTCTCTTTTGCAGAATATTGTTCGCTTTTGCCTCTCGAACCAGTTCCTCTTTTCATTTGGCTGTGCTTTCGGAGCATATTTCTATAAAATTCCCAGCGTCTCTTCCAAGGTTGTGAGCATTTCTTCAGTTGTTTTATTCTCTAAAACTATTTTCCTCTCAATTTGGGCCATGTGTGAACTGATTGTTTCCCAATTTTATAGTCTTGGAGTTTAAGTTAAGAATCCCAAATTTGTTTCTTCAGTATGAGTATTGTTTTCTAATGTTGTCAACTTATCACCATATTTGTTGATATCTTAATTATGTTGTGGTCTGAGATAATAGTTGGGGTTATATTTATATCATCAATCAAGAACATTTTTGTCGAAAAACAATAAGCTTTTAACTTTTCACTCGTCTTGTGTACAATGAATGTATAAGGATTTCAATGGTGCGTACAGACGGTAGGTTTGCAATATTTTTCTCCTTTGAATTTTTTCCCGAAAATTATTTCGGGAGGGGGGAGGCAGTCAGCCCCCAATGCCCTCTCATTGGACAACCTGAGGATGATGTTGCACCAATTTCCCTTGTGGACAGAGGACGTGGTAATCCCAGAAACATTCTTGGAATCATTGTGGATCGTGATGAGAATGACATTTATAAGTTACAGCAACGGCGTCTCTTAAAAACTAAGTGCAGAGTGATTCTTTAATTATGCCACACTTTCAAAAATTAATTAAAAATCAGTGGATGAACTTACGTTTGTGAAACGTGACATTATTATTGGGGAGCAGTGGCGTACATAAGGGTGGGCACAGGGGGCATAGGCCCCCCCCATTGTAAAAATTATTACTACTCTCATTAAAGATATTTGAAAAAGAAAGTTTCAAAAATCGATAACTTTGCAACATTCACCACAAAAAAAAATCTTGATGTCATATGGAATTTCAATTATTTTATGGTTACCAGGACATGTTAACTCAAAACTCAAAAGCAATGATTACACAGCTCAATAAAAAAAATTTTTTGTTTCGTTGCCAAGGAAATTCGTACGAATTTAGGGTATTTTGGGGGTGCTGAATTCCAAAATGAAAGTAGTTTTTCCGATTTGGCTCTAGTTCTTGAAATAATGAATACCCTCAATTAATAGGAAACGTAACCATAACGCGTGCATATGGGAAACTACCGGAACATTCTAGATGGTGAGACACGCGAATATTCTTAGTGTTTACTCCGCGATCATTCTAGAATATTCCCCCTCCGTATATAAGTCATCGGCCACCCAACCAGTAAGTAGGCTCCGCCTGAACATTAAATTTTTTGCATTTTTACGTGTTTCAATGGGGCACCAATTATCTCGTAAATTAGAGCCAATCTAGCAAAACCGATGTCATATTCGGAATCAGCACCACAAAGTTACCCCAAAATCACTCTAATATGATGGGCAATAAAATGAGTGTTGACCAGTGTTATCCGACTTCTGGCTTGGCGCCTGCGTGGTCAGCTCGAAGCTCGTGGTGCTGACGTGACGTGACGTGACGTCAATCATCATCAATTTTGAGCTGACACACAGAATATATATATATATATTATATATATATATATATATATACTATATGAAAATTATTTCACGAAAGTAACACGTGAAAAATATTTATGATGAATAAAACCACGAAGGAAAGGAAACAGAATGGTGCTCAAGCGCTTTCGTCTAATGACATCCTCAGGAACACTGAAGTACATAAAAGGTTACAGCCTAATATAGGTTACAGAAAAAAAAAAAACTATATATATATACTGTATGTATATACAATAAACGGAGATAAAAAAAATTTAAAAATTATTAAACATTAAAGGATTGTGGGAGGAGCATACAAATTTCCTTACAAATTTGTATGCTCCTCCCACAATCCTTAATGTGAATTTTAATTTATATCATTTTTTAATTTTTTTTATCTCTCCGTTTATTGTATAATATATATATGTATAGTTGTTTTTTTCTGTAACCTATATATAGGCTGTAACCCTTTATGTACTTCAGTGTTCCTGAGGATGTCATTAGACGAAAGCGCTTGAGCACCATTCTGTGTTTCCTTTCCTTCGTGGTTTTATTCATCATCATATATATATATATATATATATATATATAAAGGGTGTCAGGAAATGATTGCCCCCCCCCCCCCCTGTACAGAAGAAACTGAAAGGAATAGAAAAAAACAGACAAAACCACGCGAAAGAGCGTTTAATTTTGAATAAAAAACACTTGTTTTAATATCGGGTGTTGCCCCCATTTGCAGCTCTGACGGCCATTAATCGACGGGGGTATGATCCCAGAAGTGTCTCAAAGAGATCGGTATCATGACTCATTTCTTCAAGGACTTCGTTGATCTTTGCAGTCATAATTTCTGTTGAATACCGATTCTGAATGGGTTGTTCCAGCATTAAGGACTCCACCCGATCCTTCATGATGGATCCGACATGTTCACAGACATTAAGATCGGGAGAATTGCCAGACCATTCATTATTTCCGAAAAAATCAATGTTATTGTCCTTAAGCAGTTGTTGAGTCGCAAGTGCTTTCATACAGGGGGCTTTGTCGTGAAGAAAGGTTGCCTGTTCAACATCCAAAACACACTCGGGGTCTTTCAAAAACGGAATTACATGTTGGGCTAAAATTACATTTCGAAAATAAGGCCCATCCCAACTGGTTCCTCTTGGTTTGACAACCCAGATGAGCTTCCGAATAGAGAACATAATGAAAACACCCACACATGCTGGATTTTTTACTATTTCTCGATACTTCTGGTCGTCTGGGACTTCATCAGGAGTTGTTGCCCAAACCCGATCATTCTGAAAATTTGGTTTTCTGGAGACATAAACGAAGAATTCATCGCTGACAACCAAGTGAAGGAAATCGTCTTCCGTCCATTCCTCAAGATAATCACAAAACCATAGCCGATCTTCAATATTAAGATCACTCTTCCGTGGCTTAGCTATTTCATGCCCAGCACTCAAGCCTTGGCGAACTCGAAATTGATGCAGAAGTTGCCGATTGACTATCTTACCACGACGGATAAGTATCTCTTTCGCTACCTCAGAGCAGCTCTTCTTTCGGCGCCGTGATGCAGCAAGCACAATGTCTTTCGATTCTTGAGATAATTTCTCCGGTCTTCCTCCTCGAAATTCTGTTTCACAATCTTCAGGATTCTTATTCCAATTCCTTTTGACAAAGTCTTCTGATCTTTTTAATCTCTCAGCCACCCAGTGTCGAGTTATGAAAGTTGCACCAGCTTCCTTTGCTTCACGAAATGTGACAGCTCGAATGCGGTCAAGAACTCGCTTTTTCTCTGAATCGTTCAAAATAGATGATGCCATGGTTTCTGTGGGGAAAAAAATGGTAAGAATTAAAATCACAGGAATAGAATATAATGAATTTTATTCAGATTTTAACGCTCTTTCAAAGGTCTCGCCGGTTTTTATCTATTTCTTCTAGTTTTTGTTCTACAGGGGGGGGGGCAATCATTTCCTGACACCCCGTATATATATAGTTTGCTTGTACCTTGTGGGGAATGGACGTGTTGTGTCTCTCTCTGTATTAACACCCAAATAAGAAGGGCATAAACTACTCGGCGGTTTATTCTGTTTACACCCGAAAGTGTATAAAGTATCAGTGAATCCGTGCACATAACCTATTAAGTAAAATTCGGGAAAATTAAGGAAGTGCAATACAGTTTACATAAATTATCACCAGTTTAACGTATATATTTAAACTGTAACACGGTTGGCAATCGAGAAATTTTAAAACAAGGCAGGAAAAAGGTCATAAAACGCAAAGGTCAGAAAACCCTCGTGACCATCGAAAGGAAAGGAAAGAGAAAGAAAGGAAAAAAAATAAATAAATAATTTGTAGGTGTATTTCTTTTTACGCTAATTAATGAATAGCATGACCATGGGTCCAAATTCTCACTTAATCTGCAATTTGTGTAATCTGGAAACAACTGAAAATGCAGCAATAAGATGCGATTTCTGTAAAAAACTGCACGATTTTATCTGCATGAATTGGGATGATAGGAAAATATTTCTTATCTCGAACGCGAAACAGATCGTGGGAATCAAATTTCTGTGTGACGCATGTACACAGACTGTAAACTCCGCGGTATTTAAAGAAATGGAGAAAACAAACTCGTGTTACAAAAAAGGATGAAATAATGGGGAAACAAGAGTCCGGAAATGTCCCAATGAAAATTCGGGTGGATGAGAGAGAGGAGGAAATAACGAATAACAATATAATAACGAATAACAATATAAACAATATAATTCGGAATGAAGACATAGATGAAAGAAAAGAGGTAGTAAAAGTTGCGAGGTAGTAAAACTGTCCAACGAGCGAAATGATAAAAAGATAATAACTAAAAACGTAGGAAATAAACAACCAAAGAAAAATAATGATAATACAAAAATTAAGAAAATTGAAAATATTAAGATAACAAGAAGTAGAAGCGTAGAAAATACCTATGTAAATACTACGCAAAAGGGAAATGCAGATATCGGGATGAGCAATGCATCTATGCACATTGCACATTATGTAACACACATTACACAAGTGGATATTGCAAATTTGAAAAGAAGTGCAAGTTCCACCATCTTACTATCTGATTTTAATTTCCCATTCATGAAATATAAAAGGATAGGAAAAAATATATGTATACACCAGGACAAGGGGGACACACGGGAAGACCAGGAGCAGGTTAAAATGCTACTAGCTCTAGCTGATGAATTTATGTTAACGCAAGAAATAACAGAAAACACAAGAAAAAACAACTGTCTAGATTTGGTATTCACAAACAACAGCAACCTAATTGATAATTTAGAAATATCCCCAACTATAACATCGGATCACAACGTTATTGAAATAACAACCAATATAAAAGCAGGAGGAAAGGAAAGAACACGAACAACAGAAAGAAGCAAATTCGAAATTTTTAATTTTCACTCCAAAGCTATAAACTGGGAAGATGTTGCATCCAGCATGGAAGTAATAGATTGAAAATCATTTTCGAGGCCAAGACAACGGAAGAGATGCTAATGACTTTAGAGGAGAAGACGCTGCAAATTGTGGAAAGACGTGTCCCAAAAATACAACAAAGAGGAAAGAGAAGCAGGTTCGAGAGACAAAAGAGGTCATTGCTCCGAAAGAGAAAAAGAGTGACTGCAAACTTAAGTAACTGTAAAGATAACATCAGAAAAATATTAAATGATAAACTGCAGAGTATCGATGACATCATACAGGAACTAATTGAGAAGCATAAAGGAAAAGAAGACGACGACGCTATAGAAGCGACAAAGGTTAACTCAAAGTACTTCTATAATTTTGCAAAAAGGAAGTTGAAAAATCATGCGACTATCGGACCTCTAAAACGAGAACAGTGCTTTATTTGATGATTTAACAGAAGTAGCTGAAATATGAGGAGCTCAGTACGAATTATCTTTTAGTATCCCAAAAACTGACAAACTGATATGCGATAGAAACGGGTTCTTTGAAGAAGAACTACAAGGGGAAAGTATAACGGACTTCGACTTTACGACAAAGGATATTACACAAGCTATAGGGAAACTAAAAGCACACTCAGCGGCAGGACCGGATAAATGGAATGCCACACTGATCAAAAACTGCAAGAATCCAATCGCTGAGCCCCTATATAGGATATGGAGACGATCACTGGACACGGGAGAAATTCCGGGCATCCTGAAGAGCGCGAACATAGTCCCAATATATAAAGGAGGAGATCGATCCGAGGCCAAAAACTATAGGCCAGTGTCGCTTACATCTCATCTCACTAAAATATTTGAAAGAAAAGTGAGACAGAAAATCTATGACTTTTTGGCAAACTCAGAAAAAATTCAATGATAACCAACATGGGTTTCGGTTAGGCAGATTATGCCTATCACAACTAATGGAACACTACAACATTATTGATGCACTTGAAAGTAATGAAAACTATGATGTAATATACACAGACTTTGCCAAAGCGTTCGACAAGTGTGACCATGGAATCACACATAATACATAACTGAAATATATGGGAATAACAGGAAAAGTAGGGAAATGGATATATAATTTCCTTAATGAGCGGCGGCAAGTCGTTACAGTACAAGGAGTATTTTCATCAGAATCAGAGGTCCTCACCTCAGCACCACAAGGAACAGTATTAACTCCACTACTATTCATAATCATGCTAACTGATATAGATGAGGACGTTACCAGAGACAGCACAGTAACATCCTTTGCTGATGGCACAAAGATCAGTAGAAAAATAAGAAACCCAGAAGATATAGGATCTCTACAAACAGACATGAACAGAATCTACAAGTGGACGGAAGACAACAATATGAAGTTTAACACTGAGAAATTTCAGCTGTTAAGGTACGGAAAAAGAGAAGACCTAAAATCCATGGAATATTATACCCCAAATGGACAGGAAATTCAGAGAAATTCTAGAGCAAAAGATTTAGGGTTTGTAATGACTGATGATGCGAAATTTGAAACACAAAATAAGATAGCAGTAAACAGAGCAAAGAGAGTAACTGGGTACAGTGGGCAGATACTGAGAACCTTTAAACAAAGGGATAGGAATACAGGGTGTCTCAAAAGTCTATCTATTTTGAAAAATAATGGGAATTACGAAAAACTGGTTTAGACATGAAAAATATATTTATTTCAAAGTAAGTGCCACAAAGAATTAGTGCTATTTATTTATCTGTCTCCACATGGCGACCATCAGTGTCTCTACAGAGCTCAAAGCGATAAGTTGTTTCCCGGAACACACTTTCCAGCATTTGAGGTGTTATTTTCTGAACTGCATCGGTAATACGATTTCGAAGTTCGGCTACATCACTAATTCTTCTACCAGTGTACACCTTAGACTTAATGAAACCTCAGGCGAAAAAATCTAATGGTGTTAAATCGGGTGAACGTGCTGCCCATGGTTGTATTCCTCCACGACCAATCCAGCGACCGGGGAAGCGTCTGTCAAGATAATCACGTACAATTATTGCATAATGGCACGGTGCTCCATCCTGCTGAAAAACTACTGTGTCAAGAATGCCATCTGTAAGAAGTTGAGGTTCGAGGAATTGTTCAAGCATGTCAAGATAATAAACCAATTAACTTTTTTTAAATACACAAATTTGCACCAGAAGTACATATCTTTATGCCAGCATAGCATTTTTTTAAAAAACATCTAATGTCACCGAAATAGATAGTGACTTTTGAGACACCCTGTATAATGATTCCTCTACTGAAAACACTGATCATACCCAAATTGGAATACTACTCGGTCCTAACATCCCCATATAAAAAAGAAGACATTAGACAGCTAGAAGGGATTCAGAGAAGCCTCACAGCCAAGATCAAGGGGTGCAAAGAACTAAATTACTGGGAAAGGTTACGCGAACTAAACCTATATTCACTGGAAAGAAGAGAGAGAGAGAGAGAGAGAGAGAGAGAGACCATTATTTACACTTGGAAAATAATGGAGAAACTAGTCCCTAATCTTACTCTGAACCCTGTAACTCCCCAAACAAGGGTGGAAAGTAGAAAAGGAAGACTGTGTCGTGTTCTCAAATTAAAGGCGAGACAGGGAACATGCTTAATCCTGAAAGAAAATAGTTTTGTTGTGAGAGGACCAAAACTGTTTAATCAGCTGCCCAAAGACCTAAGAAAAACGAAGGGAGTTGCAGTGGACATCTTCAAAAGAAGATTAGACGCCTGGCTCAGAACAATCCCCGATGAGCCGGGCGTACCTGGCTATGTGAGGTGGAAAGTACAAGAAACCAACTCACTACTTCACAAGGCCAACTCGAGAGGAGGGGCGACAAGCTTGACCTTCATGAAATAAGGAATCATCGCACGGAACCTTTGAAAGGTTGAAAGGTATTGTATATATCTTTTTTCGGTATTTCCTCGCTATTTTTTTTAGAACCAGGCCTCCCAGGCCCTATGGGAAAATTATTGAATGCCCGGTTAGGTCAACTATACGCCCTTGACGATTGGTTAGGTTGTCGTGATATTTTCGTTAGTTTTAATGAAAATATCACGACTTAACCAAACTAACGAAAATATCACGACAATCTAACCAATCGTCAAGGGCGTACAGTTGACCTAACCGGGCATTGAATAAACCTAACTGGGCATTCAATAATTTTCCCGTAGGGCCTGGGAGTCCGGGTTCTAAAAAAATAGCGAGGAAATACCGAAAAAAAGATATATATACAATAGCGGAAAAATTTTAAAAATTGCGAGGAAATATCAAAAAAAAAGAGCCGAAAATGTACTCGGAACCAGCATGTGCGCCCGACTTATTTCTAGGCTTACAAAATAAAATTTGGGTTTCTTTGAGTGTTAAAAACCTTTTGTGTTTTTTATTATTAATTTTCACTACGAACGTTAAGGAAAATAGAAAATAAGTACGTTAATTATGTATCTTAAAATACAACTAGCAAAGAAAATTAATGTAAAACTTAAATACTTATTTTAACTTTACAGTATTATCACTTCACTGAAATGTTAAAATTAAGCTCCAGCACTTAAAGAATTTTTATACGATGGTAAGTAATGTAATGGACTTACACTCAAAGTTTTAAACATATTTTTTTTTATAAATAAATGAACATATGAATAAATTGGAAATCAGTGTGTCGTTAATGCGTAACTCGCAGTTTTGAGTTTAAGATAAAACACAAGATTAGTAGTCTTGTAGAGAGATTCATTGTTTCAACTGACAATTATTTTAACATTTCAACGTTTCCTTTATTATAACTGTATTTGCAGAAAACCATATAGGAAAAATTACTCGATACTTCACTCCTAATAACTATAATACAATTTTAAAAACTGATCCTAAAAACAGCCTAATTAACCATGTACTTTTTTTTACAGTAAGTGTTTTTCAGACCATCTACTTAATATGCATCTAAATTTTTATTACTTTTATATTTTGCATATAAAAATGCAAATCTATAATAATAAAAGGACGTGTGTGTGTGTGTGTGTGTGTGTGTGTTCCAGCCATAGGTCCAAAATGGAAGTAGTTACAAACATGAAACTTCACACACATATTGATTAGGTCCCGAGGTTGTGCACCTGGGTGTTAATGAATTAAATAATTAATTTTAAAAAATTAAATGACGTCATCAAGATCATTACCTCTCTCTCTCTCTCTCTCTCTCTCTCTCCTCTCTCTCTCTCTCTCTCTCTCTCTCTCTCTCTCTCTTCTCTCTCTTCTCCTCCTCTCTCTCTCTCTCTCTCTCTGGAACCAACTTCCCTCAGAGGATGTTTCCAGTCAAAGTGTAAATCTGTTTAAAAATAGGCTAGACAAAGTACAGAACACACTCATAGTTTAAGATTAAAACCTCAGAAAACTCTGCAGGAGTTCGCTTGCTCGGTGTCTCTGTGAGCAAGCTAAATATAGAGCTATTTATATATTCTCCACTTTCCTGTAAAATTTCCTTGGCTACTTTTCCAGGGTCAAGGTATTTTCTTCAACCTTTTTCCGTACCTGCCTCTGGCAGGGAGGGAGCGGAGGGTGGGGAGAGAGCCTTCTACTTTTCTATCCAGTTTTCTACTACTGCTAGCATAGTTTGAAAGACAAAATTTTCCCTGGCACCCGTTGCCATTGGTACCTCCTCGGTATGGGCCGCAAGGCCTTTTGAGGTATTTCCTTGTAACTCCTTGTAACTCTCTCTCTCTCTCTCTCTCTCTCTCTCTCTCTCTCTCTCTCTCTCTCTCTCTCTCTCTCCTGTAGAGACCATAAGTTTTACGAGAAAATGAGGTACAGCAATTAATTGATAAGATGAATAAATACAAATCACCTGGTCCCGACTTATTTCTTCCAAGGGTATTAAAAGAGGTTAGCCACAATGTTGTTGACGACTTAGTAACCATATTCAAACAATCAATCGAGTTAGGGAAAGTTCCAACCGACTGGAAGTTAGCAAATGTAACACCTATCTTTAAAAAGGGTGATAGGGAAAATCCTTGTAATTATCGCCCAATCAGTTTAACATCAGTTGTCGGCAAACTGTTGGAATCCATCATTATAAAACGTATTGTGTATCACCTTGAATCTAACAATCTAATTTTTTATTCTCAACATGGATTTAGGCGACATAGATCCTGTCTGACAAACCTGTTAGAGTTTTTCCATAATATGCATACACTGTACGATGCAAGTAGGGCAATAGATATAGTGTATCTCGACTTTCAAAAAGCCTTTGACAAAGTCCCTCACGCTAGATTGGTAGCTAAAGTCAAAGGACTAGGAATCACCGGGCTCGTTTCCAACTGGATTGAGGATTGGTTAAAAGATAGAAAGCAGAGTGGTAATAAATGGAGTGGCTTCGGAGCGGGCGCCCGTCACCAGTGGTGTCCCACAGGGTTCCGTGCTGGGTCCTTTACTTTTTATCATCTATATTAACGATATAGACGTCGGGCTTCTAAGTGCAATCTCCAAATTTGCAGACGATACGAAATTAGGAAGTAGTGTAGGTACTGAGGAGGGCGTAAGAATGCTTCAGAACGATCTTGACAGGTTGGGCGAATGGTCTGCTACTTGGCAGATGCCATTCAACTTGGACAAATGTAAGGTAATGCACATAGGTTATAAAAACCCGAAGACCGATTACTCTCTCTTGGGAAGGAACTTGACTGAGACCGATCTAGAGAAAGACTTAGGAGTCTATATCAGCAACGATCTGAAACCGTCGAAGCACTGTGCAGAAGTCGAAAGAGGGCCTTAAAATTATTAGGTTATATTAAAAGACAGTTCCAGTTTCGGAACGAGGAGACTGTAATGTGTCTTTATAATTCTCTAGTCAGACCTCAACTGGAATACTGTGGGCAGTTTTGGTCTCCGTCCCTCAGGAAGGACATAGAAAGGTTAGAAAGAGTACAAGCAAGGGCTACAAAATTGATCCCTTCAATGAGAATGCAAAGCTACCAACGGAGATTGGAGCGCCTAAATCTGTTTAGCTTAGAGACGAGGAGGTTGCGGGGTCAGCTTATTCAAGTCTTCAAGATGCTCAAAGGAATAGACAGGGTAGATTACAGACACTTATTCTCACTTAATGCCAATCCGACAAGAAATAATGGGTTTAAACTGGAACTAAAGACATTTAGGACCTCTGTCTGCGGAAATTTCTTTTCCTATAAAATCGTTAATATCTGGAACCAACTTCCCTCAGAGGTTGTTTCCAGTCAAAGTGTAAATGTGTTTAAAAATAGGCTAGACAAAGTACTGAATACACTCATAGTTTAAGATTAAAACATAAGAAAAAACTGCAGGAGTTCGCTTGCACAGTGTCTCTGTGAGCAAGCTAATATAGAGCTATTTATATATTCTCCACTTTCCTGTAAAATTTCCTTGGCTACTTTTCCAGGGTCAAGGTATTTTCTTCAACCTTTTTCCGTACCTGCCTCTGGCAGGGAGGGAGCGTAGGGTGGGGAGAGAGCCTTCTACTTTTCTATCCAGTTTTCTACTACTGCTAGGATAGTTGAAAGAAAAATAAACTTTTAATAACAGGAACCTCCCAGAGTGGACCGAAAGGTCTTTGAGGCTTTGAGGCTTCCTCTTGTCCTTGTAACTCCTTGTAAGTCTCTCTCTCTCTCTCTCTCTCTCTCTCTCTCCTCTCTCTCTCTCTCTCTCTCTCTCTCTCTCTCTCTGAGGAGGGCATAAGAACGCTTCAGAACGATCTTGACAGGTTGGGCGAATGGTCTGCTACTTGGCAGATGCCATTCAACTTCGACAAATGTAAGGTAATGCACATAGGTTATAAAAACCCGAAGACCGATTACTCTCTCTTGGGAAAGAACTTGACTGAGACCGATCTAGAGAAAGACTTAGGAGTCTATATCAGCAACGATCTGAAACCGTCGAAGCACTGTGCAGAAGTCGAAAAGAGGGCCTTAAAAATATTAGGTTATATTAAAAGACAGTTCCCGTTTCGGAACAAGGAGACTGTAATGTCTCTTTATAATTCACTAGTCAGACCTCAACTGGAATACTGTGCGCAGTTTTGGTCTCCGTCCCTCAGGAAGGACATAGAAAGGTTAGAAAGAGTACAAGCAAGGGCTACAAAATTGATCCCTTCAATGAGAATGCAAAGCTACCAACGGAAATTGGAGCGCCTAAATATGTTTACCTTAGATACGAGGAGGTTGCGGGGTCAGCTTATTCAAGTCTTCAAGATGCTCAATGGAATAGACAGGGTAGATTACAGAAACTTATTCTCACTTAATGCCAATCCGACAAGAAATAATGGGTTTAAACTGGAACTAAAGACATTTAGGACCTCTGTCGGCGGGAATTTCTTTTCCTATAAAATAGTTAATATCTGGAACCAACTTCCCTCAGAGGTTGTTTCCAGTCAAAGTGTAAATGTGTTTAAAAATAGACTAGACAAAGTACTGAATACTCTCATAGTTTAAGACTACAACATAACATAACTCTGAAGGAGTTCGCTTGCACGGTGTCTCTGTGAGAATGCTAAATATACAGCTATTTATATATTCTCCACTTTCCTGTAAAATTTCCTTGGCTACTTTTCCAGGGTCAAGGTATTTTCTTCAACCTTTTTCCGTACCTGCCTCTGGCAGGGAGGGAGCGGAGGGTGGGGAGAGAGCCTTCTACTTTTCTATCCAGTTTTCTACTACTGCTAGGATAGTTGAAAGAAAAATAAACTTGTTTAATAACAGGAACCTCCCAGAGTGGACCGGAAGGTCTTTGAGGCTCTCTCTCTCTCTTCTCTCTCTTTTATATATATATATATATATATATATATATATATATATATATATATACTGTGTGTGTATATATATACACTAGCAGAGAACCCGCCTTTCGTGCGGGTAGCAAAAATATCCCGTTTCAACGAAAATATCACGACTTAACCTAACCAATCGTCAAGGGCGTACAGTTGACCTAACCGGGCATTCAATGAACCTAACTGGGTATACAATAATTTTACCATAGGCTTATAGGTATATATTTAGGCCGGGCTGAAACTATAATATTTGTTTGATTTTAATTTATCAGAGTGACTAACAGTTGGCTTTTGATATAAAAATAAGATTCCTGAAAAAAATAATTGGTGGCCACCAACGTGTGTCCGGCCACCCCCGTTTTTGTAAAAACATCTAATGCCGCACTAGCAAAATCAGGAAAATGGCAATATATCTTCTTCTGAACATGCTAGAGAGATGGTTTGCATACCAAAAGATGCAGAATGTGATTTAGAACAAATTATTAAGAGTGGTATTTTTTCATAAAACCTTTAGTTTTTGAGTTATTTTAGAAAACCTAATTTTTTGGGCCCATAGACCCCCTTTCAACTGAATGTCAACACAATAAAACATTCTGAAGCTGCAAATTGACATGTATTAGTGGTTTTCAATCAGCAATCAAAATCAATCAAAATCAGCCATTTTAAATTCAATTGAAAATGCTTTTTTACATTCCAAAATGCCAAACATTAAATTATACAATTAACAAATTGTCATTTTGTCATATTTTAGCATGATAAATAATAATCTAGAACTTAAAATATTTTTTAGACACAAAATCTTTCATTAATTTACGTGATCTAATTTTGTTTCTAATAAGACCATCTCTACGCTCATGACCTACAACAGCCAAGGATGCTTCAGTGACAAGCTTGATGTGCCTTTCAACATTCTGACTGTGGCACTCGTGATCCCGTTTCAATGCGGTATTAATATCACGCAGTTCATCATTACTGAATTCTTTTAATACAGGTGGAACAGTTTCCCATTGGGACATAGCAGACAGCTTGTGGTATGCAGAAGCTTTGAAATTGATGATTGGCTTTCTAAAGACCCTAACATTCTCATCTATAGCAGGATATTCATCAGTACCACCTTCATGATCCTCTTCATTCTCATCATCACTTTCAATTATTCCACCTGCAAAATCATTGCTACTACCAGATTCATCATCAAAATTCTCTATAACTCCCCTCAGACACAGAACTTTATTGACAGCACACCTCCTCACCTCTTCATCTTCATCAGCCAGCATTCCAACTAAAATATTTTCACCATGAGCAAAATAGCTGTTATTGTTTAATACGTCATAACAAATTTCTCTAATTTTCCTGTCAGGGAATTTATTTACTCTTTGGATCATATTGAATAGGTTTCTTGACCCATCACTTAGCCTCTTATTAGCCTTGATATTGAACCAACTGTGAAAGTATACTTTGATGATGAATTCTACTATGATTTTGAGGTTCTTACTGGGTCTTTTTTGTGAAACATAAAAGCGAAGAATTCTACAGGCTAAGGTGAGCCATCGAGAATGATTTAGCAGGCCAACTTCTAAGAATAATCTAAGAGTGCAAGGTCTTCATCCACTTCAAGTAATAATTGCCCAGCAGATGCAGTATCCATAGTATTGGTCTGTTGATAAATTATTGACCACCTCATTTGGTAGAAGCACAAATGCAGGATAAGGTATAGATTTGAAAGTCCACAACATTCCATTCTGACACATCCCCATTGAGCTGAGAACCAATAGGGCCAGAAAATTTGTCTGGACTTTTTGTTGTCCCATCTAAAGTTATGAAGATGTGTCTAAGTGGCAATTCATTTAGATGCAGAAGACAAATATCCCACTGAAGAGGTTGCCCTAAAAACATTTCCAAATATCTGATTGACCCATGCATATGTCCTGTGTTAGTATTTGTCCCATCTGCTTGAACTAAGTTTAATTTGGCCTCAAGTTCTGTCCCTTTAATGATCTCATAAATGCCATGAGCAATGTCAATGCCTTTGCCACTCTCCGGGGTAAAATGGTCGAGGTAGAAATCATCTGAAAATAAATGTAATTAATTTTACAATTAAATAAAAATGAAAAAGGAAGGAATAAAGTTAACTGGACAGTTGTCACTTAAAAAGAAAAATTTTTAAGTAATTGAAATATTACTTTATAGTACAGTAATAGAACAGCATAACGCCTATAACTGTATGACAATCATTTCCATTTACCTGGCTCTCCAGTAATGACATAATGTTCCTCTAGGATTGTGGATGTATAATACTTTTCATTTACTTTGTTAACTAAGGTCCGTCGAAAGGGGGTCTATGGGCCCTAAAAATTAGTTTTTCTAAAATAACTCAAAAACTAAAGGTTTTATGAAAAACTACCACTCTTAATAATTTGTTCTCCATCAAATTCTGCATCTTTTGGTATGCAAACCATCTCTCTAGCATGTTCAGAAGAAGAGATATTGCCATTTTCATGATTTTGCTAGTGCCGCATTAGATGTTTTTTACAAAACGGGGGTGGCCGGACACACGTTGGTGGCCACCAATTATTTTTTTCAGGAATCTTATTTTTATATCAAAAGCCAACTGTTAATGACTCTGATTAATTCTATCTTGAGTTTCAGCCCGGCCTAAATATATACGTAATGACGTAATGATCTTGATGACGTCATTTAATTTTTTAAAATTAATTATTTAATTTATTAACACCCAGGTGCACAACCTGGGGACCTAATCAATATGTGTGAAGTTTCATGTTTGTAACTACTTCCATTCTGGACCTATGGCTGGAACACACCACACACACACACACACACGTCCTTTTATTCTTACAGATTACTATTACGGCCGGCAATGTGAAGCTCAAGATTTTCATGACTGCGTTCTTTTCTATAGTTTTATTAACCAAATAATTGAACCGACAGTAATTGGGGGGTTCACTTATCTGGTCAGTAAAACTACAGTCATGAAAATCTTAAGATTCAGAAATCTTGATACAATGGGAATTGGGAAGCTCAAGATTTTCACGGCTGCGTTCTCTTTTGTAGTTTTATCGCGGTGCTGGGGCCTTCGGGCCCAGTAATTTTAATTATTTAATTTATTAACACCCAGGTGCACAACATATTACAATAAAACGTAGATGGCCTCACAAACAAACTCATGCAGCTTAGGGAATTCGTACACAAACAAAACATTCACATAGCACTTGTACAAGAAACAAAACTAAAACGCACACACAAAACACCCACCATCCCTGACTTCACGGCGATCCGTCAAGATCGTACTGGGGGTAACGGGGGTGGACTCATCACTTACATACGTAAAAGCATTAGCTACACTGATGCCACCCAAAACATTACAAACACAATCCAAGCAGATAACACGATAGAAATACAGGCAGCTAACATTAAAACACGCGCAAAACACAACACCACACTCACCAACATTTACATCCCACCAGATAGTTCACCTCAGGTGCCAGCCAATTACAATCCACAGTTACACAATCTGGCCTTTCTCACTAATGTCATCTTAGGAGAAGACTTCAACGCTAAAGACACTAGTTGGTACCTGCACAACCAAAGCAACACCAGAGGCGCCAACACAGCCACACAACTAAACAGCCTCTTCATTCTTAACAATACAGAAGAACATACACACATACCACATCAAGCAGGATACTCAAACTCCTGCCCAGACAAAACGTTCTGCTCCCCCTCACTAGTAACACGTACAAACTGGAGAACAGAAAAACAACTGTCATCAGACCACCTGCCCATCATCATTACAACACGTTCTACACTCTGCCCCAACAGCCTTAGGCACACTTACAGAAATTACAAGAAAGCTGATTGGGAACAGTTCAAAATACAGACTGAAGAACAATTCACCACATTAAACAGCACACCCATCATAAACTTCAAGACAACACTCAAGACATTTAATCAGATCATCAATAATGCAAACAAATACATACCCAAGGGCAACATTAGGAAATACGACCCAAATTACACTAGAGAAATAGCCCACCTCATAAGGCAACGTAACAACCTCAAACATAACACACAAACACCACACACAGAAGCCATAAAACAGCAGCTACAACAGCTCAACACAGAAATAAACAACAAACTTAAATAAAAACAAACAAACATTTAGGGAATTCATAACAACACTAAACCACCCCACAGATACATCCAGGCTATATAAGACTATAAACAGCATTTCCCACTGTACCAGCGGCATTCACACCTCAGCCAAAATAATATCCCAACATATACACAACAAGCTAACATTCTAATTAATCACTATGCAAAGATAAGTCACTTAAACAGAGACAACAACCAGAAACACGCAGACAGACAAACAGCCAGACACAAAAAAATCTAGACTCGACACGACCATTACACCCTTCAATACAGACCAGACCACCAAGATCATCAAAAACATTAAGAATTCGAAGGCTACTGGACCAGACAACATATCTAACATACACTTTAAACACTTGGGCCCACAGGGAATACTAGCTCTCACAAACATCAGCACATATTCATACCAACACTATATTATTCCTGACATATGGAAACAAGGTAAAATTATTACACTACTCAAACCAAACAAAAATTCAACAGAACCAACTTCCTATAGACGCATTACTTTACTATGTACAGTGTACACCTTCCAAAGTAACAGAAAGGCTAATCTTACAAATCACCAACCCACACATACCACTATCGCCCACTCAACATGGATTCAGACTTCACCACTCAACCACGACATTACTCACTAACCTCACGCAGCACATCATGGAATGGCATCAACTCCAGACGACCAGCTCAACGTACACTATTAGCAACAATAGACATCAGTAAAGCATTTGATGCTATCCCACGCTTCCCTCTCATAAACAAAATACTCAACACAAACATGCACAATAACACCAAAAGGTGGCTGAGCAACTATCTTTCAGGAAGATACTCACATGTCACATTTAATGGCAAGTCATCCAAACACAAGCTTTTTCCGAACGGGGTCTCTCAAGGCTCTGTTCTCTCACCAACACTGTTCAACTTATACATGCATGACATTCCAATACCCATAAATAACAAGCTTACCTTATCATCATATGCAGATGACTTCACCCACTCTAACATCCACCCAAAACTCCGTCGGTAAACTTTTGGAATCCATATTTAGGGATCGTATCATCGATCACTTAGAAAGTCGCGATTTAATTAATAGTAGCCAGCATGGGTTTCAACGCCATAGATCTTGTTTAATTTGTTAGAATTGCATAACGAAATAGTGCGCGAATGCGATAGGCATAGAGCGCTGACGTTATTTATTTAGACGTTAAAAAAGCGTTCGACACAGTTCCGCATAGAAGATTAATTGCGAAGGTTAAAGCGCACGGTATACGCGGTCAGGTAGCTAACTGGTTAGAGGAATGGCTTAGTGCCAGGAATCAGAGGGTCGTTGTTAATGGTAGTAAATCGGGGTGGTTGGATGTAGGTAGCGGTGTCCATCAGGGTTCAGTGTTAGGCACATTGCTATTCGTAATCTACATTAACGACAGAGATGTAGGCTTGACCAGTAACGTGTCAAAATTCGCGGACGATACTAAAATAGGCGGTAAAGTTCTTAACGTGGACGATAGAAATAGGCTCCAAGAGGATGTAAATAGGATTATGGAGTGGACGGATAAGTGGCAGATGCAATTTAACGTAGACAAATGTAAAGTTTTGCATATAGGTTCTCGTAACAACAATTACACATATACGATGGATGATAGACAGTTAGCGAGCGTTGACGAGCAAGTAGATTTAGGCGTACGTGTATCTAAGGATTTAAAAGTTAGGAATCAGTACCTGGAGTCTTGCGCAAAAGCTAATAGGATGTTAGGCTTCATAGCGCGTAATTTCGAAATTAAATCGAAGGATATTATATTGCCCCTTTGCAAGTCCCTAGTCAGGCCTCATTTAGAATATGCCGTTCAGTTTTCGTGCCCATATTTGCGTGAGGATATTGATAGGTTGGAAAGGGTTCAGCGTCGCGCCACGAAACTAATTCCGTCATTGCGCAACAAGTCTTATGAAGAGTGGATGAAAGAGACTTGCATTCACTCGAAACTAGGAGATTAAGGGGGGGAGCTTATTGAAGTTTTCAAAATCGTTAATAAAATCGATAACGTAAATTTTGACAAACTGTTCACTTCCGATAATAGCAATACTCGTGATGACAGATTTAAGTTGCGTGGCAGACGTTTCATTACTAATATCGCTAAAAACCTTTTTACGTTTAAAGTAATTGATAAATGGAATAATCTTCCCGCGACCGTCGTGAACTCTACTAGCGCACTGTGCGTCGAATACGTAACGTTTCACATACACGCATTTAGACTGAACCCTACGCAAAAAGTTCGGCCATAAAAAGTTAAGAACCGTTTAGATAGGCATTTTAAAAATAATTAGCAACAGGAGTTCTGAGGGTAGTGGTCGAGGATGAGTTTCTTGACGATTAATGCCAGTTTGTGACATGCCAGCGTGTGATATGCCAGCAAAAAAAGAAAATTAGACTAACACGAACTTAGCTGTAGCTCGTAGCGTAAACTAACCCACTTTTTGTTATACTCTTTATACTTTTTTTTCTTATCTTCTCGTTACTTGCATGTCTGTAACTCTCTTTACTTGCATGTCTGTAGTTTGCATGGTATGATAGTGTTTGAGTGAAGACTGTGTTTGCGTGGTTTATAAGCGTCCTTATTTTACTTCTTTTCATCTTTCACTCCTTTCCTATTCTCTTCGACTATTTTTCCGAATTGTCAGCATTGGCCGGCGGATGATGATGGTGAGTCTTTCTTTTTCTTTTTCTGAACGAATTTTAACTCACGAATGATAGGTTTTGCTACTTACTTAACCCCTTATTCCCTTCTTTTAACCCCCTACTCTCTTCTTTCTCTCGGGCTAACCTTAGAGTGGATCTTAGGGTTTTTGTTAGCCTTAGCTTCTGTAGATCTGTAGAACATCGACACCGCTACAAATAACCTACAAACATACATAAACAGTATACAAGACTGGCTCACACACACAATACTCAAAGTAGCGCCCACAAAATCAACCATCACCTTGCTAACAAGCAACACAAAAGAACACCAGATAACTCCACAGATTACACTAAACACCACCAACATTCCACACACTCGCAGGACCAAAATACTTGGGTTCACATACAACACATCATTATCTTTTACAAACCACATTCAGGACATTAAAAACAAATGTACGTCAAGACTTAACACGCTTAGGGTACTAACAGGCACAAACTTTGGACACCAGCAGGAAACAACATCATTCATATACAAACAATATATTCGCTCAGTTATGGACTATGCTAGCCCATGCTGGGCACCCATTATCTCAAACACACACATAAACACCTTACAGACAATACAAAACAACGCACTTCGATTCATTACAGGATGTACTCAAACAACACCAATAGAACACCTGCACACAGAAACAAAAATACTGAAAGTTAGGGAACATTTAGACATGAGGGGAACACAATTCATGGCAGCAGCGACAACTAACCCACAACACCCTTGCCACTACATGTACAATCATGCACCGACACCTCGCACCATTAAGGTACCGGTAACACCACAATATAACCAAATACTCCATTCCATACCACGCCGCACAGACATCACACAGTACAGAAAACACATACATACACACACCTAACCCACAAAGCACTGACACGACTCGGTCCGAATGCGGTCCTAGGTGCGAAGCCGCCACCCATTGACAGGTCAGAGACCAGCCTGAGCAGATCGGATCGAGTTAACTTAGCACGATTCCGATGTGGACATCACCCCAACTTACAGACATATAAACACAGACTAGACAACTCCATAGACGACACCTGCCACCTGTGCCAGGACACACCACAAACAATTGAACACATTATGACAGACTGTACCGCTCTAGCACAACATAGAACACAACACATCACTAGTGCGCTGAACCTCTGGTCCACTCCGGAGAGGGCGATCGGTTACCTGCGTGCCGCCGGCTTGCTCGATCAGGGTGGGCTGATCGGCTAAACAACCTCGGGACCTAATCAATATGTGTGTGAAGTTTCATGCTTGTAACTGCTTCCATTTTGGAGTTATGGCTGGAACAGACAGACACACGCGTCCTTTTATTATACGAAGGTACTTCAATAAGTATCCGCACTTTTTATTTTAGTGATAATATAGTATATAATTATAATATATACTCGTAATAACGAGCCAAACTGAGATCTATAGGCTTATTTAGGCTAGCAACAGTACAAGCTTATTTAGGCTAGCAACAGTATAGGCTTATTCAGGCTACTCGTAGCTGTCACATATCGTACGAGTAGTGAGCATGGCTGCGCCGCTTTCAATTTGTACTCAGGAAGAACAGAGATCCGTGGTTCGTTTTTTGTGGGCAGAAGGTGTGAAAGGAGCTGAAATTCACACGCGTTTATGTGCTCAGTATGGGAATAATGCGTTACCACGGCGAAGTGTGTACGAGTGGATTCAAATGTTCAAGGAAGGTCGGACATGTGTGACAGATGCTCAGCGCTCAGGACGACCGTCAACATCAACCAGTGGTGACAAGCAGGAAGAAGCCAGAGCCATGATTTTCAATGACAGAAGATTAACAATAAAAGAAATTGCATCTTCATTAGACATCAGTCAAGGGTCAGCCTATTCGATAGTTCATGACATTCTTGGCTTTCACAAGGTTTGTGCAAGATCGGTGCCCAAACAGCCAGTTGACAGAAGAGCACAAGCGTAATCGTATGGACGTCTGCTCTCGTCTTTTGGCGCGGTATCATAATGGTGAAAACCTTTTGGAGCGCATTATCACTGGAGATAAAACCTGGATCCATCACTATGAACCAGAAAGCAAACGACAGAGCATACAATGGAAGCATCCAACATCTCCCGTTGCAAGGAAGTTCAAAGCGCAGCCGTCAGCAGGTAAAGTTATGCCAACACTGTTTTGAGATACATGAGGCCCTATCCTTAAACATTATCTAGAGCGTGGAACTACAGTAACAAGTGCATCGTATTCGGACATGCTTCGGAATAAGCAAGCAATTCGCACAAAACGGAGAAGGAGATTGTCGGAAAGTGTTATTCTGTTACACGACAATGCGCGCCCTCATACAGCTGCACAGACTAGAAAATGCCTCCAAGAACTTAAATTTGAAGTTCTCGACCATCCAGACTACAGTCCAGACCTGGCACCTTCGGATTTTTACCTATTTGGACCACTAAAAGACGCTTTGAGAAGTCAGCGATTCCAAGGCGATGATGACCTGAAGGAAGCAGTGCATGACTGGCTACGCACACAGCCAAAAACATTCTTTTGTGATGGCATTAGGAAGCTTGTAGATCGCTGGACTAAGTGTATTGAGAAACAGGGAGACTATGTTGAGAAGTGGTGTTTATAATCTATAAGATGTGAAAATAAAATTTTGAAAATAAAAAGTGCGGATACTAATTGAATTACCCTCGTGTGTGTATATATATATATATATATATATATATATATATATATACGAGGTGCGATGCGATCCAAAAGTTCCCGGACTGGCAGCGTGGAGCGCTAACAGGCCGTAGTACGGGCTTGGGCCCCTAGATAGCGCTAAACAGCTTTATCGTGAAGCAGTGTGCGGAGTGACACAGAGATACACGCACGTGTTTTTTTCACGAGTGTTTTTGTGCGTTAGTGTTAGTGGTTTTATGCGATTTTTGCGAGAAGAGAAATGGCAGACTTGAAGGAGCAGCGCGTGTGCATCAAGTTTTGCTTCAAACTCGGCAAAACCGCGTTGGAGACCCACGAAATGCTTAAACAAGCATTTGGTGATGACGCCATGGGCAGAAGCCAGACTTTCGAGTGGTTCTCGCGGTTCAAACGTGGGCAAACGTTGGTTGAGGATTCCGAACGTTCTGGTCGGCCCTCAACCAGTAGAACCGACGAAAATGTTGAAAAAGTGCGTCAGTCCATCAACGAGGACCGTCGGCGAACGATTAACGATATCTGCAGCATCGTTGGCCTATCGTTTGGTTCATGCCAACGCATTCTCACGGAGGAACTCAACATGAGGCGGATCGCTGCCAAATTCGCTCTGTCTGTGCATCAGTTTTTGGCCAAAAGCATGGCATTGGTCCCCCACCTCCCCTACTCCCCCGACCTAGCCCCCTGTAACTTCATCCTGTTCCCCAAGATGAAGATCCAGCTGAAGGGGCGACGATTTGACGACATCGAGGAGATTCAGTCGGAATCGCACGAGGTGCTGAACAACATCCCCAAAATGGAGTTCCAGAGGTGCTTCCAACAGTGGGAAAATCGCTGGGCCCGCTGTATCAACTCCCAAGGGGACTACTTCGAAGGGGACAGTAGTAATTAGAACCTAGGGTAAGCCTACATTTTTTTGTCGGTACAGTCCGGGAACTTTTGGATCACACCTCGTATATATCATATATCGAAACCTATGGTAAAATTATTGAATACCCGGTGAGGTTCATTGAATGCCCAGTTAGGTCAACTGTACGCCCTTGACGACTGGTTAGGTTAAGTCGTGATTTTTTTCGTTAAAACGCGGGATATTTTTGCTACCCGCACGAAGGGCGGGTTCTCTGCTAGTAAATAAACAAATACAGTCAGTCCTCGCTTATCGCAAGGGTTGTGTTCCGAAAAAGGGCTGCGATAAGCGAAATTGCGATATTCGAAACCCATTTTGGTAAATATGCAGCAAATAGCCCCACCTCGACTTTTGGTACGAAAGTTACCGTAGTTATTAACTTATTAGGGTGTTTTCATGTGCTTTCCTCAGAAATGCCACTCATTTGCCCCGCATTTAATTGAAAGTACGAAAAAAATCGGGGGGTTTTTGTCGTTTTATTTTCAATAAAGCACATGAAAACACACCCGAATAACTAAATTTCGCTACCGTTATTGCTAACCTAAATGAAGAGATTTCGAAAAAAAATATAGATCGTTAAACTAACGAAAATATCATGACAACCTAACCAATCGTCAAGGGTGTACAGTTGACCTAACCGGGCATTCAGTTGACCTAACCGGGCATTCAGTTGACCTAACTGGGCATTCAATTGACCTCTGATATACTGTACCTAACCAATCATCATACTACCGAATGCTAACATCAAAAATTATGAACTCGAGGTGGGGATATTTTGCGGCGCTAACTGTAGGTATTGCTCATAGTAAGATTGGGAAAAATGTTTGCGGAGGAAAACGCTTATGAAAGCTAGATTAACACTTGCCGGAATGTGTGACTTCGCTAGCCACGTGCCCTTGAAGAGAGATACTGAGCCCGTAAATTTGCACGGAAACAAACTCTTCCGCTTGTTTTTTGGAAATTTGCTTTACACACTTAAACGTCTCGGTCACTATGGAAATAAAGGGGCTGGGAACACTCTGGACAGTTTCGCGTACGGGGAACGACACCATATTCTTGAAAAATGTGAACCGCTCGTGAATCGTCTCCTAAAATTTTCAACACTTCAACGTAGCCTAGGTCACAACTTTCACAAAACTCACTGCACATGTTTACGCCGCAAAAATTAAAAAAGAAAGAAAGACCTCAGCTGTATCAAAGGGCGAGGTTTTTCCGTGACTAAACGTTCGGGAAAAAACTTGATAAGTTCTTTAAAATTTTTAATTAGCTGTCATTGGTTCATTACGGCGTGGTTGTTTTTGTGTTTAATAGCTTTAAAATTCCTAATTAGCTGTCATTGGTTCATTAAGGCGTGGTTGTTTTTCAGTGTTTAATAGCCTATGATTGGTTAAAAAAAGGTGCACTGTGATTGGTCGTCCACACATTTCCAAAAAATTGTCTGAGAGCGAGGATGTCTTATGCCTGCTGGCAGGTCGCGAAACAAAAAAATTGTTAAAACTTAAAAAAATCAATAACTTCGTTAATTTTCAATTGCGGGGAGTCTGGCTTTCAACAAATTTATTCTGTTGCTGTATACCAGTGGTGCACAAACTTTTTTGATGTGAGGGCCAAGCGAAGAAAATAACTAAATGTATTAGCCTACTTACTTTCCATCTAAGTCATAAATTGGGTCACTTTTATATTCTAACTTTTTCATTGAATTGAAAAGACCCGTGGGGCCACTGAAAAGACCCGTGGGGGACACATTTGGCCCGAGGGCCAGGGTTTGTGCATCACTGCTGTATACTAGGCCCTATCGAATGCTCACATCAAAAATTATGAACTCGTGGGGCTATTTGCTGCATATTAACCCACATTTTCCCACAGAAACCCATGTATTAAGGGAAAGATGCATTCCAGGGGATAAATTTTTGGTTACCTGGGGTGGTTCTTCAGACATAATAAGCACAAAAATCTACAACCACAAACCGGTACCAAGCATTAGAACATTAGGAAATACACATATAAATAATAAATAAATGTATATAAAACATTGAAAAATAAACATGCAATGATAAATATCGTACATAATTAGGTGCGTGACATTAGAACATTAGAAAAGTAATTTTCTAATATTCTTGTGTTCTGCATCCATAAAATGTAAGTCTTTACTCACCACCTGGTTAATTTTGAATTTTGCCTTGCGTTGACTCGCGATAATGCGAAACACGTTGCTAGATTTAATTTTTTTTTTTTTTGTTATAAAAACTTATTTGCGTTAATTATATATTACCACTGTATATCAATAGAAAAACACTCCTTTCCAGTACTCGTTCCGAAAATGCCTTTACAAACAAATAAAAACAAATAAATTACGGATGATTTTATAATTTGACACAGTGCCATTTTCGCAATGGAGCTTAATTAAAATTAACACTACATAACAACACGAATTACCGGTACTGCTTTATAACTTATGAACTTAGTTTATTGATCCGACTGGTTAAATTAACTTCCGTCTTCTATTTCAATATATACACTCTTATTCAGACTATATACTAGGTATTTACAAGCACAAAGAAAAATAACTTTTTCATCGAAAGTGTTTGACTTCTTTACGGCTCTCATGGCGTTTACACGGTTAGGATTTGGTGATAAACACTGTTACTCCAGTCTCATCAAAGTTTATCACACTCGACAGAAGCTCAGTGGAATATTTTTTAGAATTCAATTCTATTTTGGTATACCTATCTAGTTTTGGTATACCTGATAGGCCTAGAATGACACTCATAGGCCTAGAATGACACTCATAGGCCTAGAATGACATTCATAGGCCTGGAATGACATTCATAGGCCTGGAATAACACTCATATGCAGTCAATAAATAATTCGTGAAGAAATTATGGGAAAATGGAATTCTTGTCAAAGTTCTTCGAAAAATCCACTTAAATTTCAAGTTAGAATTATGCTAGAGAGGTATTTATTAAATACCTCTCAAGCATAATTCTAACTTGAAATTTAAGTGGATTTTTCGAAGAACTTTGACAAGATTTCTTTTAAGATAAAATTCCATTTTCCCATAATTTCTTCACGAATTATTTATTGACTGCATATGAGTGTCATTCTAGGCCTATGAGTTTGTTTGTTTGTTTTTTCTGTTTAAGGTGCTTTCAACCCTGCTGGATTATTGACACCATTTTTTTTTTTTTTTGTAGAGAAAGGTGGTGAAAGAAGTAGTAGAAGAAATTTGTGACGGTCTAGGCCTATGAGTGTCATTCTAGGCGTATCATCCCAAGCAGCAAACCTTAATTTAGTGATCCAAAGTTAAAATTAAGCGCACTTCGAAAATTTATTTCAAATAAAAACATTAATAAAGAGCAATTATTTCATGCA
Organism: Bathynomus jamesi; assembly: GCA_023014485.1. Classification (NCBI taxonomy): domain Eukaryota; kingdom Metazoa; phylum Arthropoda; class Malacostraca; order Isopoda; family Cirolanidae; genus Bathynomus; species Bathynomus jamesi. Next base: position 780,174 of record JAJOZX010001296.1, read on the forward strand.
ACTGACGAACAAGGACCATATTTTTAATTACATAAAACATCGGGTAAACAGGAGCATAAGGTACTGGTACTTCAACACTTCGACACTAATGCACACACACTAGGCTAGGCCAAAAGCCTTAAGCAAAAACTGATGGTTACGTTATATCAATTTATGATTTATCAAGATTTTTCTCTTTTAGTCATAGGATAGAGTCACAATATCATGGGTTTCTTTCTTTATGACTAACGTGATAAACAAAAAGTAAAATATATTATTCACATAATAATTAAATTCACTCCAAAACACAAACTCAACGAACCGCTTTACATCCTTCGTCCAACTGAGGGCAAGAACAAAGCTTGCCTTAGGCACTGAGACGGCGATAATACCAAAGAGCCTACCTGTATTTAGTCAGTTCACGCTCGCAAAGTCGCATTGTGACATTAAATAATTTCGTACAAAATATTTTTAACAGACATTTTCAAGCCAGTGAGACCATTACATTTACTTCAAGCTCACGAGCCACTTACATTTTAAATGCATCTTCACAAATTTGGTGTCTGTGAAAAACTATATAGGGCATTGGGTTGATTGCCTGTTACCCTCATCCGTTGGAAATGTCCAGCAGATTTCAGTGGAGAGTGAACGACAAAAGCCCTATATATTTTCGTTAGAGAGTTATGAATATGTAGGTCTTTAAAGGACCTCTTTATATTTAATTGTTTATGGTAATTTTAGCGTCGGGATTTTAGACGCCCTAGAATGAAAATGAAAATGAAATTACCTCACCTTAATTTTGATGGATCATACATAGTTTACTTCGATGTTGGGCGTTACGATCTTTTTCGGTGTAGGGCCGCCACGATGGAGTTACACGACGAATTAACACTTTGTTACTAATATAGGCAATCACTAATTTCCCCTGAAGGAATAGGCCTACCCTTTTACAGTCATTAGGTCTTATATTATAAGGAATTCACACAGAACTTTAGGGAGGACTTTAGACATCCTCCCGTTTAAAGCGTTTACTGTAACATAAACAGCCCTGAGACTATTCCTTTAATATATCTTCATATTTCTGTATAAATTGCTGATTTTGCAAAGGTTGTTGACTCTTTCTCCCTTGTTTTGCATGGGTTAGCGAATGGAAGATTTCGTTTCACGTGAAATAAATGAAGGTTTCACGTGGTTATGCAGACCGACGCCTACATACGGTTTCCATGTATGTATGGCAATCATTTCATTCCCATTAGGCTATGTCAACAATCCCGAGCCAATTTTGTATAGATAATTAATTCAATTAATAATTTATATTTAATTATGAAATAAAGGTATCACATACGATACCATGTTGTGGTTTTTCCATATACTGGGGGGGCCGGAGAAAAATTTGTTATAGATCAAATTTTTTGATAAACTGTGTTTTAAACCATGTGAAATGAATTGAAAAGAATGAAATAGGAATTTAGGAAGAGAAAGGTTACTCAAGACCTATTTAAATATAAAAGTTCAAGAGGTTAGCTTCTCAAGTTTGGTTAAAGTTATTTCAATCAGTTCGACTCCCCTTAGGTATAGGAAATTTATGTTATTAAAGTAAAGTTATTAACTTTTGCTCATTATTTATCTGTGTAAATTTTATGTCACCAATTTTTAAATGCTGGTTTACTAATGTTGTTTTGGAGTTTCGTCATGTTTTGTACTGTATTCAAACCTCCTACCACTTCAGACTAGTCAATACCCGTAGTTTTAGTGGAGTAAATGTTACTCCTCCACAGGTAGATCTGGAGGGCTTGGGGCTTTGAATCCTGTACTGTTTTTATGCTGTTTGGTCTCTGGCCATGAGAGGCCATAAAACCCTTGTAATAGTTTGGGCTGTGGCCAAGGGGAGGCCACAAAACCCTTGTAATAGTTTGGGTTGTGGCCAAGGTGAGGCCACAAAACCCTTAATAGTTTGGTCTGTGGCCATGGAAGGCCACAAGAACCTTGTTATAGTTTGGGTTGTGGCCATGGTAGGCCAAAAACCCTTGTAATAGTTTGGGTTGTGGCCAAGGTAGGCCACAAAACCCTTGTAATTGTTTGGGCTGTGGCCAAGGGGAGGCCACAAAACCCTTAATTGTTTGGGTTGTGGCCAAGGTAGGCCACAAAACCCTTGTAATTGTTTGGGCTGTGGCCAAGGGGAGGCCACAAAACCCTTGTAATTGTTTGGGTTGTGGCCAAGGTAGGCCACAAAACCCTTGTAATAGTTTGGTCTGTGGCCATGGAAGGCCACAAGAACCTTGTTATAATTTGGGTTGTGGCCATGGTAGGCCAAAAACCCTTGTAATAGTTTGGGTTGTGGCCAAGGTAGGCCACAAAACCCTTGTAATTGTTTGGGCTGTGGCCAAGGGGAGGCCACAAAACCCTTGTAATTGTTTGGGTTGTGGCCAAGGTAGGCCACAAAACCCTTGTAATTGTTTGGTCTGTGGCCATGGAAGGCCACAAGAACCTTGTTATAGTTTGGGCTGTGGCCAAGGGGAGGCCACAAAACCCTTGTAATCGTTTGGGTTGTGGCCAACGGAAGGCCACAAAACCCTTGTAATAGTAATAGTTTGAGCTGTGGCCAAGGAAAGGCCACAAAACCCTTGTAATAGTAATAGTTTGAGCTGTGGCCAAGGAAAGGCCACAAAACCCTTGTAATTGGTTGGGTTGTAGCCAAGGTAGGCCACAAAACCCTTGTAATAGTTTGGTCTGTGGCCATGGAAGGCCACAAGAACCTTGTTATAATTTGGGTTGTGGCCATGGTAGGCCAAAAACCCTTGTAATAGTTTGGGTTGTGGCCAAGGTAGGCCACAAAACCCTTGTAATAGTTTGGGTTGTGGCCAAGGTAGGCCACAAAACCCTTGTAATTGTTTGGGCTGTGGCCAAGGGGAGGCCACAAAACCCTTGTGGGATTACCTATAATTAATTTGCGTTTTATTTGTTATTCCATTTTTGTTTTTCCTCACTTTTTAATATAAAAGGTGTAGCATTTTATAAAGTCCTCACTCTTTCCAAAATGAAAGGGTGTTGCAATTTAATTTATTTTCCATAGGAAATATTACAATGTTTTGTATATATTTATATACTGTATGTATAATTTTAATTTTGTGATGTTACAGTTCTGCACTTAATTTTTGTGATGTTACAGTTCTGCACTTAATTTTTGTGATGTTACAGTTCTGCACTTAATTTTTGTGATGTTACAGTTCTGCACTTAATTTTTGTGATGTTACAGTTCTGCACTTAATTTTTGTGATGTTACAGTTCTGCACTTAATTTTTGTGATGTTACAGTTCTGCACTTAATTTTTGTGATGTTACAGTTCTGCATTTAATTTTTGTGATGTTACAGTTCTGCACTTAATTTTTGTGATGTTACAGTTCTGCACTTAATTTTTGTGATGTTACAGTTCTGCACTTAATTTTTGTGATGTTACAGTTCTGCACTTAATTTTTGTGATGTTACAGTTCTGCACTTAATTTTTGTGATGTTACAGTTCTGCACTTAATTTTTGTGATGTTACAGTTCTGCACTTAATTTTTGTGATGTTACAGTTCTGCACTTAATTTTTGTGATGTTACAGTTCTGCACTTAATTTTTGTGATGTTACAGTTCTGCACTTAATTTTTGTGATGTTACAGTTCTGCACTTAATTTTTGTGATGTTACAGTTCTGCACTTAATTTTTGTGATGTTAATGAGTCTTATAAGTAAAATTGCTGAAATAAATTTTATAACCTACACCACAGGTTGAATTATAAATTTAGTGTTTTTAGTTAGAATAGGCCTTGAGTGTAAAGAGTAGGGTCTACTTTGTGAGGTAGGCTTCGTAATTTATTATTATTTATATGTAATGAAAAGGTCAAACATGGAATAAATTCTGTTCAGATGTCAAAATGTTTGATGAGGCGTAATTTTATTATTTGTTTGTTTTAATTCTGTTTTGTTATTTTATTCAAGGTTAAGGTTTTCACAGCAAATAACCCTTCCCCACATACGGACCACCATGTGAAAAACTATATAGGGCATTGGGTTGATTGCCTGTTACCCTCATCCGTTGGAAATGTCCAGCAGATTTCAGTGGAGAGTGAACGACAAAAGCCCTATATATTTTCGTTAGAGAGTTATGAATATGTAGGTCTTTAAAGGACCTCTTTATATTTAATTGTTTATGGTAATTTTAGCGTCGGGATTTTAGACGCCCTAGAATGAAAATGAAAATGAAATTACCTCACCTTAATTTTGATGGATCATACATAGTTTACTTCGATGTTGGGCGTTACGATCTTTTTCGGTGTAGGGCCGCCACGATGGAGTTACACGACGAATTAACACTTTGTTACTAATATAGGCAATCACTAATTTACCCCTGAAGGAATAGGCCTACCCTTTTACAGTCATTAGGTCTTATATTATAAGGAATTCACACAGAACTTTAGGGAGGACTTTAGACATCCTCCCGTTTAAAGCGTTTACTGTAACATAAACAGCCCTGAGACTATTCCTTTAATATATCTTCATATTTCTGTATAAATTGCTGATTTTGCAAAGGTTGTTGACTCTTTCTCCCTTGTTTTTGCATGGGTTAGCGAATGGAAGATTTCGTTTCACGTGAAATAAATGAAGGTTTCACGTGGTTATGCAGACCGACGCCTACATACGGTTTCCATGTATGTATGGCAATCATTTCATTCCCATTAGGCTATGTCAACAATCCCGAGCCAATTTTGTATAGATAATTAATTCAATTAATAATTTATATTTAATTATGAAATAAAGGTATCACATACGATACCATGTTGTGGTTTTTCCATAGTGTCAGTGGCTTTGAATATGAAGCTCAAAATTTGTATGGATGTGATATTTTTATAAATGTATGGTGTCATTGGCTTTTCCTCGATTTCACAAAAGAACATGAAATTTTATACAAGCGTAGCCTAACTAGATATAGGTGGTCCTTGGTTAATGCCACAGCCGGAAAAAAATAAGTGTGTGTGTGTGTGTGTTATATACACACAGTATATATATATATATATATATATATAATAATATATTATATATATATATATATATATATATATATATATATATATATATATATATATATATATATATATAATGGACTATGTGCAAGTACCTTAGGCCTACTAGTCTAATTTTCTTTTTAGCACCCTTTGCGAGAAAGAATAAATATCTTTTCTACATGTGATTAACATAGTACAAAAATGGAGTTATTTATATATTCTTTGTCAAAACAATTTTTGGAAATAAGTTAATGTGACATTGTAAGTTTAATAATTTCCTAATATTTTCAGTAACATGCCAAATGAATTCAAATGCCATAATGTATTAAATATGCATCCGAAAATGCTTTTTAAATGTCATTATATATATATATATATATATATATATATATATATATATATAGTATATTCTTATGGAATAATAATAGAATCATTTCCAAATATTGGCGCTATTTGTCATTTTCAGAGAGAAGTGAGTTTGAGATTATGAATTGTCCAATCAGGGATAATTTTCTATTTCCTTTGAAGGAAATAAAAAATGATCCCTGATTGGACAATTCATAATCCCAAACTCACTTTTCTCTGAAAATGACAAATAGCGCCAGTATTTGGAAATGATTCTATTATTATTTCATAAGAATATATATATATATATATATATATATATTTAAAAAGCATTTTCGGTTGCATATTTAATACAGAGGAAGGAAACTATTTTCACCTGAAATCTGCGATACTGTATAGCAGTGGTACTTATTGGGCGGCTCGTGAGCCAAATGTACTGTATACAGGGTGATTCAGCAAAGAGTACATTAAATTGGAGGATGAAATCCTTGGATAATTCTAAACCACAATGTCTCTATGGTAAAATGTCAGATTCTGCATAGTTTCCATGTTACAATACATTTAAGATGTATTAATGAGAGTGAATATGAAGTGAAACCCCCGTAGGTTTTTGTAATAATTTATTCAAGGATCTCTACAGTGTGACCCCTCTTTGTTACAACCTAAAGGAAATGTTCAAAGTTGCCCCCTTCTGCCTCAATGCAAGCCTGTACACTAGGGTGGCCCACTTTTCAATTTTTTTTGAAAAGTATAGGTGATCGTGGTTTTTCCCATTATTTGGCACTATACTAGCACATTGGTACCATTTTTACAAAAATTGATCAATATTTAGGGGTCTCGCATCGACCTTGAAATTACTAGTTTTTTTTAAAAATGCGTACTTTTTAACTTTTTACTGAATCAAGATAAATCATTAAGTAGGGATGTTTTCTGAATCCTCTTAATGAGAGAAGTCGTTTGGTGTGCCTGCCAATGTCATACGACTAACGGTTTAAAGGTTGTGCCTGTATACAGGTGATACCAATGTGCTAGTATAGTGCCAAATAATGGGAAAAACCACGATCACCTATACTTTTCAAAAAATGAGTCACCATACCCGGGCGGAATGTATAATGTATATAGGTAATTAGAAAATGCACTATGCCTGTGCCAGGTACCTAACCTATTTCTTTTTTTGCAGATCATAACATTTTGAAATTCTGTCTGAGTTCCTCATCCTTTGTCATGGACAAATCGATGGCAACCATAACTGGAAGAACTCTTGAAGCTACAAATAGAGAGTCATCAAAAGGAAAGGCGAAAATAACGTCGCTACCTTCTCTAAGATCGGCCCGGAAATTTTTTTAGTTGGCCAACCGTCGTCCTCCATCAGTGGTAGCAAATTGCCAACAACACGGCAGGTTTTGCAATACTTCTTCAGTGTTATCCAGTACACTGCTAACAGGAAAGACGCATTCAAAGAAACCGTAAACAACGTCTTAAAGTTTTGGAACATAGCCCGCATTAAAACAATCACAAAGCTCAACTGCGAACGGAAGCTAGAGGCATTGTGGAAAGAGTGGCACTTACTCCAAAAGAGCAGAAAACGAGAAACTGACGCCGGAGGAAAATGGCAGAAGTTTTCGGACAGTGTGGACAAGCTGTGGGGTATCGGAGCATCTGACGCTGTCGAAGATATAAAGAAGAATCGACTGCTGTCCGACAAGGACAAGAAAGAAGACATTGACTTCTACCTCGATCAACGTGGTCCTCGGGTGGCAACGATGAGCGGGAACGATAAAGTTTTCGCTGTAAAAAAAAGCTACAGGAAGGAAGAAAACGTCCTCGCCAGGAGCCGCAAACCTCAAAGTGTGCATACGAAACCGGAAATGAGGCCATGGAGAATGATGATACTGGCATGTCAGGAGAGTCGGAGACAGAACTAGCGTTCCCCCTGCCGAAAGAGCCACGTGTGTCTGTCAATCTTCCTCGCCGCATCCTTAATGCACCTGCTGTCATGGAAGTGGCTGATCGTTTCCGCATGTCCAATAATCAGGTGCGTATTGTGTATAGTATTCATCGATAGCGTCAGTTTTAAAGTGTCCCGTAACCCACATGTATTCTTGACAGTTTCCTTTCCACTTTCCATTCTCTACATAGGTAGTAAGCATTGTGGCTGCTATCACACGTTCGGCGGATCCACCAGCAGACCTCAATCAGTTCAGCATCTCGAAAGAAATGGCTCGCCGGGGAAGAGTGTCACATCGCCGTGAAGTGGCGACGGCTGTGAAGGACTCCTTCACGCCACCGAGGCACACTGTTGTCCACTGGGATGGCAAAATGGTCAAGGTCAGTTGATTAAGTTTTCATAGCTATCAATTTAGTAATGAGATTCATGAAGCATAATGTCAATTAAAAAGAGAACTGAATGTGAACAAAAATAGGTTACTTTACAACCATGAAATTGAAATATATGGCATGTGTTTCAGAACTTCCTTGGAACGGCGGAGCACCGCCAAGCAATTCTCATCTCCGGGGCTCCTCATTGCACAGAAGGAAAGTTGATGTCAGTCCCAGCTGTTGCTGACGGCACCGGACTGTCGCAGGCGCGGGCAACCATACATGCTCTCGAAGATTGGGGATGTGAGGAGAGCGTCATCGGACTCTGCTTCGACACCACTTCCACCAACACGGGGAGGGTGCAGGGTACAGTTGTCCAACTGATACAAGACTATGCGAACACGGTCACAAAGGACGAGGCACAGCTGCAGGATCATCTGCAAGTGGTGGAAAAGAACCGGAAAGAGCTCGGCGACTTCAAGAAGTCATCACTCGCCACGATGACATAGCACAGAGGGACAACATTGCAGCCAGTGACGTGTGATAGTGGTCAATACAATGCAAAAGTGATTGTTTAAGTTATTGTTTCTTTCTTCCTTATTTGTCTGCTATTTGCTGATTTTTTTGAAAGTATAGGTGATCGTGGTTTTTTCCCATTATTTGGCACTATACTAGCACATTGGTATTACCTGTATACAGGCACAACTTTTAAACCGTTAGTCGTATGACATTGGAAGGCACACCAAACGACTTCTCTCATCAAGAGGATTCAGAAAACATCCCTACTTAATGATTTATCTTGATTCAGTAAAAAGTTAAAAAGTACGCATTTAAAAAAAAAACTCGTAATTTCAAGGTCGAGCTAGACCCCTAAATATTGATCAATTTTTGTAAAAATGGTACCAATGTGCTAGTATAGTGCCAAATAATGGGAAAAACTACGATAACCTATACTTTTAAAAAAAAATTGAAAAGTGGGCCACCCTACTGTACACGCCGTACCATTGAATGTCTGACGCGTTTCAGAAGAGAACATTTTGCCCGAGCATCAAGAGAATATCTAGATACTGTTTATCCCAACAGGTGGATAGGGTGTGGTGGCCCCATTCCCTGGCCACCCCACTCCCCAGATCTTAACCCTTTGGGTTTCTACCTGTGGGGCCATTTAAAGACGTTGGTGTATGATATAGAGGTTCAAACAAAAGAGGAATTATGGCCGCGTGTTCGTGACAGGTGCGAGCAAATTAAACATAGTCGAAGCATTCTGGAACGCGTCAGACATTCAATGGTACGGCGTGTACAGGCCTGCATTGAGGCAGAAGGGGGCAACTTTGAACATTTCCTTTAGGTTGTAACAAAGAGGGGTCACACTGTAGAGATCTGTGAATAAATTATTACAAAAACCTACGGGGGTTTCACTTCATATCCACTCTTATTAATCAACATTTTAAATGTATTGTAACATGGAAACTATGCAGAATCTGACATTTTACCATAGAGACATTGTGGTTTAGAATTATCCAAGGATTTCATCCTCTAATTTAATGTACTCTTTACTGAATCACCCTGTATAGCGCATTTGGCTCGCGAGCAGCGCAATGAGTACTACTGCTGTATAGTATATAAATGTCCTATGATTATACAACACAATTTAAAGGAACCAATCATATGCAAAATCACAAAAGTTGATAAAATGACGAAATAGAGAATGATGGGAAATCTTTAATTGATGATTCTTATCACAAGAGCCTGTATATGCAGTATTCCAACAGAATAAAAAAGGAATGAGTCTCAAAACATTTGTCACTTTCGTAGAAGTCTTCACTTGATGTAGGCGGAGACGAGCGTCTCTCACGAACGCGTATTCAGATGACGTTGGGTTAGAGTTTATGAACTCAAATCGGGAACCCTTTTTCATTTCTTCCAAAGACTGACCATGAAGAGCAGGGCTTCCCAACCTTTATCATGCCCGACCCCGAAAATCATGTTCACCTGTATACAGTACACTTCAAAAGCATAACGTTTATTATGCGCGGAAAGGGCCCGGATTTCAGCTATGTGCAACTACATTCATGACTGATAAATGTCTTGTCGGACGGACGGAGGAAAAGAATTGAAAATAAAATTATCAGATAGGTTCGCGACCCCAAATATGATCTTCACGACCTCAAGGTTGGGAAGCCCTGACTAAGAGGAATGTCAATATTTTTAAATTTGATACTGTTTCGTGTCATCATAAATTATTTGTAAAACTCATAAATCGTAATGTACCTGGTTACTTAATCCGTATATTAATATTCTGGTATAATTACCAGACAATGATTGTAAGATGGGGTGGGGTCAATTCAGAGCCATTTTCTGTAACCAATGGTATCAAGCACGGAGGGATATTATCCCCCCTATTTATTCAATGTTTATATGGATAATCTATCTATTGTACTGAACATTTGTAAAATAGGCTGCTGTTTTGATACAATGATTTTAATCATCTGATGTATGCAAATGATCTAGTTCTTATTTCTCCATCTGTAAAGAGGTTCAACACACTTCTGGAAGTTTGTGAAAGGTATGGGAAGGATAATGACATAAAATATAATCCGACTAAAAGTCATATTATGATTATGAGAACCAAGGCCTACAAGTATATAAAATGTCCTAAATTTCAATTGAATGGTATGGTGCTGTTAGAAGTGACCCAGACTAAGTATCAATTTTTGAGCCCCCCCCCCCCCCCCCCCGGAGCCCAGACTGCCAGCCAAGTTTGGCTAGAGGGGTGACAAATGATTGGAAAGCAGAACTTGCTATGCTTGCCTTTGAAGCCAAACGCACGAACAGCATCAATATTAATTTATTTATGCGCAGATTTGCTAGAAAACATCGGAATTTGAAATTGTTTAAAAGTAATTTTACATAAAGTGATGAACTAACGTACATTTTCTAAAGACAGTTATTATCCATATTAGTTGTATTAAAATTTTTCCCATTAAATTCTTTTCTGTTCGATCTATGTATTTATTTTATCGTGTATATTTACTGTAATTATGATACATCATGTAACTGATACAATAAAAACGATTATTATTATTATTATTACTAGTACAGTTCCCGTCGCTTCGCTGACGGTTAGACAGGCTAAACTACAGAAAAGAACGCAGCCGTGAAAATTTTGAGCTTCACATTGTGTCAACATTTCTGAATCTGGTATCTCCAAAAACCTCCTCACCCCCATTCATGCAACTTGGGGGCTAACCCCCTCCCCCATTACCCCCACCCTTCCCCCATTACTGCCCGGGATAAATTTCACAAACAGACAAACAGACAGGCTAAACTACAGAAAAGAACACAGTCATGAAAATCTTGAGCTTCACATTGCCGCCCGTAATACAATTTCTGAATTTTTTTCTCACAATTTCTGAAAGTGTGACGGACAGACGGACGGACGGACGGACGGACAGCTCTCTTATTATAGTATAGAAGATTATTATTATTATTATTATTATTATTATAGTGTGTCTGACCCAATTAGTGATCAGTCCCCTCTGTTCCTTCCTTGCCACCCCTGTACTCCGATCCTTGTTGCGGGCCTGCTAAGTATCTTAGCCACATACTGAATGATAGTCTTTCAGATGACTGTGATATTCTAAACTCTAAAGCAATGTAGACAATTATATGCTCAGGGAAATACTTTGATTAGAAAATTTCATGTGTGTATATCAGATGTTAAGTTCATCTTGTTCAAAACTATATACAGCTCATTTGTAGTGAAACCACAGGATGTATAATATGAGAAAAGTGTATGTTGCATATAATAATATTTTTAGGAGTTTATTAAAAACTCCAAGATTTATAAATGGTGCCCCTTCTAGTGCCAGTGTGTGCTGTTTGTAGTCAATAAGGTGCCTAACTGTGCCAGTGTCATACGCAGTTTTGTATTTAGATTTATCACTAGGCTCGGTGAATCAGTCAATAAGATAAGAGAAGCCATGGTTAGTGGACTGACCTCCGATATATTTTATAGATCTCAAATCTGGAAGCATTGGCGGAGAGAACTGTATGTTCATTATTCATAGTGTTTCACTGGCCTACATAGTGCTCCAGACAACTATCTCTTAACCTTCTATGGACCTCTTGTATAATGTTTGTACCTGTTGAGTCTGAAGTAAGGTTGTTGTTGTTGTTGTTGAATAAATTTATAGGGCTGTAAAATCCACTCGTCTGTTCCACCCAAGGCGAGTTAAATATAAGAGTCAGAGGGCCAGGTTCGAATTCTAATGAGGGATAAATTATGCCTATGCAAAGATGCCCGGTCATGCGTTTATGTTTCCATTTAATAGTGCCCTTGTTTGCCAGATAGATCTGAATTAAAAGTTGTCCATTGACTTGAGTGCAGGGGACTGATAACATAAATACCTTTGGATGCGAAAGTATTCGGTGTTCCCCTCGGGTAATGAAATGTCGTCAGGTTGTTATTAACCTGTTATTAACTGTTATTAACTCACTTTTCTCTGAAAATGACAAATAGCGCCAATATTTGAAAATGATTCTATTATTATTCCATAAGAATATATATATATATATATACAGGGTTATTCAAACTGATTCATCCGATTTCAACTGAGAATACTTCCGTACCTATCAACCGTACATCAACTGGGCATACACCACATGAAAGAGGAAATCTCCGAGTTTTACAAGATCACCGCGAAAGGGCTCCAAAGTCACGCCGTGGCCTAGACTAGCAACAAACAGTCAGTGTGAAAATGGCGTCCGCACAGCAGAAGGCGTTTTGTGTGTTGCAGTTTTGGTGCTCCACAGCTGGCCCCCTAGGTCGCCGGATCTTACACCGTGCGACTTCTTCCTTTGGGGGTACGTTAAGGATACTGTGTACGTGCCACCGTTGCCCACATCTTTGGATGAGCTCCGAACTCGCATTGTTACTGCCGTAGAGTCAGTGACAACGGACATGCTGGAGCGAGTATGGGAGGAATTCGACTATCGTGTCGACGTTGCTCGTGTAACTAGGGGAAGTCACATAGAGCATTTATGAGGTGAGAGACAAAATTTGGACAGTTTTTCTTTTGGTTGATGTATCACAAATCACTCTGTATTTGTAACATTAAAAAATATTCTCATTTGAAATCAGGTAAATCATTTTGAAGAGCCCTGTATATATATATATATATATATATATATATATATATATATATAATATTATATATATATAATGACATTTAAAATGCATTTTCGGTTGCATATTTAATACAGAGGAAGGAAACTATTTTCACCTGAAATCTGCGATACTGTATAGCAGTGGTACTTATTGGGCGGCTCGTGAGCCAAATGTACTGTATACAGGGTGATTCAGCAAAGAGTACATTAAATTGGAGGATGAAATCCTTGGATAATTCTAAACCACCATATATATATATATATATATATATATATATATATATATATATATATACCTGTATTAAATTTTGCGAAGATCACTGTTTTTGACAAAGTCGAAATTTATTACAAAGATCATGATTGGGCGAAATTGTTCACGTGGGAAATAACTAAGCAATCTAAAACGACCACCTAATCTTGTGTAATCTGGTTTCCGTGAAACTTAATATAAAAAATTTGCTCTGATTTCCGCATAAGTACTATGTGTAGTATAAAAATAACACAAAGGTTAGAGTATGAGTAACATATATTAAAGCCTTTTTGATATAAAAAACATTACAATTTACAAAAATGAGATAAAATTTTGCTACATTTCTAAATGACAAGCAAAATTACGGCATTGCAGTTGATATAGAATTCAGTAAGTCCTCAATTTACGTTTTAATTATTAACAAGTATAGTAGCAAGTAATTAATTCACCTCAAGAAGTAAAAAAAAAACAAAGGAATGTCAGGAAAAATTTGCCCTGAAAATGCTCAATTCCCTAGTCCGGGGGGGGGGGGGGGCTGTTGCCCCCCCCAGACCCCCCAGATGATCTTATAAAACGGTGTACAAAATGAATACTCACCTTTACATTCATGCATTTAAATACATACCTTATTTAATACTAATTAGGCTAATTAGTATTAAATAAGGTATGTATTTAAATGATCTTCAAAATAATAATTTCTTTCTTTGTGTTATCTTGAAGCTATTTTGTAATTACTACCTAATTAGTAATAACTAATATACTTAAATATTCTTCATATTTTCTTCTTTTCAAATTTATTCTAAATTTTTTTTTTATTGTTAAGTACGAGAACAACTCCCAATGACACAATGCATTGCCATTTCGGTGCTACTGTAGTATGTGGTCTACCTACGATTCGGCGGTTTACCTTTCAAGTATAATTTCTTATCTTGTTTGCTAATTGCTTGTTTACATCCCAATGTTAATCGCCCTTGACGATTGGTTAGGTTTAGTCATGATATTTTCGTTAGTTTTAACGAAAATATCATGATTAAACCTAACCAATCGTAGGTAGACCGCATACTGCAGTAGCACCGCCATTTCTTATGGAGAAAGGTACAAAAACTACATACTGTGGCACATCCTTTAAATCAGAACTTTTTATATAGGGAACCGGTTGTTAAGATTTTGGCAGCTCATCACTGTATAATATATATATATATATATATATATATACCCAGTGTAGCATGTCAAAATAGGTGTGTGTGTGTTTAAGGAAGTGGATCTGGTGGATTTTAGCATGAAATCTGGTGTATGGCAAAACAGATTTGGGGCATGACACAAAGTAAACAAAAAATTTCCTTCATTCTACCATGGGATTGAGTGTTGTGTTGCCAAGTTGGAAATGCTGTTTGGTCACATCATAAACTACTACTAGAATCAGTGGAGGCATTGAACAACTTGTCGGTTTGCCAGTAACTCCAACTTGAATGGATGTAGAAGACAGAAGAGCCTACCCATGGACAAGTGAGAAATAGCCAAACAAGAGGAATTTCAAGTGGGTACTGGGAAAAATTGCAAGCTGGCACAAGTACAAAGTTCCAGAGTCAAGAGCATTGAAGACTTCTGTGGGATATCCCGTCACCGTATCCGCAAGTAGAACAATTCGTTTCAATTATTGGTTGCCCAATAAAAGAAAACTAAATTATCTGTAGACTAAGCACAAGGGTTTGAGGTGCAGAAATAAGGTTTATTAATTCAGTGTGGCATTAAAAAAGAGTTTCTGGTACATAAAGGACAAAGCATAAGTGAACAATACTTTCAACTGGAGTTAACATTGGTATGGTCCTGCATGATGATGAAGGCCCAATAGAGTATTTTTAGATCATGGTAATGGACACATGATATATGGAGTAGTGCAGTTTAAAGTGTAAGGTTAATCAATTTTAGTTCTCAAATCTATTTCATTGATATGTGTCAATTTATTAAGAAATTATGTATACATCTAATATGGGTATAATTGCAGGAATAATATTGTTAAGTAATTTAAGTTAGATATTGACAGTGTTGGGAGTAACGGCATTACTTTTTTAGTAGCTGTAGCAGTAACGCCTTTACTTTCGAGATGTAACGAAAATGGTAACGGCACTACTTTTTAGAGCGATTTCAATCGTTACTCGCTACTCGTTATTTTCAAACTGATTATTTGACTAGTATCATTTATTAGCTTTTAATTAGCTGTTAGCTCCTCCAAACGAGGAGGACTATCAGATGCCAATTTTGAAAAACTAGTGTTCCAGAAATCGAACAACACACTCCTAAAAAATCTGCAAGATTAGTTTTTTTTGGACAGGCCATTTTTTATTGGAGTTCATGTTTAAATTTTTTGTCATATAGAGTATAATTTAGTATTATTAAGGCTTTTTTACTCTTTAGTCTTTTGTTAAAAGTAACGGTAGCGGTAGTGGTAATGGTAACGCGTTACTTTTTCCTAGAAGCAGTGGTGTAGTGCTAAATAAAGAAGTGAGGGAACGCATTTTGAAAGTGTTACTCAGATGCGGGGGAGACAATGGCGAGCGCGGCGAGCTGGGGGTCCGGGGGCACTGTAAGCCCCCCGAGAAATCTTTTGAAATCTGACCAATTTCAGGGATATTTTGAGGTCATATGCACTGGATATTAGGATATATTCCAAGGTTGAAGATGCAGTATTTCCAGTGTCATTAGATATACGCCATCCAGTACGATTAATAAAAATAGCTAACAACTGGAATGATTAACTAAAAAAAAGTTAACAACTGGTACGCCGTGGTGACTGTTTCACCAGATCTTTATAGGCTAGCATTGCCTCAGTCGAAGCTAAAAGAAATGAAACAGTTAATGATTCTTTCTCATATTTCTTCTAGGGGTGGGAATTAAAATTTCATGACGTTAGAGATTTGTAAGTTCGGATTTATTTGAAATAGTGAGGGAACGTCGTTCCGTCTACCAAAAAAAGTAAGGGAACGCCGTTCCCACGCGTTCTCACAGCACTACACCACTGCCTAGAAGTAACTGAAGCGGTAACGACGTTACTTTTTTGTCAATGTAACGGTAGCGGTAACGCCGTTACTTATAGAAAGTAACGTGCCCAACTCTGGGTATTGAGTTGTAATTGCTAAATTGTAGATGCTAATCATTATTAAAATTTTCCGCTGTAACATTGAATCATTTTGTAGCAACTAATTGAGTTAAATTTTAATGTGGGAATGAAATTGAGTCATTAGAAAATCATTTCCAACGTAAAATTAAAGGATTCGCAAGTTCGTGTAATATTGTCTTGTTAGTATTAAAGTGTTCTGTTATATACATTTATTTTTCTGTTTGGATATTATTAGCCTGGGGTAGCATTGAGAAGTCACATCAGCTTTATGGGATCACAATTCTAGTTGGTTGGAGCAGCATAGTCACAAATCTGTGACGCCCAGGTAGCACATCACATTTTCACAAAATTATTGAAAGGTTGCACCCATATTATCAAATGACAAAAAAAAAAAACCTGTTTGAAATGTTTTAAAATATGATGCTAACGTCATAACGTTATAAAACATTTTAGCATTACTGAAACATTATATAAAAATGTTATCACAACGTTTCCCAGACCATACATTTTAATGTTGTTAAAACATTATAAAGCACATTTAAACATGGAAACATTTAAACATTTTAAACATGTTTCTTTAAATGTCATTTCAAAATATGTCTGTGCAACCTTTCAATAGTGCTTTAAAATGTTATATGCTACTTCTCAGTAATGTTGAAATGTTTGTCAGAACATTTTAATGATGTCATCACCACATTTTTGTGTTACCTGGGTATATGGTAAGTATTAAGTTTGGGGGCACCAGTTCTTTGGACCCCTGATAACCTAACCCGTACGTAAGACTCACCCTCATTGGTCCGATGGATGAAATGGACGGATCAACGAAACCGGCGGCCTACTCCCCTTATGAAGAAACCCCTGGGTCCGTCATTGATTCCGAACCTCTGACTGCCACATTAAGTCAGATAAGCAAGGACTTAACTGTAATAAATACTGGAATGCTTCATTCATATACAAGTGTATATATATATATATATATATATGTGTGTGTATATACATATATATATATATATATATATATATATATACAGGGTGTTTGAAAACTTTCTGTACAAATTGTAATGGGGGATAGGCAACACCAAGACAAACCCTTTTCGTCTATAAGTGTATGTCCGCTGACGTCACCATTCGGCGCGAGAGGGCGCCGCTGCAATTGGCTAAAAGGTGAAGTGGGCTAGACTCGCGCTTGCCGCGGGCATTCTTAAATCGGACGTAGTACGCGTAACATGGAGCGCTTCACGACTGCTGAGATGGCTGACATGCATATGGTGTATGGGGCTGCCAATGGAAACGGAAGAGCTGCTGTGAGGTTGTACCGACAGCGCTTCCCAAACAGACGTGTGCCAAACCACCAAACGTTTGCGCATTTGCATCGGCGACTGCGAGAAACTGGAACACTCCATGCAAACATGCATGACACTGGTCGGGAGAGAAACGTGCGCACTCCTGACATGGAAGAAGAAATCCTACGGCGATTTGAGGACAATCCAAGCGCAAGCACGCGAGGTGTTGCAGGTATCCTCGGTGTGAACCACGACCTGGTCTGGAGAGTGTTGCACGAGCAGCAACTTGCCATGGACGATACCCGCCCAAACATTGACGGCGAACTGTTCTTGATGAGCATGCACCCGTGTAGCATGTGGATTTGCGTTCGCCCACACGTGAGAATTCTGCATGTTAAACACACCCTCACGTGTGAAACAGGCCTCATCTGAGAACAGCACATAAGCCGGAAAATTAGGCTGCACCGCTGTCTGCTGCAGAAACCAGCGTGCGAATTCCACACGAAGAGGGTAATCCCGAGGTTGTAATGCCTGGACTCTCTGACGATGAAACGGATGTAACTGCTGCTCGTGCAACACTCTCCAGACCAGGTCGTGGTTCACACCGAGGATACGTGCAACACCTCGCGTGCTTGCGCTTGGATTGTCCTCAAATCGCCGTAGGATTTCTTCTTCCATGTCAGGAGTGCGCACGTTTCTCTCCCGACCAGTGTCATGCATGTTTGCATGGAATGTTCCAGTTTCTCGCAGTCGCCGATGCAAATGCGCAAACGTTTGGTGGTTTGGCACACGTCTGTTTGGGAAGCGCTGTCGGTACAACCTCACAGCAGCTCTTCCGTTTCCATTGGCAGCCCCATACACCATATGCATGTCAGCCATCTCAGCAGTCGTGAAGCGCTCCATGTTACGCGTACTACGTCCGATTTAAAAATGCCCGCGGCAAGCGCGAGTCTAGCCCACTTCACCTTTTAGCCAATTGCAGCGGCGCCCTCTCGCGCCGAATGGTGACGTCAGCGGACATACACTTATAGACGAAAAGGGTTTGTCTTGGTATTGCCTATCCCCCATTACAATTTGTACAGAAAGTTTTCAAACACCCTGTATATATATATATATATATATATATATATACACACACACACACACTTGTATATGAATGAAGCATTCCAGTATTTATTACAGTTAAGTCCTTGCTTATCTGACTTAATGTGGCAGTCAGAGGTTCGGAATCAATGACGGACCCAGGGGTTTCTTCATAAGGGGAGTAGGCCGCCGGTTTGCCAATCAAATTATAATTTGGCGAATTAGAAGTTTAAGATTTAGAGGAAGATTTCAGTTGCCAAAATGAGATATTTTAACAGAAACTTCAAATACTTTTAGTTGAAACTCAAACATTTATTGAGTTCAACAAATGGTACATGTAGAAATATATAAATTTATGTAGAGTATATATGTTTTTTTTCATTGGAGGGAGGGGGGGTAGCATCGGCACCCTTGGCCTCCCCCTCTTGAATCCACCATTGGTCGGAATAGCCGAAAAATCGGAAAAGTGGAAAGTCTCCTCCAAGCTACTGATAATGATAAACTTTATTGGCAGGATATAAAGCCCATAAAATAGTACAATATTCTTTGAAGGAAATTAACGATAATGCATTATGAATTTATCAGTTTAATACGAAACTCATATTGTTTTTTTCAATTAATCCTTTGTAAAAAGTTACTGATAATTTGATTTTAAAAAATCTAATATTAGTATTATAATAAAAACTATAAAATAAGTATAAAAGAAGTGCAAAACATACAAATGGAAACAACGCGTCAGATTATCCGTGCGGTCAGTCTTGCATTGATCAAGGGATCACCATTACAGTATTCGACATATACATATTTCCACTAATTTTTTATTTATAAAAGAAATACAAAAAGGCCATTAATCACTATCACTGAATGTTTCAAGGGGTCGGAATAAGGAAGCGTCGGAATACCGTGAGGTTGGATTACTGGTAACTTACTCTATTTTAGCACTACAACAATATTACACACACACACACACACACACCTTGGTTAACCTTGGTTTTACTTCTGCCCGAATTGTTCATTCTGACGAAGGTCAAGCTTGCCACTCCACCTTAGACCTACAGTTTCACGTGGAATCCGAACCATGCCCCACCAGCAGCCCAACGTCTTAACCACTAGGCTACCCAGGGTACCCATTTATCTACCAGCCGCCTGCCGTGACCGGGTCTCGATTCCGGGGCTGATGGATTCGCAGTCAGCGACGCTAATCACTACACCACTGAGGCGTATATATATATATATATATATATATATATCGATACTGGGAAAATGAAAAATGGAGTTTGCCATCATTTCATTATGATTACTATAACTTCTTCAGGGTAATTATAACGAAATGGTGACAAACTCCAGTTCTTCATTTTCTTCGCTCGTATAATATTACAGTAAAATGATAAAACATCGCGTCACACACACACACATACGGTATATATATATATATATATATATATATATATATATATATATATATATATATATATATACAGGGTGTCCATAAATGTTTACCCTGAAAACAGTATGCTCTCATGTTTTAATGACGAATCTTACATCCGTTTTCTTTTTACGGGTGATCTCGTACACGCATAGAGTTTCTGTGCTGGTGTGTTTCGTCTACCGCATTCGCCGCTAGGAGCGCTGTAGTAGCTGTTCAGTTAAGATGGCGTCTGTGACAGAGAAGGCACAATGTGTTGTGTGGCTTGCAGAAACAAAATCTCCTGTCAGTGTTCAGCGAAGGTTCAGAACAAAGTATGGAAAGAATCCACTTGATGTGAAGTTAATTAAGTCGTGGATGAAAAAAATCTTGGAAACTGGAAACGTGGAAAAGGGAAAGAGCAGTAGTAGACCATCAGTTTCCGATGGGACGGTGGAAAACATTCAAACTGCTTTCAAACGGTCACCAAGGAAATCGGTGAGACAAGCTTCATGCCAACTAAAGATACCGAAGTCTACGGTGCACAAGGTGTTACACAAACGTTTGAAGTTACACGCCTACAAGGTACAAATTGTTCAAGAACTGAAGCCTGATGGTGCTACTGTAGTATGCGGTCTACCGTTAAGTTTCTACTGTAGTATGCGGTCTACCGTTAAGTTTCTACTGTAGTATGCGGTCTACCGTTCAAAATATTTAAAAGGAATTGAAAATGAATTGAAAGGAATTATAATTTAATTTACACAATTAAGGAATTATTAAAGAAGTTAAACATACTACTACCGCATACTTAACGGTAGACCGCATACTACAGTACGCCCTTGATGATTGGTTAGGTTAAGTCGTGATATTTTCGTTAGTTTTAACGAAAATATCACGACTTAACCTAACCAATCGTCAATTGCGTACAATTAACCTAATAATAAAATAATAAGAAGATAAGAAGCTATAATTAAAAGGTAGACCGCCGAATCGTAGGTAGACCGCATACTACAGTAGCACCAGCCTGATGACCGTCCAAAACGTGAACAATTCGCTATTGACATTTTGAACAGCATTGACAAGGATAATGACTTCTCGTTACGTGTCTGCTTTTCAGACGAGGCTACGTTTCATCTTAGTGGTAGAGTCAACAGACACAATGTGCGTATTTGGGGATCGGAATACCCACGTGCAGTAAGGGAGCATATTCGGGGTAGTCCGAAGATCAATGTCTGGTGTGGACTAATGCATGACCAGATAATTGGTCCTTTCTTCTTCGCTGAGAACACTGTTTCCGCAACTGTGTACCTGGATATGCTCACCAATTACACCATCCCCCAGCTGCAGGACAGGCAGCCAACTGTCATCTTCCAACAAGATGGGGCACCCCCTCATTGGGCGCATGTTGTTCGTGAAACTCTCGACGCAACATTACCAAATCGATGGATTGGCAGGGACGGGCAAATCCCATGGCCCCCAAGATCACCAGACATTACCCCGCTGGATTTCTTTCTCTGGGGTCATGTTAAAGATTTGGTTTATGCAACAGTTGTTCCAGATATCAGGACATTGCGAGAACGCATTACGGATGCAATTGCAACAGTTAACCCACAAATGTTGGAAAATGTGTGGCGTGAGTGTGAATACCGTTTACACATTTTACGTGCCACTAGGGGTGCACATGTGGAAGCTTATTAAGTTCATTAACTATGTATCAAAACTTTGTGTGTTTATCTACTTATGATTAAAACTCTGTTTGAATACGAGTGTTTATTTAAAAGTCATAACATACTTTAATCAGGGTAATCATTCATGGACACCCTGTATATATATATATATATATATGTATATATATATATATTATATATATATATATATATATATATATAGATATATATATAGTATATGTTAATTTCAAGAATCCAGAGGCAGTTCAGAGACAGTCCAAAACAGCTTGGTAAAGTATTGAATTAGGCTAGGTTAGGTTAAGTTTGGTTAGCAATTAGGGTCTGTTTGAACTGCGTCTGGATTCTTGAAGGCGGACATCGGAATAACGCAAACCATCTCCAAAAACATTTTATTTTTCCATAACTTCTTAGATTTATAGGTTTCAGCATATGCTGAGTTTAAATCTGTTAAGAAATAAATTTTTTAGAAAAAAAATTTCAAAATTTTTTTCTAAAAAGAAAATTGAAGGCCCAGTTAGGTCAATTGTGTGCCCTTGACAAGTGGTTAGGTTAAGTCGTGATATTTTCGTTAAAACTACGAAAATAACAACTTAACCTAACCAGTTGTCAAGGGCATACAGTTGACCTAACCGGACATTCAATTTATTTCTTAAGTTCTTGAATTTTACTAGATATATAGAGTATATATATATTTTTTTCTCGGTGACTGGAGCCGGAGGCTTCTTCACAGCATGTAAATAATTTTCTAATAATTTTTGAAGCAATACTGCATTCAAGCTTGGTCCCTTCGCCTTAGACGTGATATTGATATGCTTGAAGGTGTGTAACGTTAGCCAACCAAGCTTATGCCTAACCTAAGAAGATTGAACTACAGGGATAGATTAAAGGAATTAGGTATGTTCGGACAATTTAGATGTGCATAACTTTTTCTCACTAGATACTGATTGGATAATTCGTGGGCATAATAAGAAAATTAGAAAACTGAGGTGACGTGTGTATATATATATATGTATATAGTCTAAAAGTCACTAAAGGGGAAATATCACTAAATCTAAGCTGAATGGCAACAGCAAGTCATAAACGAACCAACGCGGCTGTTCGTATTGTTTTGGGCTAGCCTAGAGATGTTTTTTCCTATCTGACCTAATCTTGGTGCTGAGTGTAATTAGGTGGTGTTTCTAAGGTGACAAATGGGTAGAAAGTTGTTCGTACTTAAGTATAGTTAGGGGTAATGTCTATAGCTTCTAAATTGGTAATGTAAGAGAGAGTTAGGTAGGCTGTTTGTGAGACACAGGAATCTAATGGTAGGCTCCCAGAGGAATAGCTAATTCAACGCACCGGTAAGCGCTTTTGATTGTTTGCTAGAACCTAAGTAACCTAACTGGGGTGTCTACCCCACGCTGTCACGCTTTGACTTGTAGACTTGATCTCCGAAAATACTTCTTCACCCGCCGCAGGGTTGCCAGATTTGTCCGATTTCGGACAGTCTGTCCTATTTGAGGTCCGCTTGTCCGAATAAAATTCAAATGAACCGGACAACCCAAAACTGTCCGATTCTGTCCTATCTGAAGAACATCGTAATACAAATTTGGTCAAACAAACTTTTAAAACAAATATAACTTCTGTATTTATAGTTCTGCTTCTTTAGATTGGTCAGATCGCCATGTAGGCACTGAAGTCTGAATATACGTTTTGAAACGTTTCATAAGCGTCTACTGCATTTTATGTGTGCCGACCCTCAATGTTTTGAAACGTTTTTCTCAGCGTGAGTCCGTGACCTTGGCAATCGAGTGCTGAGGCCTGAGGGCAGGGTTGCCATTTTGACCGATTTTCGGCCAAATCTGAGAATTTTGGCCATTTCTGAAAATGTTTGGCCATGAAAAATGTATTTGGCCGATTTTTGGCCTTTTTCATGCTCATTTCCAGACTACCCAAAACTGATCCAAAATTAGTAAATTTGTACGGAAATAAATATTAAAGAAACAGTTTCAAGATCCCGGCGAGGATTCGAACACACGGCCGTCAAACGTCGGGATCTTAAAACTGTTTCTTTAATATTTATTTTCACAGCGTGCTACTACGCTTGTTTGTGCGAAAATGACGTAGAAAAGATCAATTAAACTTTGTGGAATTTTTTTCTCCAGTAATAGAAAATCTCTTTTTTTCGGCTAAGTGGCAAGTTGGCAACAGTTAGTTTGTCATTTTGAGGGAGTGAGGGTGAGCCGGTGATCAGTTGCAAAGCAAGCTTAATTAGTGCAGCTGTGTGGGATATAGTATAGTTGCTTTGATTTATGAATATATAAATAAGTGCCTTCTAATTACTTAGATAGCCCTTAAAAATGGGAAAGTGGAAAAATAGTTATAATGATAGCAGGCAATATAACAAAGATTGGGAAAAACGATTTAAATGGCTTACGTAGAAGAACAATAATTGTATGTGCAAGTGGTGCAATCGTGAATTAACTACTATGCATAAGTCTGCTTTTAATGAGTATGAGAAATCTGTAAAACATCGAAAGAATGTCAATAGTTTTACAAACTCAAATAAAATTTCAGATATATTTAGCAACGTAGCTAATACTGAAAATATAAGCAAGGATCTTAAAGAGTTTGAAATAAAATATAGTGTACAAACAGCTTGTCATTGTAGTATACGATCAGTTGATCACCAAATTGATCTGGTAGCAAGTTACAGTAAAGGAAGCATACTTGAAAAAGTCAAGTTACATCGAACAAAATGTATGTTTAATTAAGAACAGGGCCGTTTCTAGCCATTAGGGGGCCCTAACCAGTATACCCATTTGAGGCCCCACACCTCCATCCACCAACTCACGTCTTACTACATCACCTCAGCACACACATACAAAAAATGGCTGTGTTAATAAGAAACAGTTATGAAACAATTTTAATGAAACATTTATGTCCACAACAACAAATACAGTATGTACTTTCAGAAGACAAACAGAAAAAATACTCTTCATGAAATTCCTGAAAATTAGCTTATACATTATTTAAAATAAATGACACAGAACTATGTATAAAAAATAATGCAATTATCAACTACCAAACAATTACTAACTCTACGATACAATCGTGTAATAACTAACAGTTATACAGAACAGTTTGTATCTTCAAAATTTTTGCCTCCTAGATTTTTTCTGGGCGAAATCATCAATAACATCATCATATGAAATCTCCCTGCCAACATCCTGGTTGATGCTTATGATGCTAAGGCCACTGAGGCGATCCTGCTCCATTGATGATCTGAGGTAGTTCTTGATTAGCTTCATCTTAGAGAAGCTCCTCTCGGCTGACGCTACTGCCACAGGTAGAGTGCAGGCAATTCTTAGTGCAATCCAGAGATTGGGGTATAGTTCCTCCAGTTGCTTCTGATGAATGAAGAAGAGAAGCTCCAATGCAGTCATATTGTGTGAAGGTAAAGTCGGCAAGTTCTTAATTTTGAAGGCCAGTTCTCTTCCATCAATGTCAGAGTCAGCTCCAGAGCTCAGTATCTTGGAGAGCTTTTCACACTTGCAAGACAAGTCTTCCTTGTTCATTGTGGTGAAGTTTAGGAGAACCCCAAATATGTCCCTCACATCATCTAATGTTTTGAATCTCTCATTGACCCGATGGCACAATCCACCACCACATTGAAAAAATTTACTTCCAGCCTTTTTAAGGCTTCTGTAAATGGTTCGTCAGGAGCTTCGTAAACAAAGTGCTTTTTTGTGGATCTGAGCCTCTTCTCCTTCAGCACAGCCTCCACATTCATTTCCTCACATATGTCCCTAGCTACGACTTGTGCTGCAACAAAACCTGTGTTTCTGTGGCTGGTGAGTGAGTCTTGTTTTTGTGAGGAGGTCGACCACCACATCAAACTGTATTGTAGGAGACTGCAGAAATTTGCTTACATGGTTAACTGCATGAAGAATGTCATACCATACTACTGTGCAAATCTGAAAGCGATAAGACCCTACCTCCTCTGCAAGTGCTTGTGCTTCAGTCCTGGCTATGGCATCTGTGGCATTGTTTCTGACTTCCAACAGGGCCTCTCTGATGTTGTGGCTCTGGTATCGCACAGCCTCAATGCTCTTAAGCGAGGTCTCCCACCTGATTTCACTCCAAGACTTGAGTGTTATGTTCACGTGCTTCTTTAGGACTGTCTATCTCTGTGTAGCTGCTGCAAAGAGGTTGTACAATTTTTGTACGTTGCCAAAGAAGCTGATGGCATCTGTGGAAGCTTTAGCTGAATCAGCCACTACAAGATTCAGAGTGTGAGCCCCAGATGGAACATAGACTGCACGACAGTTCTTTTCTAATAACTTTGCCTGAACACTTTTGTTCTTGCCCTTCATGTTCGCTCCGTTGTCATATGACTGTCCTCTGCAGTCATCAAAGTTAATATTCAGTTCATCTAGTCTCTTCAGAATCAGAACTGATAAACCCAGGCCTGTACTTTCTGAAGCCTCAAGAAAGCCCAAGAAGTATTCTTTTATTTCTGGTACTTCACCCATTTTAACAGTTCTGATAATAATCGACATCTGTTCTTGGTGGCTTATTTGGAGTGCAATCTAAAATGAGTGAGTAATATTTAGCTTGTTTTATTTCTGCAACAATGGCATCCAAGATCTTCCCACTAATGGACCCAATGAGCTCATTTTGAATGATGTTTCCTAGGTAACTTGAATGACTATATTGACCACTTTCGACTCTGCTGATGTGTTGTTTCATCACTGGATAAAATTTGGCAAGTAGCTCAACCTCCTTCAAGAAGTTGCCATTGTCTCGACTGTACAATGTAGAGGAAGACCCCCCTGAAAGCAAGGTTTCCCTCTGCCAGTGATTGGATTATACTTACAAGACGTGTGAGAACATCTCGTCAGCGTCTTCGCTCTACCTCCATTAATGACATTTCAGTTTGGTCAATGGTCCTCCCACTTTTTAGCCGCAATTCCAGATCCTTCCATGTTGCCATGTTATCTGCATGTTCTGAACTATTTTCATGGCCTTTCAGAAGCGAACCAACGTTTATCCAGTCTGAAAGTCCATCCGTAATTAGTTTGTACGACTTCCTTGAAAACACCTTGCAGCAGAAGCAATAAAGAGCATCATTCCTTCTAGAGTACATCAGCCAGCTTCGCTTTATTTTTTTCTCTTTAATTAATGTTCTGTACATGTAATGGTGATGAAAGCTTCTACCGTCCTCTCTTTTAGGGAATGTGAAATCTGGACTGATTTGAAATAGTCCTCGAGACACCAGATCTGTCTTCAAGGCATCTGACAGGACAACTGGCCAGTCATACGGATCAAGCGGTGGAGCAGATCTTGGTTCTTGTTTCTCAGTAGAAATGCCTGTGTGTGGTGTTTGAAGCTGAACAGAAGATGGGCCACTTGTTGATTCATCAGGCTCTACTTTTATCGGTGTTTGAGGTTGCATAGAGGATGGTCCTGCTGTTGGCTCATGATGCTCATCAGGCTTTGCTGAGGATGGCTTTTCCAAATATTTTAGTAGTGCTCCTGAGAAGAACATAGCATTACATATTCTGTTAGATTTTGCTAAAATACTCTTTCTTATCTTGTTTGATAATTGATCTGTGTGAACAGAATTTGAGGTGATGTGATCCATTAAATTTCACGTTTCGAAATATTATAAATATTACAGAGACTAGCTTACTCTACACGATTCCTGAGCACTTGCCTAGCTTGATGGTCTACCTAACCTAGTTGCCTGAACTGTAATCTTAAGAATATACAAGTGGCACATCTCACCTGTGCTACTGGAAAGCTTCTCATCCTCTATTTTCTTCTTTTTCCGTTTTTCAGCTCCTGATGGATAATGTCGTTTCATTTTCCAAGACGCACGGTCACATCTAGTTAACCACAACTAATCTGCTAAATAATAATAATCATGATAATAATAAATGCAAAAAACTTCACTTTTTTCTACGTGAAGGTCAAAATATGAAAATAAAAACCCACTCTAATAGACAGAGTTTATTTCCACGACAGTTTCGACGCCCACTGGCATCCTCCTCGGGTGGATACAGAAACACGAATGAACCAAAACAAGAGGGAAAAACAGTCCAGGGACCGACTGTTAAGAAATTCTTAACGGTCGGTCCCTGGACTGTTTTTCCCTCTTGTTTTGGTTCATTCGTGTTTCTGTATCCACCCGAGGAGGATGCCAGTGGGCGTCGAAACTGTCGTGGAAATAAACTCTGTCTATTAGAGTGGGTTTTTATTTTCATGATAATAATGATAATAATAATAATAATAATAATCTATATATAATATAATAAGAGAGCTGTCCGTCTGTCCGTCACACTTTCAGAAATTGTGAGAAAAAATTGTGAGAAAAAAATTCAGAAATTGTATTACGGGCGGCAATGTGAAGCTCAAGATTTTCATGACTGTGTTCTTTTCTGTAGTTTAGCAATGGGGGAAGGGTGGGGTGGGGGTAATGGGGATGGGTGGGGGTAATGGGGTAGGGGGTTAGCCCCTAAGTTGCATGAATGGGGGTGAGGAGGTTTTGGGAGATACCAGATTCAGAAATGTTGACACAATGTGAAGCTCAAAATTTTCACTGCTGGGTTCTTTTTTTGTAGTTTAGCCTGTCTAACCGTCAGCGAAGCGGCGGGAACTGTACTAGTAATAATAATAATAATAATAATAATAATGTTTTACAATACTAGAAAAATTAAGCATTTAGGAAAGTATAAGCATATAGTAAGAATAAAGTTAAATAATATAGAAATAAGACCTCACAATAGTTATTTACACATAACGACCAAAACGTTTCGTTTGTCTCCGTTTTATCACATTTGTCTCATACAAAAACTTTAATTAATACGACAACAATAATAATAATAATAATATTAATAATAACTTCAGCTATATTCCTATTCTTGCCCACTGAGCTATGAGCTGGGAGCCTGTCTAGGAACCCCCTAGTAGCAGCGGTGCCCTAAGCGGCCGCTTAATCTGCTTATACCAGGAAACGGCACTGATTAAGAATGTTATTGCAGTGGCTTTGCGTGAGGGTTTAGTTGATGATTTAAAAAACTCAAAATATTCATTATTAATTGACGAATCTACTGATGTGAGCGCCACTAAACTAATGTGTTTGTGCGTAAGATATTTTTCTACTAAGCACCAGAGAGTGCAAATCTCCTTCCTAGGAATAATTCCTGTGATATCAACAACTGGTGAAAGTCTTTTTAAAGCCATTGACATTTTTTTTACTCCAAATAACATTGATATAAATAATTGTATTGGCCTTGAAACAGATGGAGCAAATAATGTTAGTGGTGAACATAATTCAGTATTTTCAAGATTCAGAAATATGAACCCAAACATTACATTTGTGAAATGTACATGCCATAGTTTGGCATTATGCATTATGCTGCCAAAAGGCATTTGCTTGCTTACCTTTTAATTTAGTGTTCCTTATATCTGAAATTTCCAATTGGTTTAGCGTGAGTTCCCTTCGTCGAGACGACTACAAAAAGATTTATTCAGCAATGAATGGAATACAAATTATGAAAAATTTGTCAATCCGAGTACTACTCGTTGGTTAGTTAGAGGGAAATGTATACAAATAATCTTGCAGCAATGGAAGGAACTCAAGGCGTACTTTAGTTCTATTGTCGAAAAGAACGGAGCTATTAAAAGAACTATACGACACGCCCCCTAAAGGATATGCTTCTAGATGAAACCATTAAACTTTATTTTCACTTTGCTTGCCCAATAATTCAGAACTTCGAGGCTGTGAATGCAGCTTTCCAAGCTTCAATTCCTAATCTTAGTAAACTTTTTGATGACCTGGAAGAGTTGAGGAACTTTGTCCTTCAAAAAGCCTATAGAGATTTTCGGTAAAGAAAAACTCCATGGGACCTACTCCGTGATGTTAAACTTGGGGAAAGGTTTGAATATGAGTTGAAATGCAGTAGCTTAATTAAGCGTGGACAGAAAGAACGTTATCAAGCAACGCTGTCTTGATTTTTTGATGGAAATTATCAAACAAGTTGACCAAAGAATTGATAGCTCCACTATGAAAATGAAATATGTTAAATGCTTTGATTCAAATATTATACTTAGCCACACTAGACAACTGTTTAGTGAATTCAACATTGAGCACCTAATCAAACAAGAAAAATTCAATGCAATGACAGTAGCTAACCAATACGAACGAATTTTAATGAAAGTTAATTGGCGGGATGAATTTCCAGACAAACAAATTCCGAAAAATCCGATCGACTTTTGGGTGTATGTTCTAAATTATGAAAATGCTGCTGGCGAAAAGTGCTACCATGAACTTGCAACCATTGCCTTGGATTCGTATTGTATTCATGTCAGTAGAGTACTGCGTTTGTTAAAAGAGTCTTTTCCCACCTAACAAATGTAAAGACCAAATCTAGAAATAAAATAGTCCCTGAAAACTTAGATGCGCTCCTGCATATAAGAACACATTTTCTAACAAATGAACAGTGCTGCAAAAACTTTGAAGTTACCAAAAAAAATTTAAGTCTTTTTAACAGCAAAATGTACAATGTCAAAGCCCCAAACGATCCCACAGAACCAAGTACGAGTGAAATAGTAGATGCTGAAAATTTGGAGGTGCTGGAGTCATTTGATGACATTCTTTCAGTGCAGTTTTCAAAAAGGTAGGCATATTAAATGAAAATAAATCTTTTTTTTATATTTTTAAGTTCCTAGAACATTTATACAGGATTGATTAATTTGGAAAAGTTTATTAGGAGGGAAAGGAAACATTATTTTTCAGCTTTCTGGCCCGAAGCTCAGAAATCTTTCCATTTATTAGCATTTAATATAATCAAACTGATAATCGAGTACTTACAAACTATGTTATTCAATTACAAATGGGTCATAAGGTCGTTGGAGGGTTATAGTATTCGATTTTAACATAAAATAATGGAACGAAGCCAAAAAAATTTGGGTCTCTCCGATTTCAATGTTAAATATCCGATTTTTGGGACGCATCTGTCCGATTTTAATTAAGAAATATCATCTGGCAATCCTGTAATCTTAAGTCATATGATAGAGTAGTAGATTTTTGGAATGGCTTGCCATATTATGTGGTAAACAGTAGCTCATTTGTTAATTTTTAAGAAAAATTTAGACATTTTCATGAATGAAAGAGATAATTTGTAGATTGTATTTAGTGTATTATATTCTTTGTTTCAGTTATAGAGGCTACTATGGTTGTGGTAAATAGTTGTATGTTAATTAACTGACGAGTTTGAAATCTTGCAAGATTTTATTATTATTAAAAAATCTACATCATGACTTGGATTACGATTACTTCGATAGGCCCCAGTGGCTTCATGTTTCCCAAATGAAATGTAATGTAATGTTCTTTGTGCTCAGTATCTTTCCCTGCCTCTGCATTAAGATATAGATAGAGCCTATATATTTTTCTTTGCGATTATTAATAGGTTCTCTAAGCAAGATAGCCTATTGTAAATCTAAACAACACATTTCCTCGTTTGCATCTTCGTCATTCTTAAAAAATAAAATCAAACATACGTGCAATCGTGGCCGATAAGCCTACATCATTTGAAGGATTAGATAGGTTTTATCTAACCAAGTTTATTTGACAGCGAGTCGCTGATGTGAATTGGGGCTTATGTAGTCTCTCTAAACTTGATATCTTTGACTGTTAATTATACTAATGTCAAAATTCAGGTAAACTATTAAACTTGCGATTCTCGCCTTTTAGTTGGGGGGAGGAGGCTAAGTAAAGTTAGTATTAGGCCTAACCTTTTATGCGTACGGTAGGTCCATTGGCAAGGATAGAGTAGGCTAGATCTGGGCAAGGCTTTGCACCTTATTAGCCTAGAATTTTGGCATAGCTAATGAAGGGCCAGGTTCTTTTTGATTTTAGGCAAATTAGAATTACTAGAGCCAAGTTAGGCAACCTAAAGTAGTTGTTTTTAAGCCCCACTACCCATTTGTGGTGGTTTTCCCCTGATTTTGATGTTATCCAGTCTGGAATTTAGGCCATATATTCGTTTGTAGCCACATCTTAGTATGTTTTAAAATTATGGATCTGTATTCATCTAGACAAACCTATGTCTAATAAAAGTAACCAATAATTTATTCAATATTGAAGTAAAGAACAAGAACATGCAGGTCAATATTTTAGCAAACAGGTACTGTACGTACTGTGGCCAGTATGAGAAGTTTGGTATTGGTAAGCTTAGAAATGAGTTTGTTTTATACATTAAGGTAAATATACAGCAAATAGCCCCACCTCAACTTTTGGTATGAAAGTTAGTTATTAGGGTGTGTTTTCATGTGCTTTCCTCAGAAATGCCACTCATTTGCCCCGCATTTAATTGAAAGTATGAAAAAAATATTTTTTTTGTCATTTTATTTTCAAGTAAACACGGGGCAAATGAGTAGCATTTCTGAATAAAGCACATGAAAACACACCCTAATAACTAAGTTTTGCTACTGTTATTGCTAACCTCACTTAACCTAACCTAACCTAACCTAAATGAAGAGATTTTGAAAAAATAAATAAATTGTTAAACTAACGAAAATATCATGACTTAACTTAACCAATTGTCAAGGGCATTCAGTTGACCTAACTTTGATATAATGTATGTACCTAACCAATCATCATACTACCAAATGCTAACATAAAAAATTATGAACTCGAGGTGGGCTATTTTGCGGCGCTAACTAGGTATTGCTCACAGTAGGATTGGGAAAAATGTTTTCGGAGGAAAACACTTATGAAATATAGTCAATATAGTCATTCAAGTTACCTAGGAAACATCATTCAAAATGAGTTCATTGGGTCCATTAGTGGGAAGATCTTGGATGCCATTGTTGCAGAAATAAAACAAGCTAAATATTTACTCTCTCATTTTAGATTGCACTCCAGACATAAGCCACCAAGAACAGATGTCGATTATTATCAGAACTGTTAAAATAGGTGAAGTACCAGAAATAAAAGAATACTTCTTGGGCTTTCTTGAGGCTTCAGAAAGTACAGGCCTGGGTTTATCAGTTCTGATTCTGAAGAGACTAAATGAACTGAATATTCACTTTGATGACTGCAGAGGACAGTCATATGACAATGGAGTGAACATGAAGGGCAAGAACAAAGGTGTTCAGGCAAGGTTATTAGAGAAGAACTGTCATGCACTCTATGTTCCATGTGGGGCTCACACTCTGAATCTTGTAGTGGCTGATGCAGCTAAAGCTTCCACAGATGCCATCAGCTTCTTTGGCAATGTACAAAAATTGTACAACCTTTTTGCAGCAGCTACACAGAGATGGACAATTCTAAAGAAGCATGTAAACATAACACTCAAGTCTTGGAGTGAAACCAGGTGGGAGACCTGGCTTAAGAGCATTGAGGGTGTGTGATACCAGAGCCACAACATCAGAGAGGCCCTGTTAGAAGTCAGAAACAAT
The DNA here is from genome assembly GCA_023014485.1 of Bathynomus jamesi. NCBI lineage: Eukaryota > Metazoa > Arthropoda > Malacostraca > Isopoda > Cirolanidae > Bathynomus > Bathynomus jamesi. The sequence continues at coordinate 813,305 of JAJOZX010001296.1, forward strand.
GCCACAGATATGCCATAGCCAGGACTGAAGCACAAGCACTTGCAGAGGAGGTAGGGTCTTATCACTTTCAGATTTGCACAGTAGTATGGTATGACATTCTTCATGCAGTTAACCATGTGAGCAAACTTCTGCAGTCTCCTACAATGCAGTTTGATGTGGCAGTCAACCTCCTCACAAAAACAAAAGACTCACTCACCAGCTACAGAAACAGGTTTTGTTGCAGCACAAGTTGTAGCTAGGGACATATGTGAGGAAATGAATATGGAGGCTGTGCTGAAGGAGAAGAGGCTCAGATCCACAAAAAAGCACTTTACTTACGAAGCTCCTGATGAACCATTTCAGAAGCCTTAAAGAGGCTGGAAGTCAAATTTTTCAATGTGGTGGTGGATTGTGCCATCGGGTCAATAAATGAGAGATTCAAAACATTAGATGATGTGAGGGACATATTTGGGGTTCTCCTAAACTTCACCACAATGAACAAGGAAGACTTGTCTTGCAAGTGTGAAAAGCTCTCCAAGATACTGAGCTCTGGAGCTGACTCTGACATTGATGGAAGAGAACTGGCCTTCAAAATTAAGAACTTGCCGACTTTACCTTCACACAATATGACTGCATTGGAGCTTCTCTTCTTCATTCATCAGAAGCAACTGGAGGAACTATACCCCAATCTCTGGATTGCACTAAGAATTGCCTGCACTCTACCTGTGGCAGTAGCGTCAGCCGAGAGGAGCTTCTCTAAGATGAAGCTAATCAAGAACTACCTCAGATCATCAATGGAGCAGGATCGCCTCAGTGGCCTTGGCATCATAAGCATCAACCAGGATGTTGGCAGGGAGATTTCATATGATGATGATATTGATGATTTCACCAGAAAAAATCTAGGAGGCAAAAATTTTGAAGATACAAACTGTTCTGTATAACTGCTAACTATTACACGATTGTATCGTAGTTAGTAATTGTTTGGTAGTTGATAATTGCATTATTTTTTTATACATAGTTCTGTGTCATTTATTCTAAGTAATGTATAAACTAATTTTCAGGAATTTCATGAGTATTTTTTCTGTTTGTCTTCTGAAAGTACATATTTATTGTTTTGGACATAAATGTTTCATTAAAATTGCTTCATAATTGTTTTTTATTAACATAGCCATTTTTTGTATGTGTGTGCTGAGGTGATGCAGTAAGGCGTTGTTGCGGTGGGGTTATCCAATAAACCAATGAAGTTCCGAGTCAATGTGAACCACCCGACAACATTTTTATTTCATGCAATTATTTTCTACCGGTACGGGGAGAAGACTTACTTCAAAACCAAACACCCAAAGGCGGCTCGTTGGCTGAGGGAGGACGGGCTTCTAAGAATCCCTGATGCGGTAAACTTTCCGGAGTCTCGTTGATCCTGACGCAACCCTCCAGGCGTGATCTTGTTATCCTCAGAACAGAGAAACAATGCGACTAGTTAAGTGTCCCAATGCCCACCGGACTGACCCAACCTCAGGACCTCCCAATATTCCACGAAAAAGGAAACAAAAATGCTCACCACATTCCCGATGACAATGCCGTAGCCAATCAAACTGTAACCTCAACGGGTTGGAAAAACACACTAGAGGAAAAACCATGAACAATTTTTATTGATGGGAAAGGGGAGGTTACATTCTATACAACACATGAAAGGGAGGAAAAAGTCAGAGAAGGGGGTTAGGCAGGGTGAAGCAAAGACATTAGGGTAAGTGGGCAGACAAGCAATAAGGTATATCTTTTACAAATGTACACGCAGTGTCAATCGCAAGAGCACATTTTTATATATATGTTAACACATGGTCACAGACAACTGGACTTCGGCAAAGCAAGTGATCTATCTTCGCATTACAATGGTCAAGAGAGGCTCCTTCGGGTTACAATAAAGATGAATCAAGAAACAATGATGAGTTGCTTCCTGATTCCTTATCTTGAAACTTAAATGTCCTTCTTTTAGTTGTTTTTGTTCGCATACAATAATTATACCCTAAATAACCCTGACTAGGCTAAATGGAAAGGAGGGCAAGGTGTTATTGATACCTGGCCTTAACTGATGTGCAGGTACCACCACTTAAACTTTCAGAAGGTTCTGGGATGATTGTTCGAGTTCAAGAAGTCAAACACACTAGATGAATGTCATTTAATTTCTGTCTTTCTTAACTTCTAGCTTCAGCAACCGACATTACACGTATACCCAGTCGCACTGTGCACTTTGTTTGTTGGCCTGTTCAGATTTGGCAAGCCTACCCATTTCAGGACTTCTTAAACAAAAACCCCTTTTTGTGTTTTGTTTTATCTTTTTATAACATTAAGCCACAATTCTGACGTTAGATTCTATGGGGCTAGATTTTATGGGGGTTATGGCATTCAAACCTGTATGGGAGAGAAAGAATGAAGGTTAAAACACACAACTACCATGATTTGATGATCAGTGGTCCCTACTACAGCGTGAGTTGGTGGATTGAGGGGTGGGGCCTCAAATGGGTATACTGGTTAGGGCTCCCTAATGGCTAGAAACGGCCCTGGCTGTATACTACCGAATGCGAACATAAAAAATTATGAAGTCGAGGTGGGGCTATTTGCTGCATATTAACCTACATTAAGAATGATTTAACTTCAATTTAGAATGATAGTATTAAATTCGACAACAGGGTAGAATCAATTTGGGTTCATATTTGTGCATCAAGCAGTCTTGTTGTAATGGGGAATCATAATCATTGGAATTGATTCCACATTTTTAAGGAATTGTAATTGTGATTGCATGCCATGATTACAACATATCAATGAATAGGTATTAAAGTCAAGTTGTCATTACAATAAAACCCACTGTTTATACAGAAGTATGTTTAGAAATATACTTCTGTCTAAACAGTGGATTTTGTCATTCACATTATGGTGAAAAATTCCATTTATACTTAGGAATATATTCACTTATTTGTGACAAGTCACTTTAAATACACAGTATGTGGAAAACTTTATCACATTAAATATAAACATGATTTGTGAAATGCAGAGAGTCAAGAAAATTTAAGAAACATGCGTATATATATTAGGATGGAGTGAAAAAAATCAAAAGTGCCAAGATCAAAGTTGAGGGGTCTAGAGAGTTATCTTTTGTCCAGGATTGAACTTTAAAACTGATTTTGGGTGGTTGCATACAAAACTGACTGCTACCAGCCAATTTATACAAATTATATGTGCATGTGACCAAAATTTGAACCCAGTGACCTATCTCGGGTTCTGGACATGATAGAAAGAGAATTTAAAAATTGTTATAATGTATTTCTTTTTACCTCTGAAGCAGATCAAAACATTTGCAGGAGGCTGCAGGCTCAATAATGCATCAAAAAATACATATTTATATTATTTTTGCCCAAAAATTGCAATTTTCATTATTACATATTCATATAACACGTATAACACACCTTCAATCTCTCACTCATTAAACAAAGTAAGGTAAATATGCAGCAAATAGCCCCACCTCAACTTTTGGTACAAAAGTTAGTTATTAGGGTGTGTTTTCATGTGCTTTCCTCAGAAATGCCACTCATTTGCCCTGCATGTAATTGAAAGTATGAAAAAAATCTTTTTTTTTGGCATTTTATTTTCAAGTAAACACGGGACAAATGAGCAGCATTTCTGAATAAAGCACATGAAAACACACCATAATAACTAAATTTCACTACCGTTATTGCTAACCTAACCTAACCTAACTTAAATGAAGAGATTTCAGGGAAAAAAAAAAAAAAAAAAATGGTTAAACTAATGAAAATATCATGATAACCTAACCAATCATCAAGGGTGTTCAGTTGACCTAACTGGGCATTCAGTTGACCTAACTGGGCATTCAGTTGACCTAACTGGGCGTTCAGTTGACCTAACTGGGCGTTCAGTTGACCTAACTGGGCGTTCAGTTGACCTAACTGGGCGTTCAGTTGACCTAACTGGGCGTTCAGTTGACCTAACTGGGCGTTCAGTTGACCTAACTGGGCGTTCAGTTGACCTAACTGGGCGTTCAGTTGACCTAACTGGGCGTTCAGTTGACCTAACTGGGCGTTCAGTTGACCTAACTGGGCGTTCAGTTGACCTAACTGGGCGTTCAGTTGACCTAACTGGGCGTTCAGTTGACCTAACTGGGCGTTCAGTTGACCTAACTGGGCGTTCAGTTGACCTAACTGGGCGTTCAGTTGACCTAACTGGGCGTTCAGTTGACCTAACTGGGCGTTCAGTTGACCTAACTGGGCGTTCAGTTGACCTAACTGGGCGTTCAGTTGACCTAACTGGGCGTTCAGTTGACCTAACTGGGCGTTCAGTTGACCTAACTGGGCGTTCAGTTGACCTAACTGGGCGTTCAGTTGACCTAACTGGGCGTTCAGTTGACCTAACTGGGCGTTCAGTTGACCTAACTTTGATATACTGTACCTAACATCAAAAATTATGAACTCGAGGTAGGGCTATTTTGCAGTGCTAACTGTAGGTATTGCTTGCAGTAGGATTGGGAAAAATGTGTTTGGAGGAAAATGCTAATGAAAGCTAGATTAATACTTGCTGGAATGTGTGACTTCGCTAGCCACGTGCCCTTGAAGAGAGATATTGAGCCCGTAAATTTGCACGGAAACAAACTCTTCTGCTTGTTTTTTGGAAATTTGTGTTTACACACGAAAACGTCTGTCACTATGGAAATTAAGGGGCTGGGAACACACTAGACAGTTGTGTACAGGGAATGACAGTGTGTTGAAAAATGTGAACCACTCGTGAATCATCTAAAATTTTCAACACTTCAACGTAGCCTCAGTCACAACTTTCACAAATCTTACTGCACATGTTTACGTGACAAATTTAAAAAGAAAGAAAGACTTCAGCTGTATCTGGTTCATTAAGGAGTGCTTGTTTTTGAGTGTTTAATAGCCTACTATTGGTTAAAAAAAGGTGCACTGTGATTTGTCATCCACACATTTCCAGAAAATTGTATGAGAGTGAGGATGTCTTATGCCTACTGGCAGGTTGCAAAACAAAAAAAATGGTTAAAACTTAAAAAATCAATAACTTCGTTAATTTTGAATTGTGGGGAGTCTGGCTTTCAACAAATTTATTCTATTGTTGTATACTACCGAATGCTAACATAAAAAATTATGAACTTGAGGTGGGGCTATTTGCTGCATATTAACCCAAAGTAATAAAAAATAATCATCTATCATCAGTTTCCTTGATAAATAGCATCCACACCAATTCAAAAAATTTATCCTCTTCTTTTCTTATGGCTTTACGATATTTTTCACATTCTCTTCTCAGTTTGTTCCTGCAAAGCTCAGAGTGCAAATTTACTCAATTTTAAAGATGGTTATTTAAGCAAGCTCCATAGGTTTTGACTAACAATATTTAAATTTCAACACTTGTTTTAAACATATGCCTTTTTGTGAAATACTTGATATGAATCCTATACTAATGTCCAAGATAATTGGACTGTTACCTGTCAATTACATTCATCTTATCAGTATTAGTGATAATTCCATGATCCTCTAAAACTGCTGATGCAACCGCTGCTCTGGCTCTGTCACTTACTTGATACCTGGTAAAAGACATTTATTTTATATCAAGTTAATATTCTAACAAGATGTTCATTGGACAGCAGTGTCCAAGATTTGGAGTCTAACTATTAGCAACATTACGTGGATTATAAATATTTTAAACTATACAGTATACATTAGGGTGGTCCACTCTTATAGGGGTGGAATTTTTTTTTGTGATTTGTTTTTATTGCTGGGTTGTAACTTATGAGGATGGATGAGAAAACACCTCTGGGAAAGTTTTATTTGAATCAGTTAATTTGTAGGGGTAGCACATGACACTTGAAGTTTTGGTTTAATCTGAAAATCACAGCAAAGTTAATCTTGGTGACAGTACATGACTATTAGGGTAACTAACAATTCCCTCTGCACCTCATTTGATCTTTGTTTTCTCGCCCAGTTGCCAGGCTGACTTCAGTGGTTGAGGAAACTGCTTCCTGTAGTTAGCAACAACTTGCAGGAGATACTGCAGTTGTTCCTCATTCCTGGTGTGGCAGCTGTTGTATTCATTAATGAGAGCAACCCCCCTCTCTACATGATCATTCATGACAGAGAGGTTTGTCACTGATTTCTTCGCTATTTGGTAATCAGGATCATTGTCCCAATCCCGCATCCTTCCTCAGGTATCCCACACCTGACCCCAGAGACAACAGCAGTCTTTTTGAGTTTGCTGTTGCTAGTGACTCGATTGAAGCCCCCTCAGCAACACCTTTCCTTCTCTTCTGGCAATCAGGCTTTCCTTCAACTTCCTCCATCGCCTTCACCATTGCTGTTTTAGTCTCTTCAGACACCTCAGGATCGAAAATCATGAGGCCCACCATCTCCTCCGAAAGATACCAAAGATGACCGCTGAGTTTTTTTAATGCCACTTCCGAAATTTTGGGGTCATGGTATTCCCGAAGACTCTGCAGAAGACTGAGGTCGCTGCGAGGTGCAGCAGCAGCTATTGGCGCTGTCATCCATGCCTGCAGGTAGATGGAAACAGCGAAGACACTGACATCCTTAAGACACTTTTGCTCTCGTGGAGTGAGGGCTGGGATTTGTCCCCTGAACAGCCACATCTTCAATGAATAGATCACCTTAGATAACCATCTGGCTTGGTGCATGGGGCCAGGTCGCTTGAAGGTGTAGTTGTCAATGCTCCCTCCCAAGAAAATGATGGACAGATCGAGGAATTCCTGATAGTCATCTCGAAAGGATTTTGAGGAGTGTTTTTCCTCAGCAAAGCGGAGAATCCAATCTCTAATGGGGGCCAAGAGTCGATGCACCTCTTCATCATCCCATCCGGTGCCGTATGTTCCTGTGTCGATGAAGGTCCATTTGCTCTGAAACCTGCTGAACAATGGAACATCAGGTCCACTCGTTGGGCCATAGCAAGCAGTGAAAACTCCACTGATCATCACTTCCATGATGTGATGATGGCAGGCAAAATGGAGAAGGTCTTTCTTCAACTTCTGCTCCAACAACACGCACGCTCCATTCAAACGACCAGCATTGGAGGCAGTGGTGTCGAAACACATCCCCACAACAGATTCTTCGAGGCCCCAATCAGTCAATAATTCAAAAACTGCGCTGGCTTGGTGTTCTCCTGACCCAGTTGGTATTTTGGGGACTCCAAGGAGCTGAGATTGACCCGAAAAGGAGGAAATGAGCACAGGCAGCCGATCCACATGCGCATGGTCTCTGGTGTTGAGGAGGTCTGGAATAAGTTTTCCATCCCAGTGGATGATTGCAGGACCGGACTGAAAGGAAGCTTTTAGGCTACTGCAGATCATGATCTGATGTCGTTCTCTCTGCCGTTTGATGGAGGTCCGGGTGATGTTAAAATTCATTGGGCTGTGGCCAAGGCTCAATGCAGTCTCTGCTATTATGTAGGTTGCCATCCTGTCCGTAGTGTGTGTCCGATCTAGGGCAGCAGCTAGATTTGATGTTATCACATTCTTGACTCCACCTGTTTTGGAGGTCGCTTTCCACCTTTTGCCCATTCATCTTCGGTGGAGGATGACTCATCAGTGACTGAGGATTCTGTTGAGGACACCAATACTGCTGTACCCGACGTTGATGCACCTTCATTGACTGCCTGCAATACAATCGAAGAAAATGGACAATTAGTGTTAATGAACAACCTAATCATTGCAATCAAATGAAAGTAGGAATTTGAAGAACAATCTCACCTTTCTCTTTCGCATCTCCTCCTCCATCTTCCTGTGGGCAGCTTGTTTTTCTTTTTCTGCTGTTTTTCTGTCTACTCCCACCATGCATCCCCGTCTTCCAGGCTCTCGCTGGGCCAGCAAGAAGGCCTTGTCTTCTGGGTTTTTGATTAGAGACAAGGCATCAGCATGTGCCATATCAAATAGGTTCCGAAGTGTCTCCTTGAATCCCTCTTCGTTGTACACCTAAATATAAATAATAAATATATATAATATATATATGATAAATGTATTGACTATTGTACAGTATAATATGTCATACTCTCGAGAAACTATTTTATTTATCATTGATCATCCAACTCACCTGCTTCTGGCTCCTCCTCATTCATCCTTTTTTTATTTTGATCCAATCTTGGTGAAGGTCCAAGATCTTTTGGATTCCTTTGTATTTTTCCCTTGTCAGGATTCGAGCTTTGTTCCAAAATATTTCAAGTTGACCCCACACTACTTGAGCACTTTCCTTCAACTCCTCCTTGAGATTAGTGTGGTGATGAAGGAAGCATGACAATACTTCTCCACGTGATGGTAATTTGCTTCCAAGAAGCTTGTCCTTCACTCAAGGAGATAAAAGCAAGAGCTTCGAACTTGAGTCATCATATATCCAACCACTAAACACAACCAATGAACACTACACCAATAATCTGTCAAGGAAAAGATGTATTACTGGAACTGGAACATATACAAGTAAATCTACTAGGTAGTGCAAAAGTGCAAAAATGAAGTACTGTGTGCTACCCCTAAAAAGTGATTGATTTGGGAAAAAATTGGCCAGAGGTGTTTTCTCATTCATCCTCACAAGTTACCGCCCAGCAATAACAAAAAATCAAAACTTCAATTTTATGGACCACCCTAGTATACATGTCACACTGCTGAGTGAGGTTTGGTAGACTCTTCCTATTTTGTTCTGTCCTGGATTCCTGTTCTTCACTGACACCAGCTGTTTCATCATGTGATTCCAGGCTGACCTGACTTGAGAGACTGTCGAGATCACTGTCATGTATTGCTGCTGAGTTTGATGGAACAACTTGAAAAACTCTTCTGAGCTCTTCCCTGGGGATAATAAGATACAATATGATTATAATACAAGATGGTTTACCAAAGACACACAAATAAAATTTTATAATTTGTAGCACAATCATTTCAAGAAACCCAGATTTTCAGTAGCCATTAATCAAAAGTTTTATAATATATAGATCAAACTTACTGATTCTTTTCTTTTGCTTGCTCCTGCTGTACTCCTCTACTTTTGTATCTGATGTCTGCTGATGTAAGGCATTCCTTAAAACCAATGCATTGTCCTATTCTAGCTGTTTTGTGGTCATCATAGAAAGCATAGTCGTCTGTCATTTTGAATTTATACAAATGTTCCAAATCTTTTCTCACGAGTCACAGAAGATTTCAAACAATTTGGAAGTTTTTTCAATGAAGGAAAAAAGATCACTGGAACTTGTCACCATGTTTCTTTTTTGGATATCTATGGGTAAATCCAGGATAAATAGACAGGTAGAAGTGCTGATTGATATAACACTAATACATCTTCAATATTCATGAAACTTGGTCTGGGGGTGTTTTTTAGTGAAAAAAAATTCCCAAATTTTTTTGAAAATTGGTCAAATAGGTCAAAATTTAGGGTCAGGTCAAATTTTGGCCAAATGTGACCTAAGAATTTTTTAAATCCTTATATTTTGGCTTCTAATTGTCGTAGCTTAATAAACTTTATATGGGTGGAAACGGAATGAGCTCTAGTTTCCAAAAATGGTACTTTCATTGGGATAATTTAATTAAAAAAAACACTTAATTTTGAAAAAAAATAAAAAATTCAGGATTTGACCTTGAAGGGATCAATTTTTTAAAAAATTTTATTGAAGAAAAAATGTTGCCTGAGCAAAGATCTACCATAATCAGCAATAAAAAGTTAGCTTACAGGCCATTATATAGCTTAAAACTTAATTTTATTAATGCTGGCTTTCTTCATTTTTCAGAATTTCATCATCAAAAATTTATTTAATGAAACTAAACATATTAAATAGTAGGATAACAATATAATAAGGATATACAGTAGCACCTCGCTATAACGGCGCTTTTAAATTATATTCATGTTCCATATGTGCACTCACTGTTTTGGCGGGTTTTTGGCAACACACGCTCAACAGCTGAGTCCAAGAAGTACGCCAAGCGCCATTTTCTTTTCGGAGCGTCAGTCTGTTTACAGGCATCAAAATCATTCGAGATGCATGGGCTGAAGTTAAAGAAAAAACACTGAGGTGTTTGGAGGAAGCTCATTCCTTCACTTATGGATGACTTTGAAGGCTTTGACGATCCAGTGGAGGAAGTGACTGCAAGTGTTGTTCAGATGGCTAGGGAATTGGAATTGGAAGTTGAGCCTGACGATGTCATAGAATTGCTTCAGTCACATGATGAGCCCCTAACAGACGAGGATCTTCTTCTGATTGAAAAGCAGAGAAGACTGCAACGTGAAGAGGAGTGCCATCCTGATGGCAGTCCAGCTATTCCAAGAGATATGATGATTGTGGAATTGGAAGATGCCATTAAGTCTATCGAAAATGGGATTGCAGCCTTTGAAAGAATAGACCCTAATTTCGAAAGATCGTCTAAAGTTAATGCTATCCTTGCAAACGATATTGCTTGTTATAAAGAAGAAATTTTAAGAGAAGAGACGGCACTCGATGAGACAGAGTTCTTTGCTATCGTACTTCAAGAAAGTACCATCGCAACCTTCCACAGAAACAGAAAGCCTGCCATCAACTTCAATTGAAACACCTTCTTCATCAAAGTCACCATCTCCAAAACGAATAAGATTCATTGAAGAGTCAGATGATGAAAATGTGCCATCTCCTTCATCATCCATGCAATAAATATATTTATTTTTAAATTTATATTTGTCTGTCACTATAAGTAAAGAAATATATATTTTAAGGTAAGCAATGTATTTATTTTGCCTTCGTATCATTGTTTTATAGGTCTAGCGCTATTGCGCACTTAATATATAATAGTAGTAATATGTCACTTTGTCGCTATATGCATTCACGAGGAAAAAAGGCCGTAATTCGCTTAATGGCGGGGGTCTGGTGCCTAACCTGACGTTATTGCGAGGTGCTACTGTACTTAGCATTTGTAATTATTAATTGTAATTTAAATATGTATCTACATTCTACATACATGCTAAGTGCTAACTTCATACATATATGCTAATTTGTTTTAAGTTTTCTTGAGAAATGTTCTAAATCTTGAGCTGGAAAGACATACTGTATCCTTGTTCTGCCCCTTAAACTTGACTCAACTGTTCCAAATATGTTCTTGGGGGGAACAGGGCAAATATTGTCTTCTGCAGGAAAAACATATGAGGGCGCTATTCCTGAAGGATAAAGAAATTTAATCAAATAATCATCATATTCTGCATCATACGACTCAACCAGTCCTAACCACAATTCTTTTTCGTACACACAACTGACAAAAGAGCCTACTTCTATTTCTTTATTGCTTAACTCTCCTTCGATATCACTGGCTTCTTCATCATGATCTACTTCTTCACTAACAATTTTTCTTATTTCTTCTGACTGAAGACTATTAGATAACAAATATACTTTTAAAGTGTTTGCTGACAAAGGGATAAATCTATGTAATTTTTGGGTACCTTTAATTGGGATAATCGGTAAATTGAGACGCTCTTGTAGGGAATTTTCTATTTCTGTAACTTCATTTTTGGATACATAAAAAAAAATTATTGTGGAATCTAAATTAGTTGAGCAAAATTCAAGAAAGTCTTTGGGAGTTAAAATTTGATTATCAATCAGTTGTTGTAAACTGGCTTTTGCTACTAATCTTTTCACAGTGCCATCTATTCTGTCGCACACGCTCTTTCCGTGTGATGTAGCAAAAAAATTCCACACTGTCTATTCCAAAATTGGCTTTGTGATGGCATAAATTCAAAAAGTTTAATTTATTTTTATACTGGGATGCACAGCAATCAGTAAAGTAGTGAATTTTTGATAAAGTTGGATGCTGCTCATGAATACTAGGTATAAGTTTTTTTAGAAAAGAATATACTAGCATTGTACTGTGCTTATGACAATCAGAAATAAAACAATAACTTTGATAACAAATTTTTTCGTCAAGTTTATAGTAATATATGAAAGGATGCATGGTACACTGGGAAGTTTCCCAGTGAAACCCTTGTGCCGCATCCTGAACAATAAAAGAAAAGTTTCTGCGAAGTCCCCTACAAGAATGCCTTAATTTTCTTTCATATTTTCTTTTAGCTCTTTAAAGTAATTGGATTGGCTTTTGTTTGTGAAATGATGCCTAGTTAGTTTTGTAATATTTTTACTCAATGATTCCATAAAATCTTGTGGAGATTCAACTTTGTCTTTAATCATGCAGCTGTCCACACACTCCTACTGTTTATAAGTTATTTCTTCCGCATTAAACATAAAATATAAAGTTTCTAAATATCGTTTAACACCTCCCTCACGGGGGCATTTTTTACATTTGTGCATCATACAATCTTCATCTTCTATGTTACAGACTGATAAGGCCATCAGCCTTTTGTAGTCTAAATCTTTAATCCCCAAAGCTGCTATCTGCAGCTTTGGGTTTTGATGGTATGTACATACACACACAGTGTGTGTACTGCTCTGACCTGTGAGTACACACCAAGAAGGTCTTAAGTTTGCAAAAGAGCTAAATCCGATTTTTGGATTAGCTTCATTTTTTATATATTCTTTGAATAATTCACGTAAATTACATAGCATCAATCTCTTCTGCATCTTCACTTTTTCTCCATTTTCATTAATAGTAAATTTATAATCCTTCATTCCTGGACACATTTGGCTATAATCATCATTCTCGTAAAATTCTCTTACAATCCTCTTCACTTCACTGGTTATGACCTTTCCTTTTGACATACTCGGAACATGCGGTAATATACCATATTCTTTTTGCAAGCTCCGACTTTTTCTCACCATATACGTAGAAGTTTCAAAGAATTCTGCTGTTTTTTTAATTGAAAATGGACATAAAGATGTAATTTAATCTTGCAATCAGTTGTAGAAATAAATTTGTCTTTAAGCTCTTGCATGACATTTTCATACCTAAAATTATAAAAAAAAAAGAAAAGAGTAAAAATCTAAATTAGGTATTAAATTTTATTTTTTTCTCAAAAAAATCTATTGTTTCATTATGTATTGTACATATAAATAACAATAGCTACATGTTTTTAATGTAAATAAACTTTTTGCCTTTTTAAATCATCATCCCAACGACCCTTTTTGGATGGGCCAGCAATTTTGAAGTGGCTTTTTTTTGTTTTTGCTGTGATGTTAATCCAGCTGTAAAGAATTACATAAAATTACAATTGAGATACAAATATTATTAAATTATATATGTATATGTAATGTATGTTAGTTGTCTAACTGAGACTTGGTTTATTAATTAGATAAAAATTAAATATATGTTTATTGAAAGATTTCATTAATTATATAAAAAATAAATATATGGTTATTTAAAGGTATTTACCTGTTTTTAATGGGGGGCTCATCTAAATATGGTAATATTTTATCGCTAAGTATATCCTTATTATGTTGTGGATCTTCCAAAAAAAATTCTTCAACAGGTGGAGCCGTAGAAATATTTGTAGATGAGCTACTACTGCGCTCAAAAGATTCTTCATTTGCTGGTAAAGGACACAGTTTTTGTAGCGGTACAGCCTCTTCTGCTGTTGCTGGTACAGATTCCAGTATTCCAGGTTGACTTCTTATTAAGGTGTAGCAATTGCTACACAATAGCTGATCCTTTTGAAGAACTCCATAACTTACAGAAGCCATAAGTTCCGTAACTTTTTTAATATTATTGAAAATTCTTTTTTTGTGTTTTTTTAAAGGATCACAACAATATAATTTCTTATTTTTTGACATTTTTTTAAAGTTATTTAGGTATACCTGTATCTTTCAATATATAGTTATTAAAATCTGAAAATAGAAAAATAAAAACTAAAAAATGAAAAAAGCCAGCATTAATAAAATTAAGTTTTAAGCTACCATATATAATGGCCTATAAGCTAACTTTTTATTGCTGATTATGGTAGATCTTTGCTTAGGCAACATTTTTTCTTCAATAAAATTTAAAAAAAAAATTGATCTCTTCAATGTCAAATACTGAAATTTTTTGTTTTTTCAAAATTAAGTGTTTTTTCATTAAATTATCCAAATGAAAGTACAGGAAAACCCCGATTATTGCGGTTTACAATTTGATACCAAGAAAACGACTATTGCGCTAATAATTCGAGTTATTGTGGTATTTTTGCACCAACCAAAAATTTACAGACGCTATGTATGTTCGTACGTATGTATAATTGTATATACAGTCTAGGGTGTCTCTTATTGGGTAGTCAAAAATTGAAATGTTGAATTATTTTATCTGCGCCCCCTAAAATAGTTCCATTTAGCATAAAAACTAAAACTTGAAAGTTTGACACAAATTGGCTCATATTTAGGGGTCGCCCCCGGCTAATAAAAATGGTGACCATGGCATAATAGCTCCTGACATATGATTATGCTCATTATACACACAATTCCTTCCTTCTTTTTTCAGTTTGATTCGTTTTTATAAGTATAGGCCTTCTTATTTATCATTGATCCTTTTCTAACCTATCCTTGATGTTGTTATAATCCATCCTTTGGTCCTCAATCCTTCTTTATCCCAATCCTTTTTCTCCTATCCAAAATCCTTCCTGGCTCTTTTTTTATATACAATCAGCAATGAAGCATTGCTACAAAAAAAAACCATTAGTTTATTATATCTCTAGAGATAAATTCAAAATGCCAGTGCTATTTACATACTTTAATTAGCATTATTTCCTTATACAACATTTATTTAATATACAATGATTATACAATATGGTGTATTTTAAGGTGCGACCTCATTGATGGTTATTTTTTGAGAAGAACAGTGTTTGATGGAACTGGGTGACTCTGGCGGTGTTTTGCAACAATTTGGAGCAGGAACTGGAGCTGCTCTTCCCCCACTGTCAATTTCTTATTCAGCTCTTGAACTAAAGCTACTGCACGTTCTGCCCGGTCATTTACAACAGATAGAGCTGCAACAATAGCTCTGGCCCTTAAATATTCACAGTTGGATGTCCAAGTGCTAGGTGCCTTGTTCAGAAATCCTTCTGGCAAATTCAGCTTAGTAAAGAATTCTCTAGTATTTCTTGTAACAAGTTGGTGTAGTCCTTCACCAGAGCAGAAGGTCGATTCAGGAATCTGAGGACGCTTGGGTGGTCTATCAGTGGACTCATCTTCTAATGCCTTTACCATGCGTTTCTTTACATCTGTAGTAATTCGCTCATCAAAAAAAGCAAGACCAACTGCTTCTTCAGACAGGTACCATAAGTGGTTAGAGAGCTTTTTTTTAGTTGCATCAGAAATCTTTTTGTTAGGATAATTAATCAATGACCTCATAAGGAGCCAGTCATTAAATGGGGTTTCAATAGGGAGTGAGGATGTTGTCCAAGCCTTCATATAGATGAGAACAGAAAAAAGGGAAAGATCTCGAATTCCTCGTTCTTCAGTCTTAGTCATCTTGAACTGGTTTCGAAAAAGCCACATCTTGATAGAATAGAGCGCTTTGGACATCCAGCGAGCTCGATGCATGGCACCTGGTGCACGAAACTTGATGCCTTTATTGGGGACACCTCCAAGAAAGATGATGGACAGATCCAAAAGTTCTTGATAGTCATCCCGTAGCATAGGTGCCTGGGATCTAGCAAACTGAATTAGTTCAGTTTTAGACTGGATAATTGCTTCTTTAGTAATCGTGTCTGTCTCACCTGTTTGGAACTGGCTTTGATCAACAGAAGTCCAATTGTCACGAAAACGCTTAAAGATCAATATCTCTGGACCAGTTGATGTAGATCCCAATGTTGCTTCAAATGCAGCTCCCAACAATAAATCTAGAACATGGTGTCTACAAGGCAAGTACAAAACATCATGTCCCAATTTTGCTTCGATGAGAGCACAGGCTCCACTATATTGACCCGTGTTTGAAGCTGTTGTATCGAAACAAATTGCTTTTACTCTCTCTGTAATTCCCCATTCATTCAGGCAGTTAAAGGTGGCTTCAGCTTGTGCTTCTCCAGTTGAGTTTGGGATTTTGGGGACACCAAGCAGCTGTTCAACACCAGGTCCTGACCACTGTTCCCTCTAAGGTGTGCGCGCGCACACGCGTTGTGAAACCCGCGCACACAGCAAAATAAAATGCGCACAGGCTCAAGCGTGTCATGAGTCACGACAGTAAATGAAGTAATTTTAAAAATTTCAGTTTAATGAATTCTATAAAGAACAAATTAAGAAACTGCTTGAAAGAAAATCATTTGAACATGCTCATGCAAATTAAAAGTTACCTGAATGATGACGGATGTATTAATCTTCATAGAGTTTATTTGGAATGAACAAATGCTAAAGATCGTAGGGAGAAATCATAATCATACTTTAATGAAAGACACTTTCATTTAATATTATTTTGATTATATTTTATTTTATTGAATTTTATTATTTTTTATTTTATTCCTATTTTGTGAATGGATAAAATGATGTATTAATCTTGATAGTCTATTTTAAATTGCTAAATGTTAAAAATTGTTTTGAGAAATGATAACTAAAATAGTCATTTTCAATTAATGTTATTTTTATTTTATTTCTTTATTTTGTTGAATTTTATTTTACTATTTTTTATTTTATTCCTATTTTTAGAATGGATAAAATGTTTTCTTTTTTAAGAATATATAATATTGTAAACAGTTTTTTAATATCCATTTAATAGTACCGTAATGATCAAGCTATCACCTTATGGAAATAATATTTATTAAGTATTTAATATTTATATATATTTCATTTTGAAGATAATAGCGCTCAGAAAAGTTTGCACAATTTTGCACAATTTTTCACCATGAATCTAAATGTAGGCACAACGAAAATTTCTTGCGCACACAGACTAAAAAAAATTAGAGGGAACATTGGTCCTGACACAAGTACTGGGAGACGATCAATGTGCTTGTGCGAGGTGAGGTCCTCCATCATCTTGCCATCCCAGTGGACTGTCATAGAACATTCTCCATGGAAATGCTCCTTAAGTTCTTTAGCATGACGAGCTCGGTTCTTATTTCGAAGGCGATGGATAGAATGTTGGTTTATGTTGTAATCTGAAGCGTCCAAACCAAAGCTTTTAGGGTAATTCTCTGTCAGATCAACCAGTGCCTAACACCCTCATCTCTCAGATTTTGCTGAAATTTGGTTTATAGGGAGTTTGTGGGCCCTGAATCCATTTCTGAAATTATAAGGTCAATCCGACCAATGGTTCAAGAGATATGACCTCGGGAAATTTGAGGTCACTTGCGAGGTCACTAACATTTGGCGACCCATAACTTGGGTATTAATGGTCACAATTATATAAAAGTATATATATTTAGAATCAGAAAACGACAAGGAATCCAAATATGCAAGTTTTAGAACTCTAGGTTGAAAAATAAAAAAGTTACACTGTAACCAAAATTTGAGGTCATGATTTGACCTCTGGGGTATCAAATGAGAATTTTTTTTTTAAATGTAAAAAAATGAAGGCATAGGCATTGGCTATTAGAATCAGCAAAAAAAAGTTTTTTTGTTAGTATTTTTCATGTAACTAACATATAAGTGAACACCATATTCATAAGTTGTGCGTCAATTCTACCTATTTTTTCACACTTAAGCTCATAATTTGACCTATAGAAATTAAAATTACATTTTTTTATAGATATAAAAACAAAGGCAAAAAATGTAAAATTGTATTTCACTGCTAATCTACACTGGCAATAATAGTTATAATAGTGAAAGGGGAAGACCTACTTAGAGGATTCATGTGCTAGCCTAATACAATTTTTGCATGCTCGATGCTCTCATCAATTTCTTTTTGTGGAAAAATGTATTGAATTCTGCTGCCTCCTCTTAGGGTAGGACAACTCATTACAGTTAATATATGATGTCCTGGCACTGCACATGAATCCTTGTTTGATGGATAATAATATGCACTTGATCCTGATGACCCAGAGGGATGTAGAAAGTTCACAGTGAAATCATCAAACTCTTCACAATATTCCTCCACAATTCCATACCAAACTTGCATCTCATAAATGCAGCCAACATACTCTCCTGGTTTGACACATTTTAGGTTACCAAGCATTGCAGGTTCATTAGTAAAATGACTTTTCCTTATTCTTTTCTTTTCTCCAATGCCACTTGAAATGGGATACACCATCAGTTCTTCCTTGTTTAGGGGAACAAATCTATGATATTTCTGAGTTCCAGGAATAGCCCTACTATCCTTGAATCGATGTTCCAACCGTTCTTCTGCATCTTTCAAATCAGCTGTAGTTACAAAGAAAAAATTTATCTTCTTGCTCAAGTTTTCTTCACAAAACTGAAACATGTGTTCTGGTGTAAGAATTTGCCTCTCTGTAGTTCTCTGCAAACTGGCACGAGCAGTAGCTCTTTTCACTGTTCCTCCAATCCCATCACATGCATTTTTGCCATGGGATGTAGCAAAGAAGTGCCATTCACAAGACAGACCAAAATCCTCTTCATGGTAACAGAGATTTGTGAAGTTGTATCTGTTCTTATATTGGCCAGCATCTGAGAAATAGTGCACCTTCTTCAATTGTGGGCATCTGAATTTAACATATGTCATAAGCTTCAATATGAATGAGTAAACCATTATAGTGTTGTGTTTTAGTGATGCAGATAAGAAACAGACACTAAAATGGCTAAGTTCCTGGTCTGCAGATGATCTATAATAGATGACAAAAGGGTGAACTGTACACTGTGAATTGTCCCAGTGAAACCCTTGGGCAGCATCCTGGACAATGAAAGAATAATTCTCAGAGAAATCACCTACTATAACTACCTCGCTCTGAGGTGGTAGTGTTTCTTTCAACTGCTTGAAGTACTGTGATTGTTGCTGAGCAACAAAGTGATGACGAACCATGCGGGATATTTTCATGCTTAGGGATGATAAGTATTCATGAAGTGGCTCCACCTTATCAACCATTGTACAACGGTCAACAGTCACCCATTGCTTGTAAGATATTTCATTTGGAGCTGATTTCACACTGTCAAGTAACTCAAGAAAATCCAGGACACCCTCTTCTCTTGGGCAATCATTGCAAAGTTGCATCATGCAAGTCTCTCTTTCTGTACTGCAGACACTGTAATCCATAAGATCCTTGTATGAAAGACCTCTTTCTCCCAATGCAGCCAGCTGCAATTTTGGATTTTGATGGTATGTGCAGACACAGACAGAATGAGTCCCACCACTACTGGCAAGCACACAATATGATGGCCGTAATTTTGCAAATGTGGAAAATCCTATTTTGGGATTCTTTTCATCATTTTTATATAGTTCAAACATCTCTCTTAAATTCCCGAGGACCAATCGTTTTTGCACCTTCATTGCACCTTCAGCACTGATAACTTTCACGCAATCCTTTTGGCCAGGACACATACGACTAACCTCTTCTGACTCATAGAATCTTCTAATTATATCTTTGTGTTCTTCAGATATCACTTTTCCTTTGCTCATTAGTGGAATCTTCGGAAGGATTCCATGTTCTGATTTAAGTGAACGGCTTCTTTTCACCATGTATGTTGTAGTTTGAAAGAAACTAGCTGTTTTTTCAATTGGGTATGGTGAGAGTGTCAATATTTGTAGTTTGTGATGGTGACATTTGCTCTCCAGGAATGACTGTTTCAATTCATTCATTAATTTGTCTATATGTTTTTCAGATTTAGTTTCAGGTTTTGAAGTATCACTTACCTCCTCGGTAATTTGAACACCATAACTGAGTTCTAGCATCTCCTTCAGGTGTTTCTGAGCAGATGATAGCTTACCACGAGCCTTGTGCTTTTTCTGGCTTAATGACAGCCCTTCTGAAAAGAACAGAAAAAAAGGTTTCACACACCTGAATATTAGTAATTAAATATTAATTATAGTACCTTAAATGCTATATAATTGGCTATATAGTAGATCAAACAGACCTTGTAGTAAAGTATAAGTTATTATATTAATTTATTACTTACTTTTTTTAACTGGTGTTTGGTCCAGAAATGCTAGAACTGGTTCAACTGAAGTTGAAGGATTTTCCTTTATCAAGCAATCACTGTCATTGTCCAGATCTTGAATTGAAGAGATGTTACTCAAGCCACTGATAGTAGATGATTCATTTGAATCCTGCTCAGACTCGTTGTTTTCAGTGGTACTAAGTATAGTGGGGTTTTTCATTATCAGTGTCCAGCAGTTCACACACAACAATGAGTCTTTTTCACTCTTCCAGCACATTTTTCAACAAGTACATCAGTCACTTTTCTAAGATTGATTGTTATGCGTTTCTTGTGTTTTTGAATAGGGTCCTGGCAGTATTTCAAGTGCCGAACCATTGTATTTTGATCTGTAAAGATATAGGATTTACAATTAGGTAATATATATTTTTTAGAAAATATATAGCTATACACATTTAATATTTTAGGCCTTGATAGTCTCTGAGGCTCATTAAAACACCATACCCACCAGCCACCCACAGTGCTGGCTGGAACTGTACTAACCTGTAGACAAGGAATTTTGCAACTATCTGTGTTGATTCTGCACTTAGACAAGTAGCAACATGTTTCAACAGGTTTGTTTAGGCTACATGTGAGCTTAGTCTTCCCCTTTCACTATTATAACTATTATTGCCAGTGTAGATTAGCAGTGAAATACAATTTTTATTAAATTCTTGGAGCTTGAGGTCAAATTGATAGCTAAGATATAAAAATTCCTTGAAATGACAAGCAATTTATAAATATGGTGTTCACTTATAAGTTAGTTACATGAAAAGTACCAACATAAACAAACTTTTTATGATTGTTTCTATTAGTCAAGAACTCTGACTTTGTTTTTTATATCTATAAAAAATGTAATTTTAATTTCTATAGGTCAAATTATGAGCTTAAGTGTGAAAAAATAGGTAGAATTGACGCACAACTTATGAATATGGTGTTCACTTATATGTTAGTTACATGAAAAATACTAACATAAACAAACTTTTTTTTGCTGATTCTAATAGCCAATGCCTATGCCTTCATTTTTTACATTTAAAAAAAAATTCTCATTTGATACCCCAGAGGTCAAATCGTGACCTCAAATTTTGGTTACAGTGTCACTTTTTTATTTTTCAACCTAGAGTTCTAAAACTTGCATATTTGGATTCCTTGTCGTTTTCTGATTCTAAATATATATACGTTTATATAATTATGACAATTATTACCCAAGTTATGGCTCGGCAAATGTTAGTAACCTCGCGAGTGACCTCAAATTGCCCGAGGTCATATCTCTTGAACCGTTGGTTGGATTGACCTTATAATTTCAGAAATGGATTCAGGGCTCACAAACTCCCTATAAACCAAATTTCAGCAAAATATGAGAGATGAGGGTGTTAATTTCAATTTTTTTTGGTTGATCTGACAGAGAATGACCCTTTAGCTGCCTCTGCGAGGATAAATGTTGCCTTTCTAGAGGAAATTTGTGTACAATCCAGGGCAGCAGACATCTGAATAGTCATGATGTTTTTCATGCCTCGTTTTTTCTTAGATTTTGGTAAAGCACAAGCTCCTTGATCTTGTCTTATCAAGCAATATTTTTAGCTACAAACTTGACAATTATCTCTAATATATTCATTTAATTGAATTCATCATAAATATGATGATTAATTAATTAAAAACATATGTTTAGTATACTTGACAACTGCTAGTAATTTCAAATATTAATTGCATAAATAATAGCTATATTTTATGAACTTTAATAAGCGGGGGTGACCTCTAAAAATTGTTCAATCCAAAAAAAATTTTATATGTGATGTTTTTTCAACCAATGGAACTGGTTGAGTGGGCGCAACCTAAAAAAATCAACACTTCGAAAATAAAAGACACCCTAATATACATGCTGAATTCAAACAAGCTTCAGTATCGCTGTTGCCTCCATAGCGTGCACATTGTTTCGCTGCTTATTCTGTGTTGTTTTATTGACAAGAAACCCTCCTGATATAAAATGAGTTCTAAAAGAAATAATGAAGCTACAACAGAAATAGATAATGGAAGTGTTCAAGAATTGCTCCAGTCTCATGATAATGACCTTAATGATGCAGACCTTATTAATCTAGAACAAGAGCAGGCGGACGATGTTCAGGATGGCGATGCTGAAGAAAATGTAATTGAAATGGCAACAAAAGAATTCACACTAAAAGAACTTGATGAAATGTTTCGTGATTGTGAATCTCTGAAGCAGAAAATAATGGATGGAGATCCTAATGTCGAGCGTGCAATGAAGGTGCGCCGAGAAATATAAAATTCAATTCACTGTTATAGAGTAATGTACCAAGAGAAGAAGAAAAATTTGAAGCAAACAAATCTCCTAAAATATTTTGCCAAAAAATAAAATATTTCATGCGTTTTTTGTGCACATGCTGGTGCACTGCAATAAACTTTTAAAACTAAAAACTGCGTTTCATTTATTACCTTCTTTATTTAAATATGTACATGAATAAATACCCGATGTAAAAAATTGATAATTAAAGTTTTAGTTATCATTTTGGAAATTTCGGCAACAATAACTTATTTCCCATAGGTTATGGTTCCCGATTATTGCAGTTTCGCTTATTGCAGTTTTTTCTTGGCAGCATTAACCGCAATAATTGGGGTTTCCCTGTATCATTTTTGGAAACTAGAGCTCATTCTGCTTCCATCCATATAAAGTTTATCCATCCATATAAAGTTTATTAAGCTACGACAATTAGAAGCTGAGATATAGGGATTCAAAATTTTTTTGACCTATTTGACCAATTTTCAAAAAAATTTGGGAATTTGTTTTTTTCACTAAAAAACACCCCAAGACAAAGCTTTATGCAAATTGAAGACATGACTGTGTTGTTTATTTGTCTATTTAACCTGGATTTACCCTTATCAAACCTACAAAATTAGCAAAACTTTAATGTTGTGAATGCAAATTTCAACTATAAACCTTAAGTTAAGTTCTAATCAAAACAGAATTTATTACTGATCATTCTTATGAGTTGCAAATCACTGAATCACATGATTATGTTAATAAAATTACTGTTACAAACAAATAAATGTAACTACAAAATTTACAAAAGTATGACATATTTTAAATCTTTTTATAAGGGACTGAAAATTTGAGTCTTACCTTGAAAATTCTTTGGCTAGATCCTGAATCTTGCTGGTGACACTGGGGCATGAAATTGGATAGACATTGCACCAAATCCAGTGTTCAATCAGACTCAGTGCAACCCTGTCAGCTGCTTGTCTGGTTGTCCAGTTCTGTTCTGCCATTACATGTTAGATGACATCTTCACCAAGAGGAAGCTTTACATTGGGGAATGAGTCTGTGCTTGAAAATCTGTGACCTCCATCAAGAATTTTAACTGTGTCACTGTGTCCTAACATCCTACTATGCAGTATTTTTTGGCAATAAGGTTATCAAAATATATGTACAGTACACTCACAACTTATGTGGGGGTTACGTTCCTGGGACCCTGCGTAAGGCCAAAAATCATGTAAAGTCAGAAACAAAAAAAAATCCCCTAAATTGCCCTTAAATCAATATATATTGTAACTCTGTTATACGTATAACATACCTATAACACAAAAGTGATGCAATTGGCAATGTTGAATTCCTTCCAGCATGCCATAACACTCTTGTTAGTGCTTTCCTCCATGGTGTTGCGGACGAAGGTGAGATGTGTGTATGCTGCCTTAAAGCACCAAAATTGTAAAATTATAACCCGTGTATAGTTGAAACTGCATAAGAAAAATCTGCGTAAGTTGCAAGTGTGCTGTATTTATCAATTCTATAAATTCAACCTAAAAAGAAAAATATAAAATATAATTTCAAATAAAAACAAAATATTTGGAGAAAAAGGGCCAAAAAATTGCATTTTTTGAGCAAAAATGATGAAATATGGAGTTTTTGATGCATTATTGACCCTGCAGCCCTCTGCAAATGTTTTAATCTGCTTCAGAAGTAAAAAATACATCATAAACAGTTTTTAAATTGTCTTTCTATCATGTTAAGAACCTGAGATAGGTCACTGGGTTAAAATTTTGGTTGCATGCACTTACGAGTTACGATTTGTATAAATTGGCTAGTAGCAGTCAGTTTTGTATGCAACCACCCAAAATTGGTTTTAAAGTTTAATCCTGGACAAAATACAACTACCTAGACCTAGTGATGTGAGTCATTTTTTATTGTCATTTTTTTTGTTTTTTTTGTCGTTTTTTTTGTTTAAAACGAAGATAGTCTGTTTTTTTTTTTTTTTTTGTTTTTTATTGTTTTAAACTTATTCCATATTTTTCTTCCTTTAATCTAATAAGTATATTAGTATTACCTATAATTTACTATACTACCATGCTTATACGGTTATACCTAGTATATATAGTCATCTTTTAGAAAAACTGAATCACACAAAAAGTATATAATAGAAAGGAAAAACAAACCCTCATTTTTTATATGTATATGTTGGGGTAAATGTGATAAATTGGTAATTATGCATAATTACCGGTAAATATGCATAATTGAAAATATCATGACTTAACCTAACCAATTGTCAAGGGCGTACAGTTGACCTAACCGGGCATTCAGTTGACCTAACCTGGCATTCAATTCAATTGACCTAACAGGGCATTCAAGGTTAGGTCAATTGAATGCCCGGTTAGGTCAACTGTACGCCCTTGACAATTGGTTAGGTTAAGTCATGATATTTTCAATTATGCATATTTACCGGTAATTATGCATAATTACCAATTTATCACATTTACCCAACATATATATATTTTTTAACTAGAACATAAAACATTCTTCCTCGTTTCAAACAATATACATAATTGTGATTGGCAAGAGTACCAGTATATATATTTCAGATAGAAAAAAAAAATATTCACCTTTTTTTGAACCTTTTGTTAACCTAATGTTGTTTAACCTTCATTTCCATGGAAGAATCATCACTAGATTGGGTAGAGCATATATGCTAGTTTCAATATCACAGGTACTGGTATAATATACATAATAAAAAAACTACATAATACTGGTATAAAACAATATATATAATTGTGATTGGCAAGAATACCAGTGTGTGTATATATATATATATATATATATATATATATATATATTCCAAATAGAAAAATAAAAAAAATAAAAATATTCATCTCTTTCTTTAACCTTTGTGTGTTAACCTAATGCTGTTTAACTTCATTATCTGATTCTATTTCCATTGAAGAATCATTATCACTAGATTGATTAGAGCATATAGTTTCAATATCACAGGTACTGGTACTTATTGCAGATTTGGATGTTGACGAAGCCAATGTAGCACCATTTTTACTTCACTTTCTTGGAATTTTGCATTTTGGGATATAAATACTAGCTTTACTGCTCTGTCTGTATGGATATTACTGTATGTGCTAAATGATCTCGGAGGTAATGAAAGGGCGAAATAGAGGTGTATGAGTTTGTATAGGTATATATGTGAGGTATGCATGCGTAGTATCTGGAATTCTGGATGTATGCGTGTGTATGGGTATATAATAGAATATAAATATGTGTATATAAGTATTTATGTATATATTGGTATATATGTATATGGGTGTATGTGTATGTATATATATGGATGGTCTCGGGGTTAAAAATATGTCATCGCGGGTCTAAAGGATAGTTAAGTGGGAGATTCAAAATCCGAGCATGGATGGGAGAGTCCTGGAAAGGTTGGATAATGGGCAGTCAGCTCCCAGCCAGTGTTCTCGCAAGTTTAATGGATCTCAAGATACAAGACTTTCAGTGCAAGAAAGAGGCCAGTTTTTTTCTGTAAATAGGCTGAAAAGGACATTCTATACTGGTACCATATGGCCTATTTTATTATTTATGTATTTATTTTTATAATATATATCATTGCAAAAGTATACCTTATAATTAAATTGGCAATATCTATATTAATTATTAAAAAAAACAAAAAAAACAAAAAAAACAAAAAAAAAAACGACAAAAAAAACAAAATGGACATAAAAAAAACAGTTTTTTAACATCACTACGAGTGACCTCAAATTGCCCGAGGTCATATCTCTTGAACCGTTGGTCGGATTGACCTTATAATTTCAGAAATGGATTCAGGGCTCACAAACTCCCTATAAACCAAATTTCAGCAAAATATGAGAGATGAGGGTGTTAATTTCAATTTTTTTTGGTTGATCTGACAGAGAATGACCCACACTGGACCTTCACACGACACGATTCACAATTAGTGATGAGTCGTTTTTTATTGTCATTTTTTTTGTTTTTTTTGTCGTTTTTTTTGTTTAAAACGAAGATAGTCTGTTTTTTTGTTTTTTTGTTTTTTATTGTTTTAAAACTTATCTCATATTTTCTTCCTTTAATCTAATAAGTATATTAGTATTACCTATAATTTACTATACTACCATGCTTATACGGTTATACCTAGTATATGTATATAGTCATCTTTTAGAAAAACTGAATCACCAAAAAGTATATAATAGAAAGGAAAAACAAACCCTCATTTTTTATATGTATATACCTATATTTTTTAACTAGAACATAAAACATTCTTCCTCATTTCAAACAATATACATAATTTGTGATTGGCAAGAGTACCAGTATAATATTCCAGATCGAAAAAAAAAAATATTCACCTTTTTTTGAACCTTTTTGTTAACCTAATGTTGGTTAACCTTCATTTCCATGGAAGAATCATCACTAGATTGGGTAGAGCATATATGCTAGTTTCAATATCACAGGTACTGGTATAATATCCAGAATACTGGTATAAAACAATAGAATAATTGTGATTGGCAAGAATACCAGTATATATATTATATATATATATATATATATATATTTTTTTTTTTTAAGTTCGGGAAGAACCGATTCGCCTCTATTTAAAAGGGCATATCTCGGCGGAAAAACAAAGAAAAAGTGAGAGGAAAAACAGAGGAAAAAGAAAGGGTGGAGGGGACAGTCGAAGTGGAAAAAGACCAAGGATGACAAGGACTGCAGGGTCGAGCCCCATCATCCTTGGGTGCTAGGGCCGGGAGGGCGCACGTGAAACCTCCAGGAACAAGCACGTACAAACGAGCACAAAGAGCACTCA
This sequence comes from Bathynomus jamesi, assembly GCA_023014485.1. Taxonomy (NCBI): domain Eukaryota; kingdom Metazoa; phylum Arthropoda; class Malacostraca; order Isopoda; family Cirolanidae; genus Bathynomus; species Bathynomus jamesi. Next base: position 840,349 of record JAJOZX010001296.1, read on the forward strand.
AGAGCACGAGCTTAGAACCCCCTTGCGGGGTCATATATATATATATATATATATATATATATATATATATATATATATATATATATATTCCAAATAGAAAAATAAAAAAAATATAAATATTCATCTTTCTTTAACCTTTGTGTTAACTTAATGCTGTTTAACTTTCATTATCTGATTCTATTTCCATTGAAGAATCATTATCACTAGATTGATTAAAGCAAATAGTTTCAATATCACAGGTACTGGTATTTATTGCAGATTTGGATGTTGACGAAGCCAATGTAGCACCATGTTTTACTTCACTTTCTTGGAATTTTGCATTTTGGGATATAAATACTAGCTTTGCTGCTCTGTCTGTGCTTAATTGGTTTCTTTTGGCTGTATGGATATTACTGTATGTGCTAAATGATCTCGGAGGTAATGAAAGGGCGAAATAGAGGTGTATGAGTTTGTGTAGGTATATATGTGAGTATGCATGCGTATGTATCTGGAATTCTGGATGTATGCATGTGTATGGGGTATACAATAGATATAAATGTGTATATAAGTATTTATGTATATATTGGTTATATGTATATGGGTGTATGTGTATGTATATATATATGGATGGTCTCGTGGGGGGGGGGGAATATGTCATCGCGGGTCTAAAGGATAGTTAAGTGGGAGATTCAAAATCCGAGGAATGGATGGGAGAGTCCTGGAAAGGTTGGACAATGGGCAGTCAGCTCCCAGCCAGTGTTCTCGCAAGTTTAATGGATCTCAAGATACAAGACTTTCAGTGCAAGAAAGAGGCCAGTTTTTTCTGTAAATAGGCTGAAAAGGACATTCTATACTGGTACCATATGGCCTATTTTATTATTTATTTATTTATTTTTATAATATATATCATTGCAAAAGTATACCTTATAATTAAATTGGCAATATCTATATTAATTATTAAAAAAAACAAAAAAAACAAAAAAAACAACAAAAAACAAAAAAAACGGTTTTTTTACATCACTACCTAGACCCCCCTCAATTTTGATGCTGGCACTTCTGATTTTTTCACTCCACCCTAGTTGATAGTAATGTGGAATGGCCCTCTAGCTAAATCAGACAGGATAATTTGAAATACTAGTGAGATCAAAAACATTAAAGAAATAGCTAGCTTAAGTCTTTGGTAAGTTAGTAAATTAATAACCAAAAAGGAATACATTATTTCAAGTTTTAACCAGGGTTGGCAAAAAATGGGGTTCTATTGAAGGGTGGCCATCACCAATTTTTTAAAAAAATTAGGACACTTATAGATCTCTGTGAGAAAAACAGAATGACGCTTGTTTCAACAGTCTAGGTCAGATAGTTCCGGAGATATGGCCCTTCGAATTTTGTAAAAAAAAAAGTCAATTTCCAAGGTCATACCATATTTCAACATGAAATATCTCGGCTCCTATTGCACTTACAGAGACCATTTAAACACTATTTTAAAGCTTTTAAGCAGATCTACAACTTTGTTTCTATTCATATTTTACCTCAGTGGTAAAAAAAAAGTTGCTCTTATTTTTTACCTTTGACCTTGTGTAGGTCATTTGATGTCATAACCAATTTTTTTCTCCTTTCACCCAATTTTGGGTGGAATGGAATTAAGTTCTAAAATTGAGAGAATCAAAACACATTTACAAAAATGTATAAAGAGAAATGAAAATCCTCCAACTCATGATCAAGTTGCATTAAATATTTCATCTGAATCATCAGTTTCTGAGCTATCATTTGATTAATTTCTCACTCCCTTCATCAGCTTCTGGTGTCTCTGTCAACAGACCTGACAGTTGTTCTACTTCTCAACCTCCAAAGAAGAAACCTAAATCTTTGTATTTCCCCCCATCAAGCAGTGTTTGTAGTACTCCATTAAAGTCAAGATTGACACAACCTCAGATGACCAATTTTGTCATAAAGACAACAGAAAAACAAAAGAAACTGCTTGATCTACAAGTTGCCAAGTATTTCTACAGCAATGCAATAGCTTTTAATGCTGTGAGCAGCAAAGATTATAAACAAATGAGGAATCTGTTAAGACCTGGGTATTGTGCACCAACAAGAAAAGACCTAGCAGGAGATCTTCTTACTGAAGTACATGATGAAATAGAACAGAATCTGAGTAATGACTTAACAAATGCTACAAGATGGATGGTCATCAGTGTGGAATGATCCTATCATTGCCACCTCAATCCACACTGGCTGCTCAACATTCCTGCTATCAACAACTGATTGTGGATCAGAGAAAAAACAGCAGAATGTTGTTGTGAACTTGCTGTAGCTGCAATAAATGAGGTCCAACAGAAATACAACAAAGATGTGAGTAATTTGAGTTCATTAAAATTTTAGAGAGATTATTAATTAAAATAGCTCAAATAAATAAAGTAACTATAAAATCCTTACAATACTATGTCAGTATAATACTATGTATTATAGTATTATACTATAATACTATGTATAAAATCCTTACAATACTATGATTATTCCTCTCTCTCATATTTTCAAGGTATTTGCAATCTGTACTGATAATGAGAGCAAAATGAAGCGCATGAAAGAACTACTTCAGGAGAAATGTCCTAACATTCTAACCTGTGTGTGTTCATCTCATTACCTTAATCTCCTGGAGAAAGAAGTTACACCAAATAGTGTATTAAAACACACAATCAAAATTCACAAGTATTTTCACAGTCACCACCAGCCACATGTAAGTACAATATAGGTATACAGTAAACTTCCCAAATAACGGCACCCTCGGGATTTGAGGGTGCCATTATTGCGAATTTTGCATTGCCTCTGAAGTTTTTTTTAAATGTATTTAATGCATAAATAAAGGGGGATAAATAAGAAATAGAGAGATAATGAATACTACTTTATTAACTGGTAAATGCACAGTATGTAAATAAAGCAAAAAGAACATTTTAAAATTGAAAAAAACTATTCTAAATTAAATTCTCCACCACGAGTGCTTCATCTGTAGAGGGTGCATTTTCTTCATTTAATTTCTTCAAGAATTTTTGGAGACATTGCGAGAGGGGGTGTATTCACTTATAATTTAACGTTATAAATGTAGCACTGAGCATTCCACGTGTTGTTGGTACAGAGTTCACTTTCAAAATGGCACTGGATGTAAACAAAGTCATGCACAAAAGTGCCGTTGTTTCGGAAGTTTACTGTATATATACAGGGTGGGCGGAAAGTAGCTCCCTATTTTGGATTGGTAAAAAAATACGTATATTATCCATTTATTTCAGAAGAAATAATATGAAAAGGTAGGCATACATGGTAGGTTTTCTCTAAAATTCAATGTGGGCTCCAACTCTTTCCACCAGCTTCTGGAGCTGCCCAGGAATGGCGTCCACTGACTTTAGCAGGAACTCCGGCGGGATGGAGGACATGACTTCCCGAATTCGGTCCTCCAGTTCTTCCAATGTCCTCGGTTTGGTGCGGTAGACTTCTTCCTTTACCCACCCCCAAAGAAAGAAGTTGCATGGTGTCAAGTTGGGGCTCCTGGCTGGCCATTGATGTGGACCACGACGACCCATCCAACGCCCAGGGAAGTGGGCATCCAGCCACTCATGGACAACAAGAGCGAAGTGCGGAGGGGCGCCATCTTGCATAAATATCAGATCGTCGATGTTCTCCCATGTGCTGACAACCGGCCAGACCTCGTTTCGCAACATAGCAAGGTACTGCTCAGCATTCATGGTGTTGCGCAGAAGGAACGGGCCCACAACCTGATCTGAGGTCATACCACACCACACCGTTACACTGAACCGATTCTGCCGTTTTTCAGCGGTAACCATGGGATCCTCTCCTGCCCAGTAGTGGCAATTGTGGCAGTTGACAAAGCCTCCGACGTGGAACACCGCCTCGTCGCTCCAGAGGATGTTGTGGAAGAGATGGGGCCAGTCTTCATGCCAAGCCAGCATGATTTCCCCGAACTCCATGCGAATGTCGCAGTCCTCATCCGAGAGAGATTGGCAGTAATGCGGCTTCCACGCACGCCAGTTCAGCTCCTTCTTCAGCACAGTTCGCACTGAGTAGCGGGAGAGTCCACTTTCCCGAGCTGCCTGGCGAGTTGACTTTCGTGGACTCCGTGCGAACATTTCCTGAACTGCCTGCACCGTCTCCTGGGCCCTGGATGTCGAAGGGCGACCACATCTTCGAACATCTGCCACAGACCCCGTGGTCATGAGCTTCGAGTGGCAGTTCTTGATTGTTTTCGGGTCCACTTGGGCACGTGGTCCGTGAATGGCCCGCCACCATCTTTGAACTCGAACGACAGATTGCCAAACTTCGTACTGTGCCGCCAACTGGGCACGCTCCTGCAGTGTTAAACGCTCAGCCATGTTACCCTTCAATCTGAAATGAAAAAAAAAAATGAACGTTACAATTGTACCACTTTAGAGAACACAAAGAGAACACTTTAGAGAAAAAAAGATTACCGTTACAATTGTACCACTTTAGAGAACACACCATAACAATATAACAATACAATCATAATTTATACATAATTTATATGTAATTTAAATTAGGGAGCTACTTTCCGCCCACCCTGTACATATATTTCAATGTGGGCATAGAATGTTTTGAGAAATATTTATAAAAATGATAATCTTTATAAAGTTTATATAGAGATAGATTGGTAGAGAGAGAAAGATAGATGCTGTAATCTAAATATATATATTTAATATGTTCTCTCCAAATCCTTTTATTTTGTTAATCAGGGATGGCTGAAGGACAAGGGAGAACTAATGCCACAAATACCGAATGATACTTGGTGGAACTCGCAGGAAGCTTGTGTAGACACATTTATAAAAAAATTTCATAAATACATGGAAATCAATACTGAGCAAGAAATTGATGGAAAAATTGCTACTGCCCTGAACAATGCAGGCTTATACAGAGAGGCCCTTCACCTTCAGAAGCAGCTAAAGGAAGTTGCTATTGCACTTGATAAAGTATACTTAACTACCTATGAAAATTTGGTTACATTTTTAAGTATGGTACATCTGCTACTTAATTATTTTAATATGTACTCTAGTTTTATTTTAATTAATTAATGCTTTGAGTAAAAATTTTATTTATACTTTATTCTAGGATTTATTATTATATCAGTGTAATCAAATTTTTGCAGCTTCAAAGTGATTCAGCAACTTTGTCAGCTGCTGTTGGAACACGTGGATACAGCTCTTGCAAAGTGAAGACTATATATATATATATATATATATATATATATATATATATATATATATATATATTATAAACAGGAGCAGAACTTGATGAAGAGCAAGCAATGGCAGCAGAACAGTGGATAATCAGCAACAAGCCTCAATATGTAGCATATTTTCTGGCTTTCAAAATAAAAGACAAGAACCTTTTCTCAGTATCAATGTTTAATAATCAAGTCATTCAACTGTATAGGAAGTCGTCCTCTACTTGGTGGCAATTGATGAAAGTACAAACTGCAAAAAGAAATGCTATTGGTATGGAAGATTTCTGCAACTTTTGTGAACATCTACTGGGTTGTACCCCAAGTTCAGCTGCCATTAAGAGTTTTTTTTTCAACATTTGGACACATCTGGTCCAAGTTATGCAACAAGCTTGGGACAGAAAAAGTGGGAAAGCTGGTGAAAATATACAAATATTTGCATAGTGGAAGTGAACTGAATGAAGATGAAGTTTGATTACGTACTTTGAGATGTGCCAGTGCTTAATAAATAAATACTTAACTATGATTACTCTCTGAATTTAATTAGTTTATTACTTTTACAGGGCACTTCAATAAATAAAATTAAATATTTTGGAGTTCAGTTTTAATTAAAAATAAAGTTGAAGTCGAGTTGAGCTTTGTGCTTTTGTTATTTATTTAATAAAACAAAGTCCCACATGACTGCAATGACTCTTAAATACATGGTATTGACTGTTACATTATTTTTATTATCTTATTACAGTAACTCATTGTTTTAAAATATCTGAAAAACTCACGAGTGGATTTTAATTGGGTTTTTCAGGTGGGCTTTTTCTGAAAAAGCCCACTGGGGCAACTGGGTTGGGTCCAATCAGGCCAACCCTGGTTTTAACTATGATTCAATAATATGTCTGCATCACTCTTGAGATCAAGCACTAAATAAAAAGAACTTATGATACAGTATTTATCTAAATATTCCACATAGCTATAATAACTTACAATAGGTACTTGTTAGATTAAAAAAACTAAACCATTTATATCATTGGCTAACTGAAGAAGTAATACATATCCATACCAGGTTACCAACACAAATCAGCAACAAAATGAAAAAAAATTGAGCCCTGTAATTAAACCTAAGCAGTAACTTTGTTATCAGATTGATTCATAAGGCATGGCCAAGCAACACTGCTTTTGTATTTTAAATGTTTTTTAATTCTCAAATTTGAAAAAACCAGGTTTTTTTGGTTTTATATGAAAAACCCAGGTGGGTTGGGCGTTTTTGTGGGGGTTTTTGGTCAATCCTGCTGTGATATTATGCTCTACTGCGTTTAATCATGTTTTCCAAAACAAATTTTAGAATCTTGTAAGTTTTTCAGATTAGGCCTAAAATAATGTCAAGAAATGAATGAAACAAAATTTGCGACATTGGCAGTAATATACCAAGAACAAAGGCCTATTTAATTTTTCACATTTTAAAAACCCACAAATAAAGAATGTCCTATTACATGCCTGCTTCTAGGCAATTTTTTGATTACCATATTAAGGCTACTAACTTATCATTTTTTTTTGTAAAGCATTAACCCTTTCGAGTCTCCTGGGACTTAAAGCATATATGGTACATCAGTGTTTTACTAGTTAGAAAATTTAAAATCAGTCTTGAAAGGGTTAACTGGTTGGGAATAGCATATACTGGGTGCTTGTGTGTATACATATGTGTGTTCTATTCATATCTACAGATACTTTTCTGTAGATTTGACTTGAATTGATATAAACAAAGTACCATAGTCTGGCATGCCAAGTTGGGCATGCGTGCTGTATGTTTGCCTCCCTGCTTTAGAGGATCTCATATTTTCAATTCATCCACATTTTTAATAATTAGAAGTAGTCAGACACAGGAAAGGATGCCATATTCAAAATCCAAGCCATGCCATGATAGGCTATGATAAAGGACTTGTTGATATGTAATTAATAAGTGTGTGTAGAAAAATTAATTGTACACTGTACATACATTCTGCAACAGTAATTACTATGCATTTTACTTGTAGCAAAGTACCTATATGGCTCTGCATTAAAATTTCATCAATTTTCAACTGTGTGCAGTACCAACAAAGTGGGTAGATGAAATAGTAGATTGTGTTTTTATTTTTGTAATCAATGACTGACTGTGGCTTTCATTTGTGTTAAAAGTCTTATGCTAATGAATTTATCATTTTAATAATAATTACTCAAGTTTTAGCACTTTTGAAGCTTAACTACTCATTTCATATACTAAGTCCCAGCAAAGTTATTTTTCCTTATTAAATTTCTTGCCAGTTGATAGGGCTTACCCATTATAGCTTTATACATGAATTCCTTCCAATTATGTATAGAGCTTATTGAACTTGGGCCTATGATACTGTAGGCATACAGAGCAAGGCATAGTATGAAAATGATTGTGATCTTTACTTTTAGATAAGAATCTGTAAATATTTCCTTTCCATATGTCTGTGATCGTAAAAGTATTTAATATATAAATCTACATGTGTGGTATTAAATGGTTGCGCACAAATGACTAGCTTATGCACAATGTTAATTTAATAATGTATGATTAGGAGCATAATTAATTAATAGCTATACTCTAATTTTCAGTAGTGAGAAGTACCAAACATCTCCACCTCTATCAAGAGCACAGTCACCCGCAATATCAATCTCATCATATTCACCTAGATTAAATTATTCTAGTTCTTCTCTCCCATCTCCAGTTGGGTCAAGGTAAATGGATGAATTACATTAATTTTTTATGAGGTTCCAGGTTAAGTGGAGGTTATAGTAGTTTTCTTTTTAATCTTGATGTCAAGGCTTAGGATACAAAAGTAATAAAATTCTTAGGTAGCTGAGGACCATTTTATAGTTTGCTTAAAAATTTGTCTTTGACTTAAAGTATAGGGAGGGTATAAAAGGTATCAACCTGGAGACTGATTTCCCCATTGTATGGGAGTGAGAGTGCCTGAGGGTCACCTGAGCCTGAGCATTGACACAGTGAATGACTGGCCCAACTCAACCCAGAGTCTGACACTGATACCACTGAGCTACCAGGAGTATAGAAAGAGTACTGTTACTAGAAAAAAATAATTTAGGCCTAAATATTAGCTGTTTAGTTTTTCCTAATTCTACTGAGTATCCAAAATTCTTTGACTACCTTGCTTCCAAAGTGGAATACATTCAATCTCATTCTCCTTTTGTTGAAATCTCCATTCTAGGAGATTTCAATATTCACCATCACCATCACCTTTGGCTTTCCTTTCACCTCACAAACATCCCTGGTGAACTAGCTTACAACTTTTCTCTCCTGAATGACCAAGAACAGATTGTACAGCACCCTTCTCATATCCCTGATCACCTTGGAGATAGGTTTAACATTCTAGATTTATTTCTCACCTCATCTTTCTTTTTACTCTGTCAAACTTTTTTCTCTGATGGGCTACTCCAATCACAATCTTGTATCTGTTTCTTGTCCTGTCACTCCAATTTGGCCTTTGGATCCTCAGTTGCCTTTGGCACTTTGGTGCTACTGATTGGGAGGCCCCAAGGCAGTACTTCTGTGATTTCCCATTGAATGATTACTGTTTCTGTGGTTGGGGTCCTTCCAAGTGTGCTGAGTGCATCTCAAAGGTGATTCAGAGGCATACATTCCATATTCTATTCCTACTACTAATGCTAAAAAATCTTGGTTTAAATTTACTTGTTCTAATGCTATCTGCAACAGAGAGGAGGCTTTCAGAAGGTACCATTGCCAACCAACTCCTGACTTTCACTTGGCTTATATTTCTGCCAGAATCATGCACTATCTGTTCTTTGACTCACCAAAAATTTCTTCATCAGACAAAAATGTGAAAACCTATCCAATTCTAATTCTTCTCGCTCTTTCTGACATCGAGTGAAGAGCCTCTCCAACAACTTTACTTCCTCCTCTTTCTCATCTCTTCCCCATTCTGACAGCTCAGTTGCCATCTCTTCTGACAAAACTGAACTCTTTGCTCAAACTTTCTCCAATTCAACCATGGACAATTCCAGTGCTGTTCCCCTATCTCCTCCTCTCTCTGACTTTATTATGTCTGAAATCAGAATCTCTTCAAAAGATGTTCTTTCTGCCTTATCTGGGCTCAACTCTCAGAAGGCATACAGTCCTGATGGTGTTCCTTGTGTTGTTCTTAAGAACTGTGCTTCTGTAATGACACCCCACCTAGGCAAACACACTCATCTTTGTCTCTCATCTGGTACTTTTCCTTCCTGCTGGAAGTTTGCTTTCATTCAGCCTGTCCCAAAGAAGGGTGACCACTCTCAACCCTCCAACTATCTTCCAATTGCTTTGATTTCTTGCCTCTCTAAAATTTTTGCATCTATCCTTAATAGGAAGATTCTTAAACACCTCTCTTCTCACAATCTTTCAGATCATCAGTATGTGTTCTGCAAGGGATGATCTGGTGATCTTTTTGCATATCTCTGACTTGGTCATCCTCCTTTTGGGATTTTGGTGAAACTTTTGCTATTGTGCTAGACATATCAAAAGCTTTTGATAGAGTGTGGCACAATTCTTTAATTTCCAAACTGCCCTCCTTTGGTTTCTATCCTTCTATCTATGCTTTCATCTGTAATTTCCTTTATGCTCAATCTGTAGCTGTGGTTGTAGACGATCACTGTTCTCTCAAAGCTATTAACAGTGGTGTTTCTCAGGGTTCTCTCCTGTCACCCACTCTTTTCCTTTTATTTATCAAGATCTTTTAATTTGCACTTCTGTCCTGTTCACTCCTATGCTGATGATTCCACTCTTCACTTCTCCACCCAGTTTGCAAAGCATCCCTTTCAACAGTCACTCCATGCTTCATGTAGGACAGCTATGGTACATCTGATCGCTGATCTTTTTGCCATCTCTGATTGGGGCAGAGAAAACCTTGTGGCTTTCAATGCCTCAAAAATTCAGTTCCTCAATCTATTTACTTGTCATAATCTTCCACACAACTATCCCCTTACCTTCAACAATACAAAACTCAGTCTTTCCTCTTCTCTTAACATTCTTGGCATTTCCTTTCCTCATGATCTTTCCTGGAAAGATCATATATACTCTCTTTCCAAAACAGCTTCTAAGTGGTTACGTGTGCTGTATTGTCTCCACAGTTTCTTCACCCTCACTCAGTTGCTCTCTCTGTACAGGTGTCTTGTCCATCCCTGTATTCCTGGAGTATGCTTCTCATGTGTGGGGTGGCTCAACCCAAACAATGCTACCTGAGTGGATGGAATCAAAAGCTTTTCATCTCATCAATTCCTCACCTCTTACTGACTGTCTTCAATCCCTCTCTCTTCACCACAATATTGCCTCACTCACTGTTTACTATCGCTATTATAATGGATACTGCTCTTCTAAACTCTCTAACTGCATGCCTCCTCCTTTAAGGAGGCACACAGCACCAGACTTTCTTCACATTCTCATTCCTTTTCTGTCCAACTCTCTAACGCAAGGGTTAATTGGTATTTTTAGTCCTTCATCTACTCAACTGGAACTCTGGAACAATCTATCTTTCCCCCCCATCTTGATTGTGGCTCTTTTATGGGGTGCGTGGGCGTTTTTGCGGGCATTTTGCCTTGGCCCCTCCTTCCTGCATAAAAAAAAATTTCATTTGTGAATGGAGAGGAAACTCCAAGGAGACCTAGTTTCTTTGGGACTTGGAGAGCAAGCTAAACTTTCCTTAAAAGGAATCATTTGTTGAAGCAATATATACTGATGATGATCTGTGCTTCTTGATCTGATTAGTTGAAACAGAAAATAAGTGGTTTTAGTTTCCTGCAGTTAGAAGTAATAGTTCACTGAATGATATTATACCCTTAAACTTCAACGTGATAATTTTGAATAGACATAGTGGAAATTTCCAGTAGACCCATTTTATGTAGGTCCTTGCTAGCATTTTAGAGTGCAGTAACTTTTACAGTACTTCAGAAAAGTTGTTATTGTAGTTTTCCTTATTTCTTAAGTGCAGTTTGGCTTATGCTTAAATATTTTTCCAGGAACGGCTGTATGACTGCTGCAGCAAAACGTTACAAGTACTTACGACGCCTCTTCAAGTTCAGACAGATGGATTTCCAATTCGCTGCCTGGCAGATGGTTTATTTATTTATATCTCCACAAAAAGTTTATAGAAATTTCCAGTATAGAAAACGTTAGTACCAATTACTTTTTATTCTTTAGATTGTGTGAACCTAAAAATTATAAATCTTCAAGCTGTATACGTGAAATGGCTTGAATATTTATACTGTATAATAATATAACAATAGAATGGGGAGTAATACCAGGAATAATAATTACCATTTCATTTCGTCAGTACAGCCAGTGTTTTGGAATATCTTGTTCAGTCATCAGGGCTGAAATGCTAAACTGAACATAGTTATACAATCACTCATTCCAAACTTAAAAAAAAAAATTTAAACTAATTTCAATGCACAATACATAATAGAAAAAATTAAAACTCGCATTCTTATAGGCCGACTTGAAAAAGCAAATCCTATTGATGATTCAACTGAATTTGTTTCTAATTTTAAATTGCAAATGAACAAAGATTCCATTAATCTGGTCTGTCTACCAGGGGCTAGGGTTGACAGAATTAGAGACGAAATAAATAGGATTGATGTTGCCTCCTGTCACTCGATGTTGATGGTAGGGGGCAATGACTCGTATAGGCCTGATACGAGAGTGCCTGTCCTTTTGGAGAGATAGAGGAGGTTAATTAGGTCTCTGAAGGCAAGGTCAGATTGGTCTTTAGTTCTAGGTATTACCAGTGGTGTAGTGCTAAATAAAGAAGTGAGGGAACGCATTTTGAAAGTGTTACTCAGATGCGGGGGAGACAATGGCGAGTGTGGCGAGCCCATACAGCTGGGGGTCCGGGGGCACTCTAAGCCCCCCGGGAAATCTTTTGAAATCTGACCAATTTCAGGGATATTTTGAGGTCATATGCACTGGATATTAGGATATATTCCAAGGTTGAAGATGCAGTATTTCCAGTGTCATTAGATATACGACATCCAGTACAATCAATAAAAGTAGCTAACAACTGGAATGATTAACTAAAAAAAAGTTAACAACTCGTACGCCGTGGTGACTGTTTCACCAGATCTTTATAGGCTAGCATTGCCTCAGTCGAAGCTAAAAGAAATGAAACAGTTAATGATTCTTTCTCATATTTCTTCTAGGGGTGGGAATTAAAATTTCATGACGTTAGAGATTTGTAAGTTCGGATTTATTTGAAATAGTGAGAGAACGCTGTTCCATCTACCAAAAAAAGTAAGGGAACGCCGTTCCCACACATTCCCACAGCACTACACCACTGGCGTATTAATTCTAGGCACGGTTTAAATTTTAGGATTACGTCAAAAACAATGTTTTTGAACAGTAAACAAGAGATTTGTGCTCGGAAAAATGTACTCTTCGTAAAGCTGTGGTCAGAATTTAGTGATCCTAGCCTTTTTATAAAAAATGGGGGTGCATTTCAATGAAATAGGGAATGCTCGGCTAGGTAGGTAGGTTGATCGATGAGAACGTTCGAAAGCTGTATAGGTCGAAGCCCTCTTTAAATGTTGTGGGTCCGGGAAACGCCGACCCGACGTAAAAAAATAGTTTAAAAAGCCGATCCGTGATAAAAAAATAATTTAAAAGTCTTTTATTTTAACGCGCTTAGTATTAGAAATAAATTGAACGAATTTAAGGCGATAATTTATTCCGGGAACTACGATATACTTGTAGTTGTTATAACCGAAACATGGTTAAATACCGTAACTCGGGGCTTGTTGGGGAACTTGATATAGCGGGTTTAAACTTTTTACTAATGATAGGTCACATAGGATTGGTGGCGGGCGGCGTTTTGTTGTACATTCGTAATTCCCTTAAGGCTATCGAGGTTAAAATAGATTTTCCGGCAGCGATATGCGTTGAAGTTAGGGCACGTAGTATTCGCTTTAAGTTTTTTGTTGTTTATAGATCTCCAATTCAACCCCTCGATACCGATACTAGATTTTACACGCTTCTTAGTAACTTTATTAATAATCGAGATAGTATAGTTGTCGGAGACTTCAACTGTCTTAACGTTAATTACGAGACTTTCACTGGTAATGATGAGGGTTTGAGACTGATTGAGTTCATAGAAGATAATTTTTTACGACAGATGGTTACCGAACCAACGCGCAGTGATAATATTTTAGACGTGGTGACGAACGATGAAAATAAAGTCGAAGGTTTGGAAGTAGGTGAGAGTTTGGGATGTAGTGATCACCATATTATTAGGTTTAAGCTATTGATATAAAACAGTAAAGATAGTAACGTAATAGAAGTCCCTGATTTTCGTAGGGCTAGTTTTGATAGTTTTGCGGATAGGATGAGAGTAGTGGACTGGGCTAATTTATTTATGGGTTATGACGCAAATTTTCACTGGGAGGCGTTTAAAGTAAGTTTTTTGAATATCGAAAGGGAGTTTATTCCGCTAGGCCCAAGCGCACTAGTAATCATGGTAGTCCCAAGTGGTGGACTAGGGAAATAGGTAAGTTCATAAACGAGCGTAGCAGAGTGTATAGACTTATAAGTGCAATGGCACGGTAGCTAACTTTAATAGATATATCGAGCTTAGACGTCAGGTTAAAAGATCTGTTAGGAATGCTAAGCGTAATTTTTAGATACTTGTAGCTGCGGATAGTGAACATAATCCGAAAAAGTTTTTTGATTACGTCAATAATCGTAAGCCGATAAAAGATAACATAGGTCCTCTAGTGAACGCTAACGGCGCTTTGGCTTCCGACGTTCAGGCGATGGCAGGTATTTTTAACAGCATTTTTGCAACAATTTTTACTGTAGAAGACGTAAATGATGTCCCCGACGTGGACGATATCGTTCCATTTAGTAGCAAGACTATTTTGAATGAAATAACTGTTTACGAGGGTGAGATTGCGCATTATATCAATAAAGCTAAAAGTTAGCAAGGCTCCAGGCCCTGACGCGTTTTATCCTAGACATTTGAAAGATTTGAAAGACGTTATCGTAGGCCCGTTAACAAAAATTTTTAGTAAGTCACTAGAAGCGGGGATTATTCCTGAAGACTTCAAATTAGCTAACATTACGCCAATTTTTAAAAAAGGCGACCGCACAGTAGCTAGCAATTATAGGCCTATTAACTTAATGTCAATTGTTGGTAAACTTTTGGAATCTGTAGTTAGGTATCATATCTTCGATCACTTAGAGAGTCGCTATTTGATTAATAGTAGACAGCATGTGTTTCGACGCGATAAATCTTGTTTAACTAACTCGTTGAGTTTTATAATGAAATAGTGTGCGAATGCGATAGGCATAGAGCGGCGGACGTTATTTATTTAGATTTTAAAAAGGCGTTTGATACAGTTTCGCATAGGAGATTAATTGCGAAAGGTTAAAGCGCACGGTATACGCGGTCAGGTAGCTAACTGGTTAGAAGAATGGCTTCGTGCCAGGAAACAGAGGGTCGTTGTTAATGGTAGGGAATCGGAGTGGTTGGATGTAGGTAGCGGTGTCCCTTAGGGTTCAGTGTTAGGCACATTGCTATTCGGAATCTATATTAACGACAGAGATGTAGGCTTGACCAGTAACGTGTCAAAATTCACGGATGATACTAAAGTAGGCCGTAAAGTTCTTAACGTGAACGATAGAAATAGGCTGCAAGACGATGTAAATAGGAATATCGAGTGGATGGATAGCCAAATGGCAGATGCAATTTAACGTAGACAAATGTAAAGTTTTGCATGTAGGTTCTCGTAACAATAATTACACGTACACGATGGATGATAGACAGTTAGCGAGCGTCAGACATGGGCAGTAATGTATTTGAGAATACTTAAATACATATTTAAATACATGTATTTAAAAATACTTTTTGGAGAGTATATTTAATTACATATTTAAATACTTCCGAAAAGTATTTAGTATTTGTAAAAACCTTTTTAAATACTTTTTGTGAACTGTTCAATTTTGCGAGGATGTACAGTACTAACCACCCAGTATTTAACTGGTACCACAGAACACAGTAAAACATTTTTCAAGGTGCTTGTGCTTCCAGAAAGTTCCAGGCTCAGCAGGCTGAAACTTTCTGGAAGCACCTTGAAAAATGGAACTTCCAGCCTGAGGCATCATCATATGTGGTTGTGGGTCATTCCATTCAACGGAATTTTGGGTCGAAAAAATGTGGCCATCACCGATTTTTTTGAAAATTGGCACACTTATAGATCTCTCTGAGAAAAACAGAATGGCACTTGTTTCAACATTCTAGATCATATGGTTCCGGAGATATGGCCATTCAAATTTTGTAAAAATATCTCGACTCCTATTGCACTTACAGAGACCATTTAAACACTATTTTAAAGCTTTTAAGCAGATCTACAACTTTGTTTCTATTCATATTTTACCTCAGTGGTAAAAAAAAAGTTGATCTTATTTTTTACCTTTGACCTTGTGTAGGTCATTTGATGTCACAACCGATTTTTTTCTCCTTTCACCCAATTTTGGGTACACATGTCTTCCTTAACCTAGAATAAGATTTTAGTGTTTATTAAGTTAGTATAGACGCTACAGCCATATCAGTGGACCATACCTACCTCCATTTTGACCAAGTACCTTTTTCCACCAAACTTTGGAGCGCCGTTTCTTTGGAACTGTTTGAGCTAGAGTGTTGAGGAAAGTACCGTTAGATTTGTCTCACAGATCTATAATGTCTGCTATTGTTAAGACAATTTGCCTTTTAATATGTATAATAAAATAACCTATTCCTTTATTTTTACCAATTGAGTTATAAGAACTGATTCTTGTCTAGTTGGGTGAAACCATGAAAAAAGAGGCATCAATATAACTATATATTTAAAAAATGCAGTTATTAGGTATTTACAATATTTTTATGGAAGCCATTATTGTGACATTTATAATAATAATAATAAAGTATTTGTATACGCCTTTCAAGGTAATTATTTATCCTACCAAAGATTTGACCTTAGACAAAAACTGAGATCATTATTCAACCTGGCAACACACCACTTTTGGCTTAAGCTCTGCAAATTTTGAAAATCTTATTTTAATTGTTGGATGGTTTGTTTTGAAAAGCTCAAATGCTTTTTAGGTTGCATAAGATTAGCGATTTTTGTTTTCTTTCCCACCTACCATCAGCTCCTTTTACAGAAACATAATCTTTCAACCCTGGCATTTGTCTACTCACATCTGGAAAATGATAGAAATCAATTACTTTGGCAGCAGTTTCACTATTCAGGCATTTCCCCAAACGCGGTTTAGGAGTTGAAAGCACTCCCTTCTCCCTCACCAAACTCTTTGCTTGCCTAGCCATGTAATCTGAGCACTTAAATTCTTCTCTGATCTTTACTTGTGTCCATCTTTTTGGTAGGATAGTAAGAATTATCAGTTTTTCACTTCGACTTGTCACTTGATTAAATTTCTCTTTTAGTTGTTGAAGAATCTCCAGTTCTGTATCATCTGAGTCACTGCATGAAATTGGTTGTTTAGTTGCAAGTTCAAGCTTTCTTTTCACAACTACTACTACTTTCCTCAACTTTCTCTTTGTGTAACCAGTGCTGTCAGAGTTTACATGGTTTTATTGGGGTCTCATCAAGTGTGGCCAATGAAGCATTGAATTTACTAAGCTCATACTGCATTTCAACTACATCTCCAACGGTTTCTAGTTCAGATGGGGCACTTGATGAGGTGGATGGTGATTTTTCAAGTGGTTCACTTTCAGGATGATTTACTAGTATATTTCGACAGGTTGCACATGCTTCATGATTATTTTTTAGTTTCAATTCAGGATTTTGATCAATCAAGTTTTTAGTCAATGCACGAATGCCTTTTTTCACTTTTCC
Source organism: Bathynomus jamesi (assembly GCA_023014485.1). Classification (NCBI taxonomy): domain Eukaryota; kingdom Metazoa; phylum Arthropoda; class Malacostraca; order Isopoda; family Cirolanidae; genus Bathynomus; species Bathynomus jamesi. Next base: position 857,453 of record JAJOZX010001296.1, read on the forward strand.
TTTGTTTTTTAAATGGGTCACAGCAGAACCTGCCCATATTCAAACTGCTGAAATCCATGTTTATCTAAAAAGAAAAAAAACACATGTAGCTTAAAAGCCAGGGTTGGGTTCAATTACACAAAATTGAAACAATTACAGTTTTTTTTATTTTTCTTCAAATTAGTTAGTTAGTATTGTACTTCACAATTTCAAAATCAATTGCAATTACAGTTAATTTTGTCTGAATCAATTACAATTACACAAATATAACTAGGGTATCTATTCTATATATCTAAAATAAATATATATCTATATCTAAATATAGCTAAATAAACTATCAAAGGTTTATTTTCATTGGATGATGTATGACTACCAGATCTAGGGGTATAATTTTTAACAATTGACATTAATTGATCAATTGCATCAATTATAGCTCAAAAATCAATTACAATTACCTTTATTTTTATTTTATTTTGAATCAATTACAATTAATGGAAATTAGGATCAATTAATTAAAAATACAATTATAATTCCTCATTGTATCCAACCCTGTTAAAAGCTATTTTTGCTTAGATTTACAGATTGGAATAAATACAGATGCCAAAAATATCCTTGCTCCAAGGTTTAAATAAGCTTATTTTCACATGGGTACATACTGTTGTACACAATGAATAAATACACAAAGTTAAGTAATTCTATTAAAACTAGTCTAACTCTTAAAACTGAACTTATTCTATAGGGTAGTACCTATAGCCTAGTATAAGGTACTTATATACGTATATAGCTTTACCTTTAAACAGGATAGCTGGTTCGAAGTTTTTCATACTTTTGAGTGTCCATATAAATTAATTATGTAATTTAAATTACCTATATTATATAATTATCTGAAATATAAAAAAAAAAAAAAAATTTATAATAGGGCTGGATACTTATTCGACCAAATAACTGGGTTAGGTTAGGTTAGATAATTACCGATTTTTTTGAAAATTAGCAGACATTATATATCTCAGTAAGAAAAATCTAATGGTATTTTTCTCAACACTAGCTCAAACAGTTCCAAAGATACGGTGCTCCAAAGTTTGGTGGAAAAAGGTACTTTGTCAAAATGGAGGTGGGTATGGTCCACTGAAATGGCTGTAGCATCTATACTAACTTAATCAACACTAAAAATCTTGTTTTAGGTTAAGGTAGACATGTGTACCCAAAATTAGGTGAAAGGAGAAAAAAAATCGGTTGTGACATCAAATGACCCACACAAGGTCAAAGGTCAAAAATAAGATCAACTTTTTTTTTATCACTGAGGTAAAATATGAATAAAAACAAAGTTGTAGATCTGCTTAAAAGCTTTAAAATAATGTTTAAATGGTCTCTGTCAGTGCAATAGGAGCTGAGATATTTCATGTTGAAATATGGTATGACCTTGGAAATTGACCTTTTTTTACAAAATTCGAATGGCCATATCTCCGGAACCATATGACCTAGAGTGTTGAAACAAGCGTCATTCTGTTTTTCTCACCGAGATCTATAAGTCTGCCAATTCTAAAAAAAATCAGTGATGGTCACGTTTTTTTCGCCGTTGAACTGACATGGAATGACATGGAACTGTGCAATTAGCATTAGCCTATTGACCATATTAGACGAGGACAACATTTGTAACATGGCTGCAGCAAGTGGAAGTGGTGGAAAAGAAGGTGGTAAAATAGAAGTTGTTGATGGCAGGGTTGTGGAGTCGGTCCAAAATTTTCCGACTCCGACTCCACACATTGTAAAAATTTGACTCCGACTCCACACATTGTAAAAATTCGACTCCGACTCCACACATTGTAAAAAATCTAAAAATCTGACTCCGACTCCTCACATTTTAAATATACGACTCCGACTCCTCTAGTGTTTCACTCTATAATTATCATAATAATAAGACATTTCATCACCACCACACTAAGTGTGAAATTTTATATTTTATATTTAAATAAATATTAATTTTATATTCTGAAAATGTAAAAAAAAAATATTAAAAAAACTTAATCTAGGGGCTATCAATGAATAAGGTTTATTGACCAAAAAAACTAAATAACCTAAATGTTAGTATTTAGGATTTAGAAATTAAGGGTGACACAGGACACAGAAATTGGAGTCGGAGTCGGAAGTTTTTTACTGACTCCGACTCCGCCCTGAAACGTGCGACTCCACGACTCCGACTCCACAACCTTGGTTGATGGTGGAAATGAAAATAAAAATAGCGAATCACACCCGCACCCACTTTTTGACGGAAAATTATTTCCGAATAACTTCCAAAGATGGTAGTAAAGTGAAGACTTTGTCTTCTATGCCACAAAACAAGGTAAATTTATAGTATTACACCCGTCTCCCTTTGGAGGTGAAATTTGTTTTTCCTATGGTTTTTGATGTGTTTTGAACGAATCTGACCTTGAAAGCCGTCGGAAATGACTCGTTTTTGAGATAACCCCCCTCCCCCCAGCCGGCAATCGAAAACGAGTCATTTCCGACGGTTTTGAAGGTCAGATTCGTTCAAAACATCAAAAACCATAGGAAAAACAAATTTCACCTTCAAAATTGACCTGACCTAACCTAACCTATCTACAACGCCACAGTTTCTGGTCTTGACGATATGTACACTCCGTTTTACAATGTGGACACTTCACTACTGTCGGTAGAACACCGTGAGCACGCAGAAACTCAACACTTTTTTCTAAATTTTCATAGAAAGCGACAATACAGCGGTAATAATCGAATGAACACACGTCACACGAAGCCATTCCGGTAGCAAACTAATTCAAATTAGAATTAAAAAATCTACCTAATGAATATATAATAATTGCTGGACATTAGACGGGTGTAATACTATAATAATACCCAAAACAATTGCAGCGTCTACTACTGCGACTTCTTGATTTTATTTGACTCGAAGCTGATGTTAGTGATTTTGTGTGCTTTTTGAAAAGTATCTAAATTGTATTTGAAATGTATTTAAATACATTTTAGGAGTAATGTATTTAGTATTTAAATACTTTCTGAAAATCTGAATTTTATTTAGTATTTAATTACTTTTATTTTCAAGTAATGTATTTATTATTTAAACACATCTAAAGTATTTACTGCCCATGTCTGGCGAGCGTTGACGAGGAAGTAGATTTAGGCGTACGCGTATCTAAGGATTTAAAAGTTAGGAACCAGTGCCTGGAGTCTTGCGCAAAAGCTAATAGTATTATATTGCCTCTTTACAAGTCCCTAGTCAGGCCTCACTTAGAATATGCCATTCAGTTTTGGTGCTCGTATTTGCGTGGTTGGAAAGGGTTCAGCGACGCGCCACGAAACTATCAGGTCACTCCATAAGTAATGTCGTTTTTTACGATAGATTAAGTTTAAACTAGTCCTACTTGGTTTAAGCATAAATTTTCTGAAGGTTATATCTAAGAGGAGATCTATCGTGTTTCGCTACATACATTACAGACCTTGACCAGTGAAGACGTGTGTTTTGCTTTACGTGAACCCCTCATAAACATTGCGGTATCAGAAGAGCATATCAGGCATATAATGCTTTACGAATTCAAAAAAGGGAATAGTGCTACTGAAGCAACGCGAAACATTCAGGACGTTTATGGCAACGATATTCTGCATGTGAGGAAATGTTAAAGATGGTTTCAAAAGTTTCGGAATGGTGACTGCTGTTTGACAGATGCAGCACGCTCTGGACGCCCTGCTGAGTTTGATGATGACCTGCTGTTAGCCGCACTTGAAGAAGACTGTTCAACAACTGTCGAAGAATTGGCCCAGAAACTCAATTCATCCCCGTCCACCATCCATTGACATTTGCAACAACTCGGGAAAGTGCCTAAGTTAGGAAAATGGGTGTCACATGAATTGTCGGTCGACAACCTGAGGGTGCGGGTAAATATTAACACAGCTTTTCATTCCCGTGAACTCCAAGATCCGTTTTTGCACCGTTTAGTGACTGGTGATGAAAAGTGGATACTGTACCAGAATGTTAAGCACCGTCGACAGTGGGTTTATGCCGGAGAACCAGTGACACCACAGCCGAAACCAAATCTTTACCCTCGGAAGGTGTTGCTTAGTGTTTGGTGGGATAAAGGTGGTGTAATACACTTTGAAAACTTACCACACAACCAAACAATCACCGCTCAAGTCTGCTGTCAACAACTGGATCGATTGAACACTGCACTAAAAGAAAGGAGACCTTCTTTGGTTAATCGAAAAGGAATCGTGTTCCACCACGACAATGCACGTCCTCATACCGCTAGGATCACTTCTGCAAAAATTGAGGAGCTTGGGTGGGAAAAACTTCCACATCCTCCATATTCTCCGGACCTTGCGCCTTCAGGTTATCATCTCTTCAGGAGTCTGCAAAACTATCTTGACGAGAAACAGTATACTTCTTTAGATGACCTGCACACCAGTCTTTGTACGTTTTTTGCCTCAAAACCGCCTAAATTTTATAAACATGGCATTGAAAAGCTTGTAGGATGTTGGCAGAGTGTCATTGATTCCAATGGAAAATATATACTAGATTAAAAAGTTTCAGTTGAGTTTTTTTTTGTCCTTCAAATTCCGATCTAAAAAACGACATTACTTACGGGATGACCTGATAATTCCGTCACTACGCAACAAGTCTTACGAAGATAGGCTTAAAGAGTTGGACTTGCATTCACTTGAAACTAGGACATTAAGGGAGGAGCTTATTGAAGTTTTCAAAATTGTTAATAAAATCGATAACGTAAATTTTGGCAAATTGTTTATTTTCGATAATAGCAATACTCGGAATAACTGACTTAAATTACGTGGCAGACGTTTCATTACTAACATCGCTAAAAACCTTTTTACATTTAAAGTAATTGATAAATGGAATAATCTTCCCGCGTCCTGTACTATACCAACGTTAATATGTTTAAAAATGTTTAGATAGGCTTTTTAAAAATATTGGTCTTTTAAATTAATAAAACAATTAGCAACAGGAGCTCTTGGGGTAATGGTCGAGGTTTGAGTCTGTTGACGATTAATGCCAGCTTGTGATATGCCAGCAACAAAATTATATTTTAAAAAAAATTAGACAAACACGAACTTGGATGTAGTTCGCAGTGTAAACTAACCAATTTTTTATTATACTCTTCGTACTTTTTTTCTTTCCTTATCCCCTCTTTACTTGCATGTCTGTAGTTTGCATGGTATGACAGTGTTTGAGTTAAGACTGTATTTGCATGGTTTGTAAGGGTTCTTATTTTACTTCTTTTCATCTTTCACCCCTTTCCTATTCTCTTCGACTATTTTTCCGACTTGTCAGCAGTGGCCGACGGATGATGATGGTGAGTCTTTCTCTCTCTTTTTCTGAATGAATGTTAACCCACGAATGATAGGTTTTGCTACTTACTTAACCCCCTACTCTCTTCTTTGTTAGCCTTAGCTTCTGTAGATCTGTTGATCTTGAAAGTAATGTCAGATGGTGAATGATGAAACACAAGCGGTAGTAGAGACTTAAGTATTTGGAACAAAAGAGGTAATAATGCGGATGAAGTTAATAGTAGAATAAATCAAGGTAGAAAAGGTGGCGGGTGCGCTGAAAGCGGAGAGTGGGTAGAGATGTTTACATGAAGGTGTATACTCTTTTGTATAGGTGTGAAGTATGGACATTAGGGTGGTCCTTGCTTAGGGGGTGAAATTTCAAGTTGAACATTTTTCAGCTCCCACCCTCGGAAATCGTTCGAATGGTCAAGAAAACTCTCTAGGTGATGTATCTTTTTAATCGGACAACGTTTACCCCTCCCTCATTGAGCATTACCATTAAGCTAATTTTTTGACTTTCAAGTAAATGTTACATAATTTGTAATGTTTGTTTTTTTCATTCTTTCCAGATTTTCAGTAGTTGGATAACTAATGTGTGTAAAACTGTAAATTCTAATGATTATAATTTAAACTGAATAACTCCTTTAACCATAAGTCAAGCTACCCGTCAGTGGTTGGATAACTAATGTGTGTAAAACTGTAAATTCTAATGATTATAATTTAAACTGAATAGTGAATAACTCCTTCAACCTTTAAGTAGATAACCTGGATCATGGCAGCGAAGCTGCGCTACCTGATTGCTCCACAGGAATCGATCGCCGGGTCGCAACTTCCTTCGCAAAAAGAGGTCTTGGCCCTGACGGTCTACAGGATCGACGTCCAGAAGAAATCACTTCGAGAGGCCGCCAACCAGGTCGTCGAGCTCGTCACCGAGGTGTGGTCCAAGGCGCGAATCCCCCTCCGCCGGAAGGACCACATCATCACCAAGATTGAGAAGCTCCACAAGGAGTTCAACGATGTGAAGAGGAACAAGGGGCGAGCTGGCGCTCAAGCGAAGCGGGACGAGTTCAGCGAGCGGATGATGAACCTGTTCGACGTCGCTGCCGCTAACGCCATGGAGCTGCTCAAGAACGAGGAGGACGAGGCGTTCCTCCTCGCTCAGCGCGAACCCCGTCGGCGCGGCAAGCTGGGGTCCGTCGACTCGACGCTAGCCGCTGTCGATGCCCGCGCATCTCAACGCCAAGGGGAAGAAGACCGACGGAGGCAGCGAGCCGAGGAAGAAGCGACGACATCTACGGCCCGAGTGGAGCTCGAGTGGTCTTCGTCCTCTTCCAGTGGTGCCGCAAGCGCAGCGGAGAGCGACGACCATGGAGAAGAAGGGAGCCCTCCGGCTCCGAAGCGCTCCAGGCGGGGCACGACGAACATCGTTTCGGCGGCTGTGGCGTCGTCGCTGGATCGCACGAAAGTGACCGACCGAGGAGCTGTCTACGTCCTGACAGAGGTTGCCCGGTCGCTTGGGCACGACGTCGCAGAGCTCAATATCAACCGCAGCTCCATCCGCCGACACCGGCGCAGGCACCGCTCCAGGCTCAACGTGGCGCTCAAGGAAGAGCTGAGGGCCGGCAATCTTGTCGTTCACTGGGACGGCAAGCTCATGCAGGACTTGACGAGCAAGGAGCAAGTCGATCGGCTTCCCATCTTGGTCTCCGGTAACGGCGCGGTGCAGCTCCTGGGCGTCCCGAAGCTGCCGAGTGGAACGGGCTCTGAGATGGCCAAGGCCGTCCTCAACGCGTTGGAGGAGTGGGAGCTCACTGAGCAAGTGAGTGGCTTGTCATTCGATACCACCGCCTCGAACACCGGCCGGAACAACGGAGCGTGCGTCCTCATCGAGCAACACCTCGCGAAAGACTTGCTCTACTTCGTGTGCTGCCATCATGTGCTGGAGCTCCTCCTCGGTGCGGCGTTCACGGCTGTGATGGGCCCCACGTCCGGTCCTGACGTGACCCTCTTCAAGCGTTTTCAGGAGCGCTGGGATTTCCTGGACAGAAGCCAGTACGAGTCCGGCGCTGCGCACCCCGATGTCGCTCCTCTGCTCACCACTGTCGACACGGAGTGGTTTGAGAAGGCGATAGTCGAGCGCAAGGACCTGCGCGACGATTACCGTGAGCTGCTCGAGCTCACTCTCCTCTTCGTCGGTCACGTCCCCCCGCGAGGAGTGCGTTTCCGAGCTCCCGGGCCGATTCACCACGCCCGCTGGATGGCGAAGGCAATCTACGCCTTGAAGGTCTGGATGTTCCGACAGCAGTTCAAACTCACGGCGAGGGAGGAGAGTGGCCTCCGGAGCATCTGCATCTTCGTCTGTCGGGTCTACGCCAAGGCATGGACGGAGGCTCCGATCGCCGCAACTTCCCCCCGAAATGACTTCGCCCTCCTCAAGGACCTGCTGGCCTACTCTGACATCAACCCTGCGGTGGCCAAGGCGGCGCTGACCAAGTTCCAGAACCACCTCTGGTACCTGTCGGAGGAGCTGGTGGCGCTGGCGCTGTTCGATCCGGGGATCGCCGTCGATCAGAAGAGGAAGATCATCGCCTCTCTCCACGACCGGGTCGGTGAGGAGTCCCCGGCGAAGCGGCCGACGCTGCCAAACCGAGTACTCGCCGGGCTTCAGTTGGAAGACCTGGCGTCGTCCAACACACGAGGTTTCTTCGAGAAACTTCGACTGGAGGACGGCTTCCTCGAGGTCGACCCGGAGACCTGGCCGAAGCGGGAAGACTTCAAGACAGCGGCGGCACGTGGGAGGGCTCGCCGTAATCAACGACCATGCCGAGCGAGGAGTTGCCCTCGTCCAAGAGTACAACCGGACACTGACCCACGACGAGGAGCAACTCCAGTTCCTCCTGCAAGTCGTCGCTCGCCACCGCTGCCAGTTTCCGGACTCTCGGAAGCGAACCCTACAGACCCAGGATCGCTAACCTGGCAACAACGGCAACAACTGCAACCGGGCAACAACTCCGGGGGTAAAAGTTCAAGGTCGATGAGGGAGGGGTAAACGTTGTCCGATTTAATAAAAAATTCAACTAGAGAGTTTTCTCAACCATTCGAATGATTTCCGGGGGTGGGAGCTGAAACTTCCCAACTTTGAATTTTAAGGACCACCCTAATGGACATGGTATGAAAGGGAGAAGTTAAGGGTAAGAGCAGTTGAGATGGATAACCTGAGAAGTGTGCGGTGTGCGCTGGATTGATAAGAGTCCGAAATCGTGTGGTTCTGGACAGATGTGATGTTCAGAAGTCAGTGGAAGTGAAAATTGAGGAAAGTGTGTTAAGGTGGTTTAAACATGTTGAAAGATGGCAGAGTTGTGACAAAAGTGTATAAGCCTGTTTGCGAAGGTAGAAGGAGAGGAAAGCCAAGAAGATGGGTGGACATCATGAATGATTGCATGAGGAAGCGTGGACTACTACTGGGTGATGCACGAGAAGTGTCTGCAAGTAGGTTGGGACGAAGGAGGTTTGTTAGTGGTATGTAAATTCTGGACTCTGTCTCTCATTTTTGACAAGGCCTGAAAGCACCACCATTCATGGTATATGAAGCGCCACAGATGTGGAAGTTTGGTATGTAGGGTAGTGCTGGTCTACGAGGATGCCAGCGAGTGTGAATGAATGTGTGTGCTTTATTTTTTCTTTTGTCTTCTTTTCCCTTATGTAATTATATTACATATAATTATATTATACAGGGTGTCCCATAAGTCCAGCATCATAGGAAAAATAATAAAAAAAGGCAAAACAAAAGCTTTTATTTACAGAACGTGCTCAATATGTATTGTTCCGTAGCCCATTCACAAAATTCCATCTGCCGGTCGGGATCATCATCGCTTAATTTCTGTAGGATCTGAAGTTTATATGGATGCCATTTGTGAGCCTGAAGAATGCGATGGATGCTATTTTTCGACACTCCTGTCTCGATGGACAATCGCCGAAGAGACTTATTGGGACTTCTGTTAAAATGAGCCAGGATAGCAGTCGCTGTATCATCGTCAGTGGACCTCCTTGAAGGTCCACTGTGTGGTTTATCTTCTATGGATCCTGTTTCCTTAAACTTTGCGACAAGTTTGCTAACACAACTCTGTTATTGGCTCGCGGTCTGGATGCAGTCTGTTAAATTCAGCAGCGGCCTCTCTTTTACTCTGATTTCCTATGAGTAGAATTATTTGGATTCGTTCTTCCTTGCTCACAGACATTATGGCCTGTACAAAGAGAAAAATATGAATTATGGTTTGTAGAAATAGAAAAAAATAAATTTCTCTTATGATGCTGGACTTATGGGACACCCTGTATATATTATATTATATATATACAGGGTGTACATAGTCAGGATCTATTTTTGTGAAGCACTTGGAAATTATATGGAATTCAATCATAAAATGATAAAGTGGTAACATTTATTAAATAATTAAGAGTAGGATTCGACGTGAGGCCCATCAGTATCCCTGCACAGCTCAAATCATTCCGCAGCATTTCTAAACACATTCTGGAGCATTTGCGGGGTTATGTTATCTGCAGCAGTTCGTATACGTGTACGTAAGTTTTCAAGACTCGTAATCTTCGTCTGATAGACGTGCGATTTGATAAAGCCCCATGCAAAGAAATCTAAAGGGGTTCAATCTGGTGATCTCGCTGGTCAAGGTCTGTCGCTTCCGCGTCCGATCCAGCAATTTGGAAAACGTCCATTTCGATAATCCTGAACAATTTTGGCATAGTGACAAGGAGCACCATCATGTTGATAGACGATGGGGATAGGATTGTTAGTACCGAAGAGGCCGAAGAGGAATTGGAAGACTGGGGTGGCAGAAAACTGCTGAATGCGAAAGAGGTATTTCAGACCCTCTAAGGTACGGTGGGCATCCAACAGAAAATGGCCACTTTCTGCATACAGGCTGACAATAGAAGAAGAGTGTAATGCGCCAGTGCTGATACGCAAGGAGCGGATCGGGTCCAGCATGCGCAAAGCGAGAGAATAGACATGACAACCATAATCCAACTTACTTTGGACCAGGGAGTGGTGATCCATAAAGAGAGAGAAGGAACGGCAGTATAGCGGCGGCATTGACAAAAGTGTATCACCAACGTTTTCGAAGGGGAAAATCTGGAGCCCGAAACCAGGGCCCATTGGAGACGTTCAAGGAAGATAGGTCGGGAACTGGAACAATGTATGGCAGGGTCGTCGACATAGAGGGTGATCGTAATACCCAGGGGCACAGCTGTCACCACGTCGTCAATCGCCAAAGCGAAGCAGACTAAGTTCAGGATGCTGCCCTGGTGAACCACCACCACCTGCGAATGCACAGTAGAGGGAGGTACTCACCTGAACAGGGCTACGTCGTGGCCGATGTCGTAACACCACTTCCCGGAGATCAGCGAAGTTAAGCGACATTGGGTCTGGGTAGTAGTTGGATGGGAGACTGTCCTCTGCACCCAGATTATGTAGTGACCCGTGGTTTGGATCCCACGTAAAGCTGTAGGTCCCCTCCGTCATATGACCTTAGATGTTGCGAAGGAGGTTAAACAACCCCCAATTAAAAAAAAAAACAAAAAAAACAATCTCTAACACGAAAGGAATGGGAAGACAAAAAGTTGTAGATAAACGAAGGGAGAAAATTTCAGAAACCCAAGAGATAGGGTTTTCGGCAGATCCACCACCGCAAGGTGGTTTCATACGCTTTCTCCAAATCAAAAAAGACTACATAAAGGTCACGCCGCTCTGCAAATGATACATGGACTGCAGTTTCCAACTGAACTAAGATGTCAGTGGTACTACGGTCCCTGCGAAAGCCAGTCTGTGTCGGAGAAAGTAAATTGTGGCATTCCAGGTGCCACATCAGATGCCGAGAAATCATCTCTGAAAGTTTTGAGATGCAGCTAGTGAGGGCTGTTGGACGGTAATTGAAGGGAAATGTTGGGTCTTTACTGGGTTTAGGGAAGGGGAGCACCACTGCTTCCTTCCAACAGGAGGGGAAGGTGCCCTCTACCCAAATCAAATTATAGAGGGTGAGGAGAAAGAAAAGAACCGAAGGGTGTAGGTGGTGAAGCATATCGAAGTGAATGCCATCGGGCCAGGAGCAGAGATGCCGAAGGAAGCCAACGCTGATCTCATCTCCAACATGGAAAAAAAGGCAGTTACAAGGGAAATTATTTGGGGGCTGAAAAAGGTGAGGGGAGCGAACAAGCAAAATCTTAGTCGGAGGGGAACAGAATCACAGTGGTCGTGTCAGGAGATGGAAGCTATGGTCGAGGCCACTGCAGCCGGAGAGGACATTGGGCGTCCATCTATCGTAAGGACAGGAGGAGGATGAGAAGAGGATTTACTAGAAATTTTCCGAATCTTGGTCCAGATCCGGGAGGTGAGAGAGGAGACGTAAGCTTGCAAAGAAAAGCGGCTGATTTCACGGACCGGAGACGGGCCTAAGCCCACGCACGTTTGAAAGCTATTGAATTTGCAAGGGATGGATTGCGCTGAAGATGGCTCGAATGGCCAGAGCGCGTGTCGGGGTCCACCATGGAACCGAAGGGGCAGAGGTACGGGAAAATGTTGATTTCGGAATGGAGAACAGAGCGACACAAGTGATGTGATCGGTGAGGTAGGTGGAGGCAGCACTGACAGTCGAGAAGTTGCTCAAAGCTGCAGAGGCTTGACTTTGAGTGGAAAAGATGCCAGTCAGCTTTTGCGAGAGACCATCGGATAGGAAGAGCGGAGGAGCCGAGAGTCCAGGACGTACGGAGGAGGGGAAAATGATCACTAGCGTGAAAGTCTAGAGTGACAGACTAAAAGAAATCAAGGCAGGTGGAAGAAGTAAGCGAAAGACCTATGGAGGAAAACGTCTGTAGGTGTAAAGCTGTGGGCTGGCTGGTGTTGAGAGAAGGGAGACCACAATGCCACCCGGCTGTTTGGTGACAGTATCACCCCACAGAGGATGGCGCGCATTGAAGTCTTACAGATGGAGAAATGGGGGAGGAAGCTGCAAGAGGAGAGCAAAAAGATCGTTAACAGAAAGTTCCTGTGATGGTGGGAGATATAAAGAACAAACTGAATATAAATGGTCAAGGAAAACTTGGCCGCTACAGCCTGAAGAGGGGTGCAGAGGGGAAGGGGAGTAGACAGCACGTCAGATCGGATGAAAACGGCTGTACCCCCACGGGGTGCTGCATCAGACGGAGTGGGAGTGGAGAGAGAGGAAGAAAACCTTCGGAGAGGGCGCAAGGAGTGATCCCCAAGTTGGGTCTCCTGAAGGCAGAGACACACCTGATCAAAATCCTGGATAAGCGGGAGGAAGTCCCCCCAATTACGGAGAAAATGTCGGTAATTCCATTGAAGGATGGCTGCCATCGAGAGCGGAATACAGGTGGTTGTGAGAGACGGAATCGGGTGAGATTTAGAAGTGTGACTAGAAGAATGAGCAGACGAAACTTGGGGGATGGTTAAAGAAGGGGTGGTCAAAGAACGGATGAAAGGAGATGGAGGGGGTTCATTTTTCAGGGGGAATGCGAGAATGTGGGTACGAAGCAGGGTTGGGTGAATCCAACTTCTGAGGTGGGGGATGGAGGAGAGAATGCCGTTGGCATTGGGAGGTCAAGGAGGGAGTGGGTCGGAGGAGGGGGGGTACAAAGCGAGGCGGGGTGAATTCGGTTTCCAGGTTGGAGGTGAAAAAGGTATCAATGGTATCGAGAGGTTAACGAGGGAGCAGGGTGGTGGAGGAGGAGGAGGGAGAGGGGGGGCCTGAGCAAGGAAGCTTGGCAGACGGGCCCAAACGCCGGGTGCTGGCGATGGGTCGTTTAACAGAAGAACGCGGAGGGAAAGGGGGACCAGAGAAGGGAGCGATTTTTTATATACTCGTATATGTTGAAATGTCAGCAATGGTTTCGGGAGGATGGGTAAACAGACTAGATGCCACTGAAGTGGAGCAGATGGGGACAATGGAATTGAAAGTTCTGTGGGGACGGATGGATGGAAAAGGGAACACGGGGAATGAAGTAGACTCGAGGGATGGGAGGATAAGGCCTGATCTGGCCTAGAACATGATGAGGAAGACAAGGGTATTGAATTAACCAAAGTTCGAGGCAAGTGGAAGGTAGCAGGGCCGGAAGGACACAGAGTCTGAGCAAAGGAAAGGCCGGGGAGAACGAACCGGGATCTAACATGGGCCCTCGTTTCCTGGAAGCTGACCTTGTGAGATTCCCCGACTGACAGGACCTCACTCTCAAACAGGTAGATTGGACAGGAGGAGGAGGCGCCTGCAGCGTGGTCATCTCCACAATTGGCACAGCGGGAACTTCGACACGTCTTCCAAACCTCTGGCAAGTAAAACCCCGGCGTGGCCTGGGAATATAACAGCAGACCTGAAATTGGAGTTAACTGCCCCTAATTGTAACTGGGAACTGACAAAAGTCAAAATCAATAAGGGGATGGAACATTTGCCCCCTGGACCATCCATACAGGGTGGGCGGGCGGTAAACACGAGTTATTTTCTGACTTTCTGAAAACAGAGGCGGGTGAGATCATCTGATTTAGGGTATTCCATCGACTACACCCGTACAAGTGTTGAAAGAAGAGTGGGGGTTGGCAGTCCAGGGGAGCAGAAGCTAGGGTCGAGAGGGACGAAACTTTCTGGTATTGGTCCTTGGAAGAGACTTCCACGACAAGAGAGCCATCATTCTGGGACCACATCTGTCAGGGATCGCCATAACGGGAAGTGAAATCATCATCGACCTCAAAAACATCCTGCTGTGAGAGAGGAGGAGAGGCGGAAGATCGGAGGACCAGAAATCGAGGGTCGTCAGAGTCATCGGTCCCTACGAAGGGGTCAAAAGACTTGCGGAAACAAGACTTACGAGAATTCTTAGATCGAGAAAGGGAGGCCGAGCGCAAACTGCAGGGGGCGGGGTACCTCATCCTCAGGGGACACACCGATGGTTTAAAAATGGGACCCCGTGATGCGAAAGTTGCCACCCCCCCTCAGTCCTACCAGCCCAGACACTAGCCCCCTCAGTCCTACCGGCCCAGACACCCAACCAGCCAACACGATGACGACCTAAGAGCGTCACCTCTGGATGACAGCTCTGGAGACTCGTATTGGGAGCCAAGGACTTTGGTGGCTCTTAGCCCAGTCTCTCCAGTAGCCCGTCTGGTATGGGTGACCCTTCCGTGGCTAAGTCCCTGCCGACGTAGGCCACTGGGTCAGAACATGGGAGCCTCCCCACCATGACAAGGTGGCCACCCTGAGGGTGTAGATATTGCGAAAGAGATTAAACAACCCCCATCCAGCAAACAAACCTTATGCTGGAGGTTTTGAAGTCTCGGTACATGAAATGGACTTAGTTATATCAAGAATTTTTCTGATGAGTATCAGCAACAATAGCGTTTCAAACAACGAGTTTTCCATTTATTGCACTACAAAGATACCATACCAATATTTCTTCTATCAGTAATAGTTTATCAATAAAAGTGTGACTGCTGTATTGGGATATACTATGTAAGAGACAAATTTCTCATTCACAAACACGTAGGCAATTAAATCAGATCAAACAACCACTTAACACACCAACCAACCCTTACAACTATGGACATCCAGTGTCTCAATCGAGTTTTGGCATATTGGGAGAAAAATCATGGACCATAACACTTAAGATAAAGATTCTTTGTTCATTTACAAATTAAAATCAGAAGTTAATTGGGATATAATCCAACAAATCCACATTGTTTCCAATAATGGGTTTTATATTATTCATTTTTGAAAGTGCAATGAGTGAAGGTATAACTTCAGTTTAACATAAATTTTACCCCTGATGATGAAATGATATATTCCAAAGCGCTAGCCACAATAAAAATTTTAAATAGTCATATTCTTCTTGCTGTTCATCCTCATTTTATATATATATACAGGGTGTCCGAGAATTATCTGTACAATTTTTGGCTGTTATTAAAAGTCACCCATGAAGTGTAGAAATTCCAGTGTTGTCCCATTTTACAGAGAATCTCATTAAGTTTTTTCTGATACCAAGTTTTGACAAGTTTTTTAGAAATTCCAGTGTGTCCGAACATTATCTGTACAATTTCATCTTTTAATAAAATTCTTGATAACACACGTAAAATTCTTAAACAAGATTATTTAGAATTTGTATTTTCAAAAGTTTCTTTTATTAAAGTAACGTTGTTACAAACATTCGATATGTGTACCATTAGTGATTCGCAAAACATCCAATCGATACTCCAAATGTTGCCATGTACGCTGCAGCATATCCACATCAATTCGCTCAATAGCAGCTGTGATTCTTGCTTTTAAATCATCAATGTATGTCACCCGCGTACATTTCTAAAAAACTTGTCAAAACGTGGTATCAGAAAAAACTTAATGAGATTCTCTATAAAATGGGACAACGCTGGAATTTCTACACTTCATGGTTGACTTTTAATAACAGCCAAAAATTGTACAGATAATTCTCGGACACCCTGTGTGTGTGTATATATATATATATTGCACACACTAATAAATTGGACAATTAAAAACCATGGTGAAAACTGCGAACATTGTATTGATAAGAAAGAGATAAATATAGAGGGCTTCAACTTACTAAGAGCGGATAGAACGACGAGACGGAAAGGTGGCTGTGCTATATATGTACAGGAAGGTCATATGACAGAGACGATAATAAGTAAATCAAACAGCTATGTGGAACTCCTACCAGTGAAAATAGAAAAACTAAACTTGATAGTAATAGTCATCTATAGACCTCCAAGCACCCCAACCAAAAAATTCTCGGAGGCCATTGATGACAATAGAAAGCTAATAAAGGCCATAAACCCTCCATCCCCCAATATAATGATCTGCGGAGACTTTAACTTCCCATTTATAAAATACAAAAAGGTGAATAGGAATATATATATTCACCAGGACAAGGGGGGCACAAGAGAAGATCAGGAACAAGCAAAAATGTTGATGGCTCTCACAAATGAGTTTATGCTGACACAGGAGATAACAGAAAATACCAGAAAAAATAACTGCCTGGATCTGGTATTCACGAATAACACGAACTTGATTGCTGATATAAAAATAACCCCAACCATTATCTCAGACCACAACTTAATCGAGATATCAACAAATATGATGGCAGCATTAGAAGACAATACACATATTGTGGAAAGAAGTAAATTCGGGGCCTTTAACTTAAACTCGAAGACTATAAATTGGGAAGCAATCAGATCGCACATGGCCCAAATAGAATGGAGAACAATTTTCGAGAATAAAACAATGGAAGAAATGCTAACAACTTTGGAGGAAAAAACGCTGAGAATTTTAGAAAAATATGCTCCGAAATCACAGCCAAAAGGAAAGAGGAGCTGGCTAGAAAGGCAAAAGAGAAGACTATTCCGCAAAAGAAAGAGAGTGGAGGCGAAGTTAGGAAACTACGGAGATAATGGCAGGAAAATAATAAAAGAAAAACTGGAGGGTATCGATAGGGAAATACAAGCCCTGATTAAGGACCATACAGAGAGGGAAGAGGAAAAGGCGGTAGAAGCAATAAAGGAAAATCCAAAATACTTCTATAGCTATGCACAAAGGAAAACAAAAATGCGCGCCGCTATTGGGCCCTTAAGGACGGGAAATAATGAACTAACCAACGATCCAAAAGAAATATCTGATACATTGAGAGCTCAATATGAATCAGTTTTCAGTACCCCAAAAAGTGACAAAGTGATACCTGACATAAATGCATTCTTTGAAGAGGAATTGCAAGGAGAGTATATAACAGACTTTGAGTTTACACCAGAAGATGTAGCGAGAGCTATAGAACAAATGAAACTACATTCAGCTGCAGGTCCGGACAATTGGAACGCATTATTGATTAAAAACTAAAAATGAAATAGCTACACCTTTATACTGGATATGGAGAAGATCCCTAGACACTGGGGAAATACCGAGCATCTTGAAAAGAGCAAACATTGTCCCTATATATAAAGGAGGGGACAGATCTCAAGCAAAGAACTATAGACCAGTGTCATTGACGTCCCACCTCACCAAAGTATTTGAAAGAATAGTTAGACAGAAAATTTATGATTTCCTGGAGACACGGGAAAGATTCAACGAAAATCAGCATGGATTCCGATCAGGTAGATCATGCCTATCACAACTAATAGAGCACTACAACAATATCCTAGATGCATTGGAAGGCAATGACAACTACGATGTTATATACACAGATTTTGCTAAAGCTTTTGATAAATGTGACCATGGTATAATAGGACATAAATTAAAGACATGGGAATAACAGGCAAAGTGGGAAAATGGATCTACAACTTCCTTAGTGATTGTCTGCAGGTCGTCAAAATTCAAGGTATATCATCATCAGAATCGGAAGTACGCAGCTCAGTACCACAAGGGACAGTACTGGCCCCACTCCTGTTCATTATCATGCTAACAGACATAGACAGCGGAGTAAACAGCAATAGTATAGTAACATCCTTTGCAGACGATACAAAGATCAGCAGAAAAATCAGCGATGTACATGACGTGGAGGCCTTGCAGAGGGACACGAACAAAATATACAAATGGTCAGAAGACAACAACAACATGTCATTCAACGCCGAGAAATTTCAGCTCTTGAGATATGGTAGAAAAGAAGAACTTAAACAGACTGCATATTATACTCCAGATAGACAGGAAATTCAGAGAAGCATGAAAGCGATTGATCTCGGGATAATAATGACAGATGATGCGAAATTCGAAACACAAAATCAGATAGCGATAAATAAAGCAAAAAGAGTCGCAGGACAGGTTCTATGAACGTTCAAGAGAAGGGACAGGACAGTAATGATTCCCCTGCTAAAAACACTGATTATACCAAAACTTGAATACTGCTCAGTTTTGACGTCCCCATATAAAAAGGAAGAAACTAATAAACTAGAAGAAACGCAAAGGCATTTCACAGCCAAGATTGATGGCTGCAAAGAACTCAACTACTGGGAAAGACTACGTAAACTAAATCTGTACTCACTGGAAAGAAGAAGAAGAGAGGTACATCATAATCTACATATGGAAAATGATTGAAAAACTGGTACCAAACCTAAAACTAAACCCAATTACCATTCAAACAACACTGGAAAATAGGAAAGGCAGAATGTGTAGTGTTCCCAAATTAAAAGCACGACAAGGGACCTCCTCATCCCTGAAGGAAAATAGCTTGGTTGTCAGGGGGCCAAGATTTTTCAACCAGCTTCCTAAGGACCTCAGAAACGTAACGGGGGTCAAAGTTGAAGTCTTCAAGAAAAGACTGGATGCCTGGCTCAGGACAGTACCAGATGAGCCAAGCGTGCCTGGCTATGTACGGTGGAGAGCGCAAGAAAGTAACTCGCTCCTCCACCAGGCCAGACCTAGAGGCGGGGCCACCAGCTTGACCTCCGTGTGAAGAGAGACCAACACACGAAACAACATAAGGTTCATAAGGTGTATATGTAGTTGGAGTTGAAGACATGACAGAAATAAATAAACATACAATATTTAAGGAACTGTGTAGGGCCTACTAGACACTTTATGCAAGAAAAATAGTGAGCACAGCGCAGGTGATATAGATATTGGCTTATTACTTGGTACAGTGGTCCTTTGCTTTATGCCAAGCATCAAATTGCATGAGGTGTTTGAATTTTGCAATATTTGCTTGTGGTATTGCCCCTCATTTCCGTCACAAATCTTGGATCCAGCAGTTTTTTGAAATTCATTTACACGAGTTTTTTTTTGAGAGATCAGTTAGTTGTATTCAAGACATGACCAATGGACCTATACCATCAAAACACATTATCAGTACAAAAAAACTAACAATGTAACCCACAATAACTGGTGGATTTTATATCACGACGATCATATGTTGTTAGACCGATGACCCATTGGGTGAAGGCCATAGTAAAGTTTTAATTCTATTGCTGTCATTCCATATTTTAAGTTGTGTGGACAGCGTGAGCTGGAGCACCAGCACTGTTATTATTCCTTTTGTTGTTGAATTGCAGAATTATTTTATTTACAATTGGCAATGAAATGCTCATTACCTTGGCTGTTTGATGTTGGCACTTGGCAACATTCCATTGGACAGTTATGTGTCCTCTTTCAGTCATCAAATTTCCGCTAGTTTCTTTCCATGACATCATTATGTGAAAATTTTAAAGACTGAAAAATAATGAGTAGTTACACGATTTAAAATTTGCCTTTCGTAGCTTACTGGTTACACCTGTTTAATGTCATGTCAATACTGTACTATATAATGCCATCATTGTTGTGAGCCAACTTAGGACTTAAACGAATTATCGGATAAGTTTCCTCTCATCTTTGTCATAAACATTTTACAAAAGTACCATCAAATGTAAACAGCCAGTGTCCATAGTGCAGTGCATGGGCGCAAGTCCCTATGGGACAGGGGGTACATGTACCCCTCAGTGTTTGGGAACTATGAGGAATTCTTAGTCAGCTAATGGTATTCCAAATTATAATACATGAATAAATAATATTTCATCCGTGGGCCAGAAGGGTTGATTTGTACCACTCAGGGAACCAACATACCAATGATGAAGGATGCTAAGTAGATGATAAAAATGCTTGCTGGACATTTCAAAAGAGTAGCTTTGTTGTTTTATTGGCATTTTAAGTTTGCGCCCAATATTGAAATATCGGGTACGTATGTTTGATGAAGATGTACACCGAAACACTACCAGATACAGATGTCCAGCAAGCATATTTGGAAACTACAGATTATAAAGCTTTCCAAAAAGCATTGTTTCATCTGGTTTGCCACAGTGGTACTGATTGGCCAAAATTTGGAGTCTGGCTCATGGACTAATTATTCATTATTATTATTATATTGTATTTTTTTGTTAGATACTTTAAGTACATGTACCAAAAATCCATTAATTTTGATACCCAAATGTACCCCCCCCCCCCATAGCGATTTGCACCCATGGCATCGTGGGTAACAATTTCCCTTTTAGCGAAGTGAAAACACTGTGGTTGGGGTTTGAATCCTGATGATACTGGTAATGATACAGGAGTAAGAGTAATAGATTGCATTAGTTGGCCTGAGTGCTGTGCCAGCTTTTGGTTCTCCTGAATTATTATTATTATTATTATTATTAACTGTAACAAAAATAATGAAACATTTGGTCGGCTCACCACCACTCTTGGCGGAGTTGAAGTTTCAGTGCCCATTTTTCAAAGTATCAATTGACAGAAATATGCATACAGCTCTACACATACATAGAGGATGAGTCAAAAGTCCTACCTCAAAAACAGCTAGACAATAAGTGCTTTTTAGGCAGGACTTCTGACTCACCCTATATGTAGTTAAATGTGTGTAGGTTTTAAGGGAACATTGAAATTTTTTTTTATTAAATTACTACCTAATTTATAGAGCTCCTGTGGCTTGGTTGGGTAGAGGTTGAGTCCAGAATGTATGAGTCCCGGGTTTGATTCTTCAGTTTGAGTTGGGATGGCCACCTGAACTTGGGTGACTCAGAATGATGCCCACTCGCTTTCATGTAGGAAAATATGGTTTCCATTGGTTATTTTTTCAACTAATTTATACCCAATTGTAAATCTGGACCATACTCATGGTTAAGGATGGTTATCACCCAAATTATATATGGTATTAAATTCAACTTGAATAACATTTCAATAATAACTTGGTTGTACTACAATACTATAAATTATTATTGTTCGACCTACGTCGTGGCCAGTGTCGTAATACCACTTCTCGTCAATCAGCAAAGTTAAGCGACATCAAATCTGGATAGTAGTTGGATGGGTGATCTTTCTCTACATCCACATTATGTAGTGACAGTATGAATGATAGGCTTGTTTTAATGTTGTGTAAGCTATTATTTTATTGGTATGTTTATAAGAATAAAATAATAAGGAAAACTTTTTTTTTAAGAAGGGTATAAACTTTATAAATTATTGCATGTTTATGGCTGGTATGCTAGCCTAATGAAGTTGAAAAAAATAGAAGTGTCAAATAGAATTTAACATCTTTTCTCTCTCTCTCTCTTTTGTCCAGAAACGAAGGCACAGTTTGCCAGAGATGACCCTGCCTTTGTCGTTTTATTATGTCTGTGGCTTTGCGGTAAGTACAGTATTAACATTAACTTCTTCTAAGAGTTTTATACTAATAAATTTTGATGAGGCGAGATGGAGTTCTCTCTTTTCACACCTACGATATACTGCTGGCTTACATTGCTCACTTTTTATTGTTGATTTTTTAGCCAAATTCCTTATTTATACATTTACTGATTACATCCTTCCATCTTTAACAAAGTCTTTCTTTGTTTCTCACTGCTGTATGTACCAGTTTTAAAATTCTGTTATTACCAGTGGTCAAATTGTAAAATTTAACAAGGGGGATGGTGGTGAGGGTGGGTAGAGTAGGGGGGTACAGGGGCATGCCCAAAGCTGGGCACAAACCGTTAATCCGTTAATCGTTAATTAACGAAGTTAACTTTTTCGTTAACGATTTAACTTTTAAGTTAACTTTGAAAATCATTATCGGACTAATTAACTTCCGTTACATTTAACTTCCGTTAACTCAAGTCCGTTAACCCAAAAAATTCATAAATAAACGTTTAAAAGTTTCTATTATTTTCAGTGCTGAGCAGGTGCGCAATTAATCCGCCACTGTTAATAGTGATGAACGAATTTCCATTTCCGCAGTGCAAAATCAGGCGATATATTTGTTTCCGTCGCCACAATTTGTGTCTTACCAAATATGGTAGTTATTTATGGCATTGGTTTGAGCAAAACATGGTCGACTGTAAAATCAGGCGGAAAGATTTGCCATTTGAGTTGAATGTTTCAACTTCTTTCAAGAAATATCACGAGCATTTTAAGGCACTTTCAATAATATATATGTAACAATTACAACAAATAACTACATTCGTTTCATTTGCAGTCTGTCTCTTGCGCAACATGTTTGTGCTAGTGAATATTTAAAAATAATCGTTGTCAAGTAAGTCATGTATATTTATAATATGTCTGTGAGTACCTTATTAGTAGTCTCCTTGATACATTTCAAGAACCATAAAACTGATCAGGTAAGATTTCAATTCTCATGTCACTTTGATGACATAAATTAAGTCAATTGATGTCTTACAATGGGAGCTTTTTCACCTTAACCCTTTATGTCCTGGCGGTACTTCTAGGTACCACATCTTTAAAATCTCCATAATTATTTTTCTACCCGGTTGATCCTGCCGGTACTTTCAAGTCCCAATGTGAATTAGTTTCTTTATGAGATAATAGATGGCGTTGAGAAGTAAATGTGAGCGTGTGGCGCCAGAGGCTGTTTACTCTTTAGTATCTCTGCTGTGAAGACCGAAGAAATTTCAGTGCAATTACTTCCCGAATATTCTGTGCCATATCTGTGCCATGCGTTTGTTCTCTATGGGCAAGGACATCCTGAGGGCCAAGAGATCATCCCTGTCTGATGAAAACTTTGATATGCTAATTTTCATGAAGGGCAACATGCATCTGATGGACAAAATGGAGAACGAGAAGAAGAGGGAAAATTAAATTATATATATATTGTGTTTTTCATTTTTTTTATAATAAAAGTTAACGTTAACGGTTTATCGGTAACTTCCGTTACATGTTTAACGGATTAACGGTTAACGAAGTTAACTTTTTGGTTAACGGATTAGCGGTTAACGAAGTTAACTTTTTGGTTAACGGTGCCCACCACTGGGCATGCCCCCATAAAAAAATGTAACTGTATAATACCACATTCTGGTCACTTTTCAGGGAAGGATATGTAGCAAAATCATCAGTTTAATGAAGCGTTTTTTAGTGATTTCCATATTTTTTCATGAAAGTAAATTATGACACCTGACTTGGTACTTGTTTTGAAATATCATGATAAAATCCATTTTAATCACAATTAACCTCCTGTTCCCTTTCCTTAATTATGACCACAGAATATTTATTTTAAACCATTTAAATCGCGTAAAAACAAATATATTGGTCTTCCAATAAACCAAAAAAGTAATATGGAGATATTTTATTTTACTTTCTGTGCTTTATTCAGATTTAGGTTGTTCTTAAAGCGTATTTTGTTTAGATAAAGGGGATGCCATCTCCCTCCTCAATTCGAGCCCTGGTTATTGTTCATTCCATGTGATGATAGCGGTATAGCATTTTTTTTTCTGTATTCTCTTTTCTGTATTCTCCCATCCATTTAAGTTTCACTTGAAATGTTTTGTGAACAACCCCATTTCTAAATGCAAAAAACTTCACTTTTTTACGTGAAGGTCAAAATATGAGAATAAAAACCCACTCTAATAGACAGAGTTTATTTCCACGACAGTTTCGACGCCCACTGGCATCCTCCTCGGGTGGATACAGAAACACAAATGAAACAAAACAAGAGGGAAAAACAGTTCAGGGATCGACCGTTAAGAAATTCGCACCTAGGTTAGATTCCATTCTCTCGAGACAGGAGGGGCATTTTCATTAAGTACATTCGCACAAATTTTTTTAAAAACTATCTTCCTGTTCTAAACATACAGATTCTATTATTTTTACATAATTATTACATTTATAATTAAATTTATTACATTTAATATTGCATAATTATTAATTACAGAAATTATAAATTTATTATTACATTGGTTATTACATTGTTGTTTATTATACAGAAATTATAAACCGAAAAACGAATGAAAAAAGGCGATTAGGAAATAATCCAGAGACCATTGAGAAATTCGCACCTAGGTTAGATATCGTTCTCCGAAACCAGAAGGGCATTTATTACAGGGTCAGCTTATAACTACATTTCCACAAATTAAAAATATCTTCTTGTTCTATACATACAGATCCTAATGTTTTGACATAATTACTGCATATTTATTTCCACATTAATTACTTCCATTATTACATTTACTAAAAGCGAGTAAGGAAACATTCCAATCCAGAGACACACACTTAGGTTCGAACACGTTCCCACGACTCCGTAAGGGATTTATTGACCAAGAATCTCATTAAAGGGTCTAACTTATAAGTACCTTCGCACAAATTAAAATTATCTACTTTTTCTATACACACAGATTCTATTATTTTTCTTTTGACATAATTATTACATTTATAAAGTACCTTACTTGATTCCAATCTATAGCATGATTATTTTGGCTAGCGTGATAAAAAATGGCATATTAGTATTACAACTTCTGAAGGCATATTTGTGTTCTTTGATACGGGTTTCAATATTTCTTCCAGTTTCTCCCACGTATACTAAATCACAACTTTTACAGGGAATGCTGTAGACACAGGCTTGTTCCTCTTTTGCAACGTTATTCCTAACCAATTTACTTTTCACGGTAGACGAATATTTGAACGCCAAAGCAAACTTAAATTCTTTCGTCAACGGTTTTACTCTTTCTAAGCCGGCAATGTAAGGCAAACTCACATATTGTTTTTGGTTAACTGAAGGTTCCCGAGGGGCATAAAAAGATTTTCTGGCTTTAAAATACGCCTTTCTGATAAATGTAATAATTATGTAAAAATAATAGAATCTGTATGTTTAGAACAGGAAGATAGTTTTTAAAAAAATTTGTGCGAATGTACTTAATGAAAATGCCCCTCCTGTCTCGAGAGAATGGAATCTAACCTAGGTGCGAATTTCTTAACGGTCGATCCCTGAACTGTTTTTCCCTCTTGTTTTGTTTCATTTGTGTTTCTGTATCCACCCGAGGAGGATGCCAGTGGGCGTCGAAACTGTCGTGGAAATAAACTCTGTCTATTAGAGTGGGTTTTTATTCTCAAACCCCATTTCTGATTGGCTAATCCGTTTTACACTAGTCATACCTCTCACTCTATTCATCTTAGCTGCTTTCACTTTTGCAAGCACACTACCATGCTAAATGAGTGTTTCACATCCATCTGTTGTGTTGTAGGTTTTAAGGACAGAAAAACAACACTACGACATTTAACCGAGTTTTTGTAATACTGTAGACCAGGCCTATCTTAAATTTGTCACTTTGCCAGATGCGCTGAACATTGTCTAGTTTATCACTTGTCAATTGAAAAGTAAGCTAACAATTAGAAGTTCACGAGTGTAAGCCTGTTTGGGATTAAGTTTGGAATAAACGGACAAGGTGCTTGGGTCTTCAGTATTTTATATGAAAATTCTACACTTAAAACTCTCTTGATGAGACTGTTTTCCAGTGAGTAAAAGGGTTTGCATCCTTCAGCCTTAATTGTAATCTAATATCAGTATCCTACTAAGCTAACGAAACATGACTTAATCAGTTAATTGGTGACTTAACCAGAGATGAATCCATTGACTTAAATGCAAAGAGCAGTGACTAGTGTCTTTCAGAGAACCATTACTCCAACTGAGCATTATTTAACATTTTAAAAATAATTTCCTTTTAATTATAACTGCATCTGTTGAGAATTTTATCAAGTAAGTAAAAGTATATACTTTTGAATAACCTTTATTAATTAATAATAAAATAAAATAAATACATTGGTTTTACAATTGACAATGACATAAATAATTGTGAAGCTGGACTATTTATTTTATTTAGCTTGGCTCTTAAGCTTTAAGCTTTACTGGGCTTTTATTAAAAATAAACAGCTAGTTATTATTAAAATGCAATATATCTACAATATATTTTAAAAAAAGCCTAATTCGCATAGACTTTCTTTATACTTCATATGCACATAATTTTTGGTATTTTTTTTCATTAAAGAAAGTTGACACTTTTCTTTATATAAAAACAAAAAATTGTTTAAATCAATCCACCTTGTCCATATAACTACAATACGTATATTTTGCTTTTGTACAACTAATGTGAATTATATAAATAGCTATGATAGTGCGAGAGAATGTTCTAAGATAATATCAGAACTCAAACTTGACTACCCACTCACCTTTTCAGAAAATCGTAATAAAACATTCTTGTCTATAACTTGTATCTTGGAATGTAATATGAAATGAGCTTGTTAAAATAGGACAAAAACTGCCTTCCTAAACTGCAGCGTTCTTTAAGATCAGCAACAGCTTCTGTCATACTCATCATTTCATGCGAGTTTAATCCATGTGCTGTTAGTAGCGTGCTATAAAGGCAGGGATCATCCCATTGAGGTCTAAAATTATTCCATCCATCGATGTGGCTGAGTTTGAGATTAAGCGATTGTTTCGCAATGATTCCAGTTATGTATACATCTTCCAAGTTTATTAAGGGAGTTTTAGTCGCTCTGTCTAATATATGAGGAATGAGATTACTCGATATGAGGTAAGAGTTTCCCGAGAGAAAATCTGGTAATTTAGTTTGAGGATACAATGTAGGATTGATGTACCATTTTGACGAAGGATTTCGATCGGGTTTTACGCCTTTATACAAATATCCTGCTATTACATAACTGGTATACTTTTGAGTTTTAGCATCTATGTAATAACCTATAATATTCTTTGGTTTCCATTGTTTACATTCTGAAGAAATTTTTGGGTTATACACATTCTCCATAGTGAAAGAACAGCACTTTATTAAATGATCCATATTTTTTGAGTTGATGTAAACATCATCATCAACTTTTAATAAGAATTTAGGTTGCCTGCAATACTGACTTACCCATTTGAATAATAGAGCTACTTTTATACTCAGATTCAGATAAGAATCTTCAACATCCAATTTGACAACATCTTTTGAATTCTCTATTTCTTCATTGATGAGTTTCTAGGAAAAAAAAATTAAATGTATAAGATTCTTAATGATA
Source organism: Bathynomus jamesi (assembly GCA_023014485.1). Classification (NCBI taxonomy): domain Eukaryota; kingdom Metazoa; phylum Arthropoda; class Malacostraca; order Isopoda; family Cirolanidae; genus Bathynomus; species Bathynomus jamesi. The sequence continues at coordinate 884,545 of JAJOZX010001296.1, forward strand.
ATATATAGGCTTAGCTTCTGTAAAGTAGCAAAAATGTTTTCATTTGTTTAAAAATTTTAACATACATCTTTTCATCATACGCAAGCACAAAGTCTAATCATTGGTAGTTGTGGTTTTGACCAATCTTTTGGAAAAAAAAAATATATATATATATATATATTCCATCTCAAGTCAGCCAAATTACGGAATACTAAAATTTATCATGAAGTGCTTTTGAAGATCTATAATCTCAAACTGTTTTAAATTCCACCAACAAATCAAAAATAGTAAGTAGAAGCATGGCTGATGATTTCTGTCAAGCTTTGGTTCCCAAACTTTTTCTCCACACAGAAAACCTGAGTTGCATTTTATATATTGTCAGGCCCCATTTAGAATATATGCGTATGATGTAACATTCGTTACAAAAGTTGGATATATTTAGCTGCAATACCTTGGCCTTGGCCTTGTGTATTCCAGGTTTTGGAAATGACTGCACCATATTGTACCATAAGCCAATACCTAATGCTGCTACCAGGGAAAAAGAAAAATCATGATTTTTAAATATTACTACTACTAGTGCATTTCATCATCCAAGTTATGAAAAATAAAGAATAAAGTATATACCTATAATATATATATATTTTTTTTTATTTCTAAAATGCATAAAAAATTGGTGTAAGAATAAAATTCTTATTTTAAGTTTAGTTTCCTCACTTCCTAGCAATGCTAAAATACCTTGTGTGTATGGTAATGGTTCTCAGTGAATTCACTCCCAATAATTTCACTTTGGCAAATTCACTTCCCATGTAATTTACTCCTGGTAAATTCACTCCCTGCGCCAATTTATGAAGATAGATATATTTTTGGTTTCTATATAAGGGTTTAAGCCCCAAAGCCACAACCTTTACTTTTTTTATTGATCTATAATTACCATTAAGAATGGAATTTATTTCAATAAGCTTAGAACAAATGTAAAAATATTTGATGCAAATGAATGAACTAATAATTAAAACCATCAATGGGGTTTACTTTCATTTTATTGATCTGTAACACTGGTATGCATCAATTTTGCTGTCAAGGGTTTTGTAAGTGATTCTCTTAGAGTTTTTCCTGCTGATTTTGAATCTACAATCCGTTTTTCTCAATCAGCTCAGGTTATCCGGCTATGGCCTCATAAGTAAAATAGAATTTTTTGTGATTTTGTCAAAGCGGAATTGGAACAGTAACATCTATCATCACTTGTTTCACTTGTATAATATCTTTTTTTACTTTTCAGGCATATAGATAAAATATTTCATAATGAATAGAGCGTGTAAAAATGATCCCAATAGATTCTGCTACATATGTGGGACGGTTACCATGCCAAATAACCAGTCCCAAATCACTAAATTTGTGAAAACAATGTATAGAGCATACTTTGGAATTAAGCTAGGGGACCAGGACAAAAATTTTGCCCCTCATATGTGCTGCAAGACGTGCATTGAAAATTTGAGAAGATGGAGCAAAGGCAGAGCGAAATCTTTGCCTTTTGGAATTCCCATGATTTGGAGAGAAGGAAAGGATCACGTGACAGATTGCTATTTCTGCATGACAAACCTCGAAGGTGGGCTTATAAATTTATTTTTCTTAAATATTTTGAAACCCTCGTATGAAACGATATAATATTCACCATATATAGCATAATATTCACCATAATGGTAATCATACATTTACATATACATATTGTTATAGAAAATACATTTACACACACATATTGTTATACAAGTTACAGTTACATATACAATGATTGTATATTTTCTTTCTTTTTCATTCATATTGTCCCCGAAGGGACAATATGAATAAAAAAGAAAGAAAATATAGACGCCATCGACCTATTTCATATCTTACAGACCGCAGCCTTCCTTCACGAGCTGCCACTGTCTGAATGCTTCTTCTATTTCATATGCAAGTTTTATATCCATGTTTCTGTGTTTCTATTTTCAGGAGTTAACAAGAAGAATAAACACATTGTTGTATACCCTGACATTCCTTTTGCTATGAGACCTGTACCCCATGGTCCTGGAATTCCAATACCCAACCCACCTCAAACCCTGGACTTCGATGATTCTGATGATGAATCAATGACCAATGACCAGTCCCAGTCGTATATACCTCAAAATACCGCTTCAAATGAGCCAAGGCCTCTCAACCAGGCCAAACTTAATGATCTTACCAGGGATTTAGGACTTTCCAAATTAGCTGCTGAGATCTTGGGCTCACGACTTCGAGAGGGCAACTTGCTGGCTCCGGGAACAACATTCTCCTGGTATAGGAAATGAGAGGAAGAATTCCGCAAGTTTTTTGCAGTGCACGAAAATACCTCTTCCTTAGTGTACTGCTGCAATGTTGAGGGGCTAATCGAATCCTTGGGCCTGCCATATAATGCATCAGAATGGAGGCTATTTATAGACTCGTCTAAACGAAGTTTGAAAGTAGTACTTCTCAACATTGGGAATAGGGTTGCATCAGTCCCTGTAGCACATTCCGTACAACTTACTGAGAGCTACAATAACATGAAAATTTTACTGGATGCTCTCGTATATGACCAACATAACTGGAGGATCTGTGGAGATTTGAAGGTAATACTAATATCATAAGTAAACTATTGCTATTGACTATGTTGTTTTTCCAAAGGTTATTTGAGAGCGTATAAGAACACTTAACTGCCCCACAGAAGTGATAGTCCAATGCATAGATTTTTTTTATCTGATAGAACAAATTCTCTAAATATTTTAATTTTTTTTCAGATTGTGGCATTTGTATTGGGAATGCAAGGGGGATACACGAAATACCTATGTTTCCTCTGCAAATGGGATAGCCGAACGGATGAGAAGCACTATGCACAGCATGAATGGGCATCCAGAGAGAATTTTGAACCTGGGTTGCATAATGTCGTTTCAGTGCCCCTTGTACCACCAACAAAAATTTTGCTCCCACCACTTCATATTAAGCTGGGCTTGATGAAAAATTTCATCAAATCAATGAATAAGGAGGGTTCAGCATTCCGATATCTCGAGAGTAAATTTCCTCATATATCTGATGCTAAACTAAACGCTGGGGTTTTTGATGGTCCTCAAATTCGAACTTTGATCAAGGATACTCAGTTCGAAAACGCAATGACTCCAACTGAGAAGAATGCCTGGCAGGCATTCAAATCAGTTGTCACTGATTTTCTTGGCAAGCATAGAAGTCCAGAATACGAGTCCATTGTCGAAAACTTGATGGAAGCTTTCAAAGCTCATGGGTTGCGCATGTCCATAAAAATGCACTTTTTGTGGTCCCACTTGGACTATTTTCCTGAAAATTGTGGGGATTATAGCGAGGAACAGGGTGAATGATTTCACTAAGATATCAAAATAATGGAAGAGAGGTACCAGGGAAACTGGGATATCAATATGCTGGCGGACTATTGCTGGTGTTTGAAGTGAGACGTGCCCGAAGAAAAACACAGACGGAAAGCTAAAAGAACTTCATTCTTCCTCAATAAACTTTTTTCCATATTCATTGTATGAATAAAAGTATTTATTCACACAATGTTTTCATTTTTCACGAGTGTTCTTATAATATTACTCGTATCTACAGTGTTTAAGCTAAAAAAATCAATAAATTTGGGGATAAAATTGGACTTATAATAAATGGCCAATAGAGAAAAAACCTGACCTGATTGAGGAAAACCAATGTCATTTTCGAATTCAGCATGGTCGAATTATATGAATTGAAAAAACCCTCACAGCAGACAAAAAAATTTCATATGCATACCAATGTAATCACCATTAAAAATGAAACCTTACCTTGCCTTACCTTACCTAAAGTAAACCTAACCTAACCTTGCCTTGCCTAACCTAAATTTTTTTTAAATTTAAACTAAAATTTAAAACAACTAGAAAGTGAAATTACTGAGTTAATTTTCCAGAGTGAATTCACTGGGAGTGAAATTACTGGTCACTTATGGTAATAAGCTACTGTGTAAACTTCCATTTAAAGTCATAAATAATATATATATATAGCACACCGGACAAAAAATTAGTCACCCCTCTCAGAATGTACCTAATAACGTGTGACGGCGCCTCTGGCCTTGATAACTGCACGAATCCGGCGAGGCAGAGAGTCTACGAGGTTGTCCATGTACTGAACATCGATTTGCTGCCAGTCATTCATCAGCCGGTCCCGAAGTTCCGCCAGAGTCCGTGGGTGTCTATTCCTGCTCTTCACTTTCTGTTTCCAGCATGAACAACACCTTTGACGCATTCAGGATTAAAGGCTTCATTGGACCTGCGATGTACTTGTCGCCTCCCATCATTGGAGAACAAACAAAAACGGGACTCATCGGACCAAATTACACGTTTCCAATCTGCTGCAGTCCAGTTTTTGTGCCTCTGAGCCCATTTATAACGTGCCAATTTGTGACTTGCTGTTAACAGCGGCCTCTTCCGTGGTACCCTGCTCCAGATGTCCATCGCATGCAGTTCTCGTTGCAATGTCCGTTCAGAAATTGGTCGCTGGAGAACCTCATTGGTTTCTTGGAGCAATTGTTCTCTGGTTTGAAAACGATTTGCAGTTACTAGACGAGAAACATGGCGGCGGCCCCTATTGTCGAGAATTGTTTTCCAGCCACAGTTACGCCGTTGATTGTCAGTTGATTGCAAACTACACCACTTTGTAAACTTGCTGGACAGTACGCATTGACACACCAACAAATTGGGCTACTTCAGACATTTTGTGTCCGTGGGCTCTGCCAAACACGATGGCTCCTTTTTGCCACTGAGTAACGTCTGCCTCACGACCCATTTTGCAGACTATATCCAACACACACTTTGTTCTTCACCACCTCACGAAACAGATCTGATCCTGTGTGCTACATCAGCGCCCTCTGTGTGACCTTGAACTTCCTACTATCGGTGCTATTAGGGGTGACTAATTTTTTGTCAGGTGTGCTCATATAAGCAAACAACCACAGGGAAAAGGAAAAAGAAACACGAAATCTGAGTGCTTTCGTGATATATTCACATCTTCAAGGAACAAGTAATAGGCAGATTTTACAAAGTAAATTAGTTAAATACACAAGCGAAAAAATTCCCAGTCGGCAACTCAATTTAAAAACCATAAAACACTAAATATTTTCAATAGATAACTTAATCTGAAGGAAGCTAAATTATTGAATATAAAAGAACTATATAGATGAAATTAGACAATTAACATGTACAGAAAACAAAAATTATTATAACTTATTAGAAATAGTATTTAATTAAAGCAGGCAATTAAGTGGCAAGAATTTAATGAAAACAAAGGGAATGGTGCCAACATCTTACAGAATATTCCAAACTTCTACAAACAATTGGAAAAAAAAAAAAATCCCAATAGCCAACCTGATCAAAAGTCTAATAAACCACCAAGCACACACATATTATATACAAAAGAAATATTACAATGCACACATAAGAATGTTAACAGTTCTTAAAATAATATTTAACCAAAGCAAACTGTTAAGGGGAAAGAATAGTCAAGAAACAAATAGGCCATATGCCAACTTTCTAATTATGTACGGGTCTAATCTATACAGCCCAGGGCTTATATTAAGGACCAAATCCCCATTATTCTTGATCACACTAGATTCAATTATATTTCTGCTAACGATAGATTTACTAAACCTTAATATGGAGGCATTTTTCCAGTCAATGGGGTGATTAGTATCTCTTACGTGAATGAAAAATGGCGTTAGATTCTTGGCCAATTCTTATACTGTATTGATGTTGCTTAATACGTAACTCAAGGGACTTACCAGTTTGGCCTATGTAAAATTTATTACATATTGTGCATGAAATTTTATATACACAACCCTGTTCACTTAAAGGGGAGTTCTTAATCAATGAATTCCTAATTACATCTAAATTTCTGAATGCAATATTTACGTTAAAATTCCTCAGCAGATTCGGCAGATCAAGGAAATTTTCCTGAATGGTAACACTAACAAATTTTTTGTGTTATAAGGAATCTTGTCCTTCACTTTGTAGAAGGTTTTCTTTGCCATTTTTAAGGATTTATCTATGCAGTTCTTTGGATATTTTAAATCAAACGCAATTTTGTATATTTTACTAATTTCATCATCAATGAACTCTGGGCTACAAATTCATAGGCCTCTTAGGAACAAAGTAGAAAGAATGGATCATTTTACGTTAATGTGGTGAGCAGAATAATAATGTATATAGGAGCAATTATTAGTGGGTTTTCTGTAAATATTGTACTTAAACTTTTTTCCAGACCTATATATTAAAACATCTAAAAAAGGGATTGAAGAATCTGTTTCTATTTCAACTGTAAAATTGATAGAGGGAATTAAATTATTAAGTTTGGATAAGAATTCATTGAGATTTAAAGATACTGGCCAAAGACAAAGAACATCATCTACATATCTAAACCATGGAACATAATTCAGCAGAATCTTCCTTAATAACTTTCAAAAAACTCCATATATAAGTTACTTAAAATGGGGGAGAGGGGGTTTCCCTTCGCCATATCAAATTTCTGCCTAAAATATTCATTATTGAACACAAATTTCGAGTCTACTATGCACAGCTTAATTAATTCTATAATTGTAGCCACAGGTAACAGCAAAATATGCTTAACCAATTCTTCCGAAAGAAACTAATAGATCCTCCACCGGGACTCTTGTAAATAAAGCGGTAACATCAAAGCTTACCAATATAAAATTGTAATTGACACTGATACTATTTAATTTTTCCACAAGGTCTACATTATTATTTATGTGATTGTGAAACTGTGCCCAGGAGAGGATTAAGAATGGAAACAAGCCATTTGGATAGCTTATATGAGATAGATCCTATAGAGCTAACAATAGGCCTTGCAGGATTATTTGCAGGATTATTATTTCAAATAATCCTGCAAGGCCTATTGTTAGCTCTATAGGATCTATCTCATATAAGCTATCCAAATGGCTTGTTTCCATTCTTAATCCTCTCCTGGGCACAGTTTCACAATCACACACAAATAATGATGTAGACCTTGTGGAAAAATTAAATAGTATCAGTGTCAATTACAATTTTATATTGGTAAACTTTGATGTTACCACTTTATTTACAAGAGTCCCGGTGGAGGATCTATTAGTGTTTCTTTCGGAAGAATTGGTTAAGCATATTTTGCCGTTACCTGTGGCTACAATTATAGAATTAATTAAGCTGTGCATAGTAGACTCGAAATTTGTGTTTTAGATATGTAGATGATGTTCTTTGTCTTTGGCCAATATCTTTAAATCTCAATGAATTCTTACCCAAACTTAATAATTTAATTCCCTCTATCAATTTTACAGTTGAAATAGAAACAGATTCTTCAATCTCTTTTTTAGATGTTTTAATATATAGGTCTGGAAAAAAGTTTAAGTACAATATTTACAGAAAACCCACTAATAATTGCTCCTATATACATTATTATTCTGCTCACCACATTAACGTAAAATGATCCGTTCTTTCTACTTTGTTCCTAAGAGGCCTATGAATTTTTAGCCCAGAGTTCATTGATGACAAAATTAGTAAAATATACAAAATTGCGTTTGATTTAAAATATCCAAAGAACTGCATAGATAAATCCTTAAAAATGGCAAAGAAAACCTTCTACGAAGTAAAGGACAAGATTCCTTATAACACAAAAAATTTGTTAGTTACCATTCAGGGAAAATTTCCTTGATCTGCCGAATCTGCTGAGGAATTTTAACGTAAATATTGCATTCAGAAATTTAGATGTAATTAGGAATTCATTGATTAAGAACTCCCCTTTAAGTGAACAAGGTTGTGTATATAAAATTCCATGCACAATATGTAATAAATTTTACATAGGCCAAACTGGTAAGTCCCTTGAGTTACGTATTAAGCAACATCAATACAGTATAAGAATTGGCCAAGAATCTAACGCCATTTTCATTCACGTAAGAGATACTAATCACCCCATTGACTGGAAAAATGCCTCCATATTAAGGTTTAGTAAATCTATTGTTAGCAGAAATATAATTGAATCTAGTGTGATCAAGAATAATGGGGATTTGGTCCTTAATATAAGCCCTGGGCTGTATAAATTAGACCCGTACGTAATTAGAAAGTTGGCGTAGGGCCTATTGGTTTCTTGACCATATTCTTTCCCCTTAACGGTTTGCTTTGGTTAAATATTATTTTAAGAAATGTTAACATTCTTATGTGTGCATTGTAATATTTCTTTCGTATATAATATTTGTGTGCTTGGTGGTTTATTAGACTTTTGATCAGGTTGGCTATTGTGAGAGTTTTTTTTTTTTTTTTTCAGATTGTTTGTAGAAGTTTGGAATATTCTGTAAGATGTTGGCACCATTCCCTTTGTTTTCATTAAATTCTTGCCACTTAATTGCCTGCTTTAATTAAATACTATTTCTAATAATTGTTATAATAATTTTTGTTTTCTGTACATGTTAATTGTCTAATTTCATCTATATAGTTCTTTTATATTCAATAATTTAGCTTCCTTCAGATTAAGTTATCTATTGAAAATATTTAGTGTGTTTTATGGTTTTTAAATTGAGTTGCCAACTGGGAATTTTTTCGCTTGTGTATTTAACTCATTTACTTTGTAAAATCTTCCTATTACTTGTTGTTCCTTGAAGATGTGAATATATCACGAAAGTGCTCAGATTTCGGATTATGTGTTTCTTTTCCCTTTTCTCTGTGGTTGTTTCCTTATTAATAAGATCACATGTTATTCTGTGATTTTACTGCATATATATATATATATATATATATATATATATATATACTGGTCAAAAAAAGAAACGCAATTTTTGAGATTTATTAATAAACATGAGGACTCAGTATATAGTAAATGATTCTTTAACATAACAAACACTCAATAACACGTATGGCCACCCCTAGCCACAATGCAGGCTTGGAGTCTGGCCCTCATTGACCTCAACAGTCTCTGCAGGAAAGCAACAGGGATGGCCCTCCACTCTTCAATAATTGCATTGGTCAGTTCCCTGATGTTCTGCGAACTCGCCGTTCAAGTTCATCCCATGTGTGCTCTATCGGTGACATATCTGGGCTGAAGGCTGGCCATGGTAAGGTCTGCACCTGTTGTCCCTGCAGGTACGCCTGCACTATCCTGGCTGCATGAGGTCTGGCATTGTCCTGTTGCAGGAGCACCAATTCTGGATGTTGCCTCATGAATGGAAGAACATGTGGGTGAAGAATCTCATCCCTGTAGCGCTGGGCAGTCAGAGCGCCATGAACAACCACCAGCTCAGTTCTTGAAGCAAAGCCAATTTCTGCCCAAACCATGACACTTGGTCCTCCCCATCTGTCATGCTTCACTACTGCAGCATCTGAGTATCGCTCCCCTGGTCGTCTGTATACCCTGACACGGCCATCAGAATTGGACAGTCTGAAGCAAGACTCGTCAGAAAAGAGGACTTGGTTCCACATTCTTTGTGTCCAGTCACGGTGCTGATAGGCCCATTGCAGGCGTCGTTGCCTTCTTGCATCAGTGAGAAAAGGACTTCTGTAAGGCCTGCGGGATCGGAGTCCTGCATTACGGAGTCGGTTTCTGACGGTCTGGTCACTAATTCTGTTGTTGTGGATACCAGGTGTCTCTCTGGCTGTCTGACGAGCATTCCGCTGCCGATGACGCAGGTGCTGCAGTACAATGTGGCGATCCTGGCGTTGGGTCGTCACACGAGGTCGCCCACGTCTTGGCAGGTCTTGAACACTTCCTGTGGCATTGTACCGTCTAACAAGCCTAGAGATTGTGCTGGGATTCACATGCATTCGTTGTGCAACTTGGACAGCAGACATACCTGCATCCAACATGCCCAAGGCACGACCTCTGTTGACCTCTGAGAGTCGTGGCATGCCTCAATCGCGGGAAAAAGTTTGGTTTTCTCAACGGGCAGTGTGTATTCTGTGAAGTCAAAGAAAAAATGCATGCCTTCATAAAGAATACATTCAATTTAATATCTGTTTATTGTTTGTAACAAAATGGCATCTTAGCCGGGATTAGTCAGGTTTAAAAACATGCACTAAGTGGCTTTAAAAGATTTGAACAAACATTTAACCATAATCTTGAAACTGTGATAATACCACTAACAACTTAAATTTTACACCATATGCAAGCTAATTGCATTTCTTTTTTTGACCAGTATATATATATATATATATATATATTATATATATATATATATATATATTTATTTCAGACTGCTTACTTAATGTGTACCTAATTTTTTTATTAAAAAATAAAACCCAATCCCCTCTGCTGGGAACCACAGTTTGGGAACCCTTGCTTTGAGATAGGGTTAGAACAGCAACTTGCCCAAGAGTACTATACCTCAGTATTTCTGTCATGAGACTTTCCAACGAAAAATAAAGTCATCCATGTTGATGGTAACCATTTTCGCCATGAGTTCCTAATGGCTGCTCTTGCAGTTATATGTGAGGGAGCAGTGATCACCCCTATGAAGACATCAGTCTGTTGTTTGCATGTTGTTGTCTTATTTCTATTTGCTGTCCTATAAAAGAATAAATATGAAATTTTATTTATTTTTTGTTATGGTAATTGGCTAATTCCCAAAGTGTAGTTGACCAAACAAGATGGATGGGCTAAGACTATACAAAAAATTAATATGTATATTAGGGTGGCCCTTATTTTTCAAAATTGCAAATTTCACCATCTCACCCCCTCAATATATTCCATTTGACAAAAAACAAAATGTGCAAAATCTCAAGTAATTATAAATATTCTTATTGGTCCGGCACAAGGACTCAAATTTAGTTAATTATTGAAACATAAATACGCAAATGTTTTATTAGCATTCCATTATAAGGGCAAATAACAGCAATTAAAGAACAGCATAAACTAAAATAGACATTGACTACTGATTAAGTAGAAACTGAATTGAACTAAACATTTTAGGACTGAAAGCATAGTAAATTTGGCCAAGTAGGGATGGTTGCTTATGAGGCCCCCTAAATATTAATTGATTTTAATAAAACTACTTTGGTACACGTTTTTTATTAATAGGAAAAAAATGCACGGGTGAGACCCCCCAAATTTTGGTTGACTGGGTGGTTCTTATACATATAAGAACCACCCAATTGACCAAAATTTGGGGGGGTCACCCTCACATTTTTTCCCTATTAATATAAAACGTGTACCAAAGTACATTTGATGGAAAATTGTTGGGTGAAAGATCTCTCTGCATTTGAAAATCCTGAATCAATAAAGCTAAATTTAATGCCTGAGCAAGAAAATTAGCTGCTGCAACTCACCTGTGATAATACTGAAAACATGCCACAAGTTATTAAGTTTGTCATCATTTTGGATTGGTGTTCTTAAAGAATATCCATTGTTAAGTAAAATTAGTATTCTGTTGTTGCTGCCATTCATGAGAACCTACATGTGCAAACTGGGATTTTTTAGTATGACAGGGTTAAAAACAAGAGAAAAGAACTGACTCTACAGTGCACCCAATATGCATGTACTACTTTGATCTTGTGATCCAGATTGGAACAAGATGATGAACAACAGGCATGCCCACCTATCACATTAATTAATGCTCAACCTAATCTCTTTATTTACTGTATTTATAGGGCATTTAAAATGTTTTTAAAGTAACTTCGATGTCTAGTTATTACTCGAAGAGAAGTGGTTAAAACTAGTATGTATTGCCCTTTATTGTCTTTTTATGAAAACATTTAGTCAGATGATATTGTTGCAGGGTTAAGTGTTTTCCTCCCGCTGGGTTGCAAGAAAAAAGTTTAAAAGACACTGGTCTAGAATCTACACTACGATGGAATTTAATGTAGTACTGTATTTAAAATTCACCAATTTGTAGAGCCTACCTTATGGTATTCAAATTATACCACCAAAATAACAATCTCAACAAATATGGTAGCCTATAGATTAGTGCCTATAACTGGTATCATGAGGTATGATAAATAAGCTCTATAAATTGTTGACTCTATATACACAGTACTGGTCATAAGTCTTGGGACATGCCTGAATTTAATAGAAATGTTACTCTATTAAGAATTATATTGGGTGAAGAGAGAAATATGTTTAGGAAATGTATTTTTACCTAGAAATAATGTTTTAGAAATTAAATTTGTACATAAGATTATATAATCAATATTTTGTATATTTGCCCCTAACCATAATAATGTCAGAATGTGTGTGTGGTACCAAAGACCAGTTTTTCTAAATAAACCTCAGGAATTTCACTATAAATCCTTCATAGAACCACACAATAATGGTTCTAGGGTTCTTGGGTTTTCCTTAGTTATATTTGTTTTCATTTGTTTTTGGTGGGATTAACATCAAGGCCTTCAAGTGACCACAACCATATATGTATTTAGTTCTCCAGAAACACTTTTCTTTAACCAGATAGTCTTGTTTATTTTAGCTGTGTTTTGTCCAATTAGATGACATGTACTGGGCAGGGCATGTCTGTTCAAGCTATTGTAATACTGCTCCCTTTTCATTCCATCAATTTCCACAATATTGCCAACTCTGTTAGTAGATGTGCATTCTTAGATAAATATAGATCCACTTCCACATTTAAACTTCTTGTGGTCCTGCCCAATGACAGTGCCTAGCCTAATTGGACAAAACTTTGCATTTGTGTGTGAATAATGACCCAAAACACAGCCAAAATGAAGGCGAACTATCTGATGAAAAACACAGGTTTCTGGAGAGCTAAATATTCTGGAATGGTCACCTCAAAGCCCTGACATTAATTCCACTGAAAACAAATTAAAACATCTAAAAACAAATATTACTACAGAAAAATAAAGAAACCTAAAATTGTTGTAGTATTCTACAAAAGATTTGTCATAAAATTTGTGAAGTTTATTTAAAAAAACTTGTGTGTCTCTAGTGCCAAACATATGTTTTGACATTACAGTATTAAGATGAGGAATGAATAATATACAAAATATTCATTATATAGGCATAAGCTTGTTTTGCACAAATTTAATTTAACATGCAGTAGTTTCTATTTCTAAAAAGATGTTTCCTAAAAATATTTTTCTCTTCACCCAGTATAATTCTTATTATTAGAGTAATATTCCCATTAAATTTGGATGTATCCTCAGACTTAAGACCAGTAATATATATATATATATATATATAATATATATATATATATATATATATTGGCCCCAGGTTTGAGACCTGATGGCAGCCGGCACACAGCAAATCCCAGCTGTTCATCTTTCCACACAATAAAGAAGGTGGTTTCCCATATTAAACTGTAGGTCTAAGGTGGAGTGTAAAGCTTGACCTTCGTCAGAATGAACAATTTGGGTGGAAGTGGTTACCAAAGGTATATATACATTAAAATTATATATATATATAATAGTGGTGTATCGATTAATCAGCATTGGCAGAATCAGCCATTTTGGAGGCATTGGCATCAGCCAAATTTAGCTGATTCCTCTTACCTATTTTTTAAAATTTTTATTACAAAACAATATCTACAGGGTGGGCTGTAAGTTTCCATACATAGGAAAATTTAAACGTTTGTTTTTATGTTTCAGATACCCTAAGAATATGCGTTTGTAAGATCTTGTTTACTGATGAAGCACATTTTTACGTCAATGGAGAGGTTAATCGGCAAAACATACGTTATTGGAGTAATGCTAACCCTAACTGGCTGAGTCCGACGAAGATCCAAGGTGCCGGTAAAGTGATGGTGTGGGCCAGGATATGGGGTGACAGAATTATTGGACCAATTTTTGTCAGTGGAAATCTTAATGCCGAAAGGTATCTTAACATGTTGCAAGAAGAGATTTTCCCATCCCTGTTAAACGAGGAAGGTAACTTCCCAGTTTACTTCCAGCAAGATGGAGCTCCACCTCATTATGGTCTTCACGTGCGTCGGTATTTGGATCAGCAGTTTCCGGATGCTTGGATTGGTCGGCGTGGTCCTGTGGAGTGGCCTCCCAGATCCCCAGATCTCACCCCCCTTGATTTCTATCTTTGGGGGCACTTGAAGGCCATGGTGTATCAGGAAAAGATACGAGACATAAATCATCTAAAGGAACGTATCACCAACGCCATTACAAGCATAACGTCAACTGTGCTAATGCGTGTTCATCAACAGTGGGGAACACGTATTGAAATGTGTTTTCAAAACAATGGCAACCATGTAGAGCATATTATATAAATAGAAATGGTTGTCCATAAAAAAAATGTTTATTTTTCCTATGTATGGAAACTTATGGCCCACCCTGTATATTTATAGAAAACTGAACATACATAAAACACTACTTATGATAACACTGCCCAACACCAATTTTGCTGATTTAATTCTAACACCTGTTTTTAGGTAACTTTGGTGTGCTGATTTCAAAAATCACCTTAGTTTTTGCCTATCATGTCAGGTTTTCGAACAATCAAATACAGATATTTTGGAGATATCGCATTTTGGCAGGGTTATGCCCAATTTTTTTTCTTTTCAAAAAATAAGTTTTTACATACTCAGAATCAGCATGGAAAAGTAAACAATTGTGCAGGGAGTGAACTTTAATATACAATGGTAATATTGACACACAAAGTGATTAAAAGTGTTTGAATAAGCAAGAAATGAATCCATATTAAAGCAAGCACGGGACCAGTTTTCTTAACATTGTCTTTTTCTTGTTTTCTTACTTTTCAGTGCTGATAAATTTTCTCTTATAGGACTTCCTAGAATGAGATATGTCAAGACAATCTCTTTGCAGGCTCCAGCAGTAGTCAGCCATCATATGGGTATCCCATCTTCCTTGGTATCATTCTTCCATCACTTTGATATCTTGGTGGAACCTTTCACCTTGCTCTTCACTAACATCACCAAGATTTTCTGGAAATTTATCCAGATGACTGTTGAGATAGTGAACTTTAATGCTCATGTTGCAACCCAACTGCTGAAAGTTTACAAGTAAATCCTTTACAAGATCTTTATAATTTTCAGACTTTTTGTTTCCTAGGAAGTTCTTAACTACTGCCACAAAAGCATTCCAAGCTCTTGCCTCCGTTTCGGTTATTGAGTTACTGAACTGCGGATCTTTCATCAGTTTTCTTATCCACAGATAAAATTTTAACAGCAAAACAGCTGTTAACAGGTCTCAAAAATCATCAATTTTGATAAGCGCCCTTCATGGATCACCCAAAATAGGCATATTGCATTGCACAAAAACCTGATGTGATGGACAAAATCTAAAGTGATTTTTTAAATCAGCACATCAATATTATCCAGAAACAGGTCTTAGAATTAAATCAGCAAAGCTTAATAGGCAAAGCTTAATAAATTTATATTTTCTCTAACTAGCTAATCTCTAAATACAGTATTATAGACTATTGTAATTTCCTATTCTATATTTGACCAGTTAGTGCCCATTGGTAGAATTAACCACCACCAAAATTGCTTGTCATTACTGCATCACTTTCTCATATTCACGCGATCTTTGGTATGAGTCATAGATATGATGCAATCTAAAAGATGGTGTTGTATCAATGACTCATACTGAAGATTGCGGGAAGGCGAGAAAAAGTGATGCAATAATGACAAACAATTTTGTCGGTAGATAATTCTACCAATGGGTTAATAATAATTCTATATTGTACTTTAGAATTTTTATATTAAACCATCTTATGTTAATTTTGTTTTAAGTATTTTAATTTTATAAATCCAAATTGTATATGCATTTTTTTTTTTATTCAAACAGGCCCCAGGGCCTTGAAATTTTAATGAAAAATTTTGTTTACATTGTTGAAGAAAGAAAATATGTTCAGCATAAGGAAAACCAATTTAAATATTGGTATTCAATTTATGAAACAAATAAAATTATTTTAAAATTTTACTGAGTAAAAAAATTATTTACTGTCACTTTAACTACAACAGCTATATGAGTAACAAATTCTGGTATTGTATATTGTGGAGTGAGCTAAGAAAAAGCATTTAAACAAATTTGAAATGTAAAAATATAAAAATTGAAAGTTTTAACATTAGATTAGTATAATTTATGAAGGAAATTGATTTTTTAAAATCTAGGTGAAATATCAGCATGAATATCATCAGCAGAATTCTGGAATTGGTACATCACTAATATATATATATATATATATATTATATATATAATATATATATATATATATATCGGGTGGTCCAAAAAAATTACGCATTTTTTAAAAATTAATATCTCAGTAACCCCCTTCCTTATCATGACAATTTTATATGCAAGATACTTTCAAACTTCTTTTTTTGAATGCAAGAAACGGAATTCTGATATCTTTTATAGTTTTCTCGCAATTAACAAAGTAACAACATGGGTCAAAAAAACGAATATCATGAGAAAGGAAAAATTTAATCAGAAATTTAACTAATTAATTTACAGTAAATGATCGATTGGACCACCACTCTGTTGACACACTAATCTAAGTCTTTTCTTCCACACAAAAATAATACTTCTTACTTCATTAATGCCAATTTCTTGCCAAGATTCAAGTATTTTACTTTTTAATTCTGATTCGGTGAATTTTTCTCGTCGACCTCGGTAAACCTTCTCTTTTAGTAACTCCCAAATTGAGTAGTCCATAGGATTACAATCTGGGCTTTGTGGTGGCCACTCATTTTTCGTTATTAATTTTGGTGTATTGCTAATCAGAAACGACTGTGTGGCGTAGCTTGTATGCGACGGTGCTCCATCTTGTTGAAATATGAAATCATTTTCTTGATACAGGCGACGACAATCCGGCAACAATTTTGTTCTTAAAAGTTCAATGTAATTTGCAGAATTCACCTTTGTCTTTTCAGTTTCAATAAAATGAACATCTGTCTTGCCATTCCAAGAGACCCCTGCAGATATCATAACCTTTTTGGAGAATCTTGACGTTTCATGATACAATCTGTTTATTGAAATGTCACACTTTTTACCACGCCCGTAGACAACATCATTTTGACGGTTTCGAGGAATTTCTAGAGTGAAATCTTTTTCATCCGTGAAGACTATCTTTTTAATATCAACGACAGAGAAATTATCAAGTAACTTTCTGCACCTTGTTTTTCTTTTATCCTTAACAGTATCACTTTTTCTAGAAGATACTATTCTTTTGAAGGCTTTTAGTTTTTGTGCTTTAATTATTCGGTGTACAGAAGTCTTTCCAATATTCAAATGTTTAGCAATTGTTCTTTGTGACAAATGACTTCCTGGTTTATCTTCTTGAGAGCAGATTTTATCGTTGATGTAATCCACATTTTCTGGAACCGAAGCTGTTTTAGGTCTACCACTTCCTGGTTTTCTGGCAGTACTTCCCGATTCGCGAATCTTCTTTAAGAGTCTTTCCACTGCACGCCTTTTCCACTTTTTGCCGGGAAACTCTTGCAATAACCTTCCAGTCTTCCATCCTTTTTCACAGTAACAATTTTTAATGAGAATACGATCTTCCTCTGACAACATCATTAAGGGTACTGACGAATTGTTAAAAAATAAAAATATCCACAATTTGACTTGTTCATTCCTGTAGAGTTTTGTAATAACTTGCAAAAATATCGCATGATATCATATAAAAATGATATCGTATAAAAAATGGATATTATATTGCGATTTTTGTTTTTTTGACCCATGTTGTTACTTTTGTTAATTGCGAGAAAACTATAAAAGATATCAGAATTCCGTTTCTTGCATTCAAAAAAAGAAGTTTGAAAGTATCTTGCATATAAAAATTGTCATGATAAGGAAGGGGGTTACTGAGATATTAATTTTTAAAAAATGCGGCATTTTTTTCGGACCACCCGATATATATATATATATAAAAGCTAAGCTTCATCTCTATTGCAATATGGTACACTGTTAGGGTACTTTAAAGGAAATAAAGCCACAATAGGAAATGTATTTAGAAGCATAAGCTTTTGGCCTACCTATTCTAAGGTTTCGGTATTGTTTATCATTAGCTCAGGCTTTTTTTCTATTCTATACATGAACACAGTGCCCCTACGCTTGTCTAAGCACTTACCTAAAAAGGAAATGTGAAACATTTCTGTGGTTTTCAATCCACTTATAATGCTTCTCATTTGAAATACTGTTAAGGAAGAGTAACTTGTAATAAATGCGCGTTAATAATAGTAATGAGAGAATAAAAGTGAGTATGTAAAAATAAAATCTAAAATGTGGAGAAACAAGCTTGTTTATTTTATAGAAGAGTTTCCATTTTAGAAGTGAGATTTTTACTGACATAGCTAGTTGTTTAAACTTCGCAATATCTTAAATCATTTGCAGACTTTTAAGTCTACAATACAAGGTAGACTCATCAGGCTGTAATCATTCTGAAATTGAAGGGTAAAGTATCGTAAATTGGCTTAGTAAAGTACTGAACTGTGAAATATTTTGGAGTAACAGCATAAATTGGCTTCCCTTCATTTTATAATTAATTTTAGTCATCATATATCTCTGAACAGGCCTACCTATATTTTATTCTAAATAGATATTAGCTAATCTATCTAGTGCCTTGATGGTGTAGTGGTTAGTGTTACTGACTACGAATCCATCAGCCCTAGGATAGAGACCCAGTGACAGCAGGTGGCACACGGCAAACCCCAGCTGTTCATTCTTCCACACGCACTAAAAAATTGGTTGGTAGATAAATGGGTACCCTGGGTAGCATAGTGGTTAGGACACTGGGCTGCTGGTGGGACATGGTTTGGATTCCACATTAAACTGTAGGTCTAAGGTGGAGTGACAAGCTTGTTCATTCATCAGAATGAATAATTTGGGCAGAAGCAAAACCAAGGTTACCAAGGTATCAAAGATAGCTAGTTTTGCTAGATCTTGTAAATCAATAGTTTTCAGCGGGGCTGGGTTACCAGTAATGTAAATGATACTGGTATGATAATTTTTAATTCTACTGGTGCTTGTATTTGTAACTAAGTGGATTTGGTACTGATATTACCAATTTTCCAAAATGGTACTGGTACTAGTTGTGGTATTGGCCAATAATTATAGGGCCTACAAACATTTTATGCATCTAGAATCTACTTTTAATATTACAAAAATTAAATACTATTTTCATATATGGATAACTAAAGAAAATTTTTAACATTTTGATCACTGTATCTTTATAATAATGCCAAAATGAAATGTCAGCTATTTCTTATATATGCATATGGTAACTAAATAAAATTTATAACCCTCTTCTTCACTTGTAAAAGAAAAAAAAAGTTTACATCATTTAAATGAAATTAGAAAAAACACTGTCTGCTTCAGTTAAGTCCATTAGACTTCAAAAACAAAATGTTATTTGAGGATGTTTCTGACAAAAATGACGTCAAATCATTGAGAATGAAATGCATAGATGAAAAGAGCTTCTCCACACTGACTTGAGTTGGAGGAAGAGCAGAAACTATTTGAGCAGCTTCTACTGAAGGATTTGGTCATTTGGCTTTAGGTTTTATAAATTCAGTGATAAAAATAAAGATAGAATAGTAGTTATAGGGTGTAGAGCATCAAGGAATGAGGGGGTTACTTGAAAAGGATCAGGATATAGTTGTTATTCTAAATGAAAATGCCAACAAAATACCACCAGATTGTGGTACACCAGCTACTTTTAAGAGTTACTGGTAGTGTTGAAATTTTAAATGAGTGGTACTGGTACTAAAATGTAAGTGGTAATTACTGGTATTTGGTACTGATACTGGTTCCCAGCCCTGGTTTTCAGGAGGAATGGGGGCTAAGATTTTCAAGAACAAATTAATTTTACATTTCACTTGGAAAATATGAAGCCACTCAGGCCTATCAAGGTTACCAGAGTCATAAGCTATATTTTGCAATCAAATTTTATAAAATGTCAATTTCAAATCAACTATGGTAGTTAACATAAAACTATTGACATTAATAATGACATACTGATAAAAATCTAGGATTAATGTACATTACTATTGTTTATTCATTTCTTGTGTGTAAGCTAGTATTAAGGACACATTTCTTGTGATTGTTCAGTTCTTATCTTGTACCCTATATAACAGGGGTGGCCAAGTTTCGTGGATGCAAGAGCCACATATGACATTTTTCAGATGTATGAGAGCCGCAAAATATTTTAAAAAGAATTTAATTATTAAAAACATACACATATACATATAGTTATACTCACATTATTAAATTATTTAAGTGTTAAGGTTAACCATGACACTATCTTGTTGGAAAAATGACAGGTTGGTTGAATATGATATATTCTCTCTCGGTTTGGTAAGAGAATTGTGAGCTGTATGAAAATTGCTTTTATAGTGTAGCCGAATATATATAGTATACATATATACACACAGTAGACTCGCAACTTACGCAGATTTTTCTTACATGGTTTCAACTATATGCGGGTTATAATTTTACAATTTTGGTGCTTTAAGGCAGCGTACACATGTCACCTTCATCCGCAATGCCATGGAGAATGGCACTAACAAGAGTGTTATGGCATGCTGGGAGGAATTCAACATTGCCAATTGCATCACTTCTGTGTTATAGGTATGTTATCCATATAACAGAATTACAATATAGCTATAGTGATTTAAGGGCAATTTAGGGGATTTTTTTTGTTTCTGACTTTACCCATTTTTTGGCCTTACGCGGGGTCCCAGGAACATAACCCCTGCGTTAGTTGCGAGTCTACTATATATATATATATATATATATATATATATGGTGTCCCATAAGTCCGGCATCATAGGAAAAATAATTAAAAAAGGCAAAACAAAAGCTTTTATTTACAGATCATGCTCAGTATGTCCATCATTGTTTTCAATACACAAATTCAGATGTGATACCCAGTCAGTAAGCAAATGGTGAATGATGTCAGGAGTAATGGTGTTACATGCCCCAATAATGCGCTGCTGCAAATGTTCAACACTCCTAATTTTCTCTGCGTATACCAGCGCTTTCAAGTGACCCCAGAGATAAAGATGTAGTGGCGTGAGATCCGGGCTTCTAGCTGGCCATTCCACAGGCCCTCGACATCCTATCCAATGACCAGGGAGTTGTTGGTACAGGTATTCCCTTACTTGGGTGCTGTAATGTGCAGGAGCGCTGTCATGCTGGAACCATGTTGCGAAATGCTTCTTCCTTGAGCATACGTAGGTAGGTGCCTCCAGTGACATGTTCAGCGAAAAAGAGGGGGCCTATGATGCGATCCTTCCAAATGCCACACCATACCATCACCCGAGATGCACCTTTTTCCTTTGAAGAGGTATACCAGTGAGGGTTGTTTTGAGACCAGTAGCGGGTGTTCTGTCGATTTACCTCACCATTTCCATAAAAAACAGCCTCATCACTGAACAGAATGGTGGATGGGAAATTGATATCCTGAGCATATGACTTATAGTTTGTAGAAATAGAAAAATATGAATTTCTCCTATGATGCCAGACTTATGGGACACTATATATATATATATATATATATATATATATATATATATATATATATATATATATATATATTATATATATGTGTGTGTGCTTGAGACAAATGCCAGTAGGGTCATTCCAGCTCAATTGGTACAGGGGTGGTCGGGTGACCATCTCCAATTTTCTTCAAATTTTCAGGGTTGATTCATACACCATTCAATAGCTTAAATCTAAAATTTTAGCTTCCTCAGTCAAAAATTTTAATTTTATGGTCGCTTAAATGGCCCCCCACCTTCGACAAAAAATGCCCATGTTGGCTTGATCGGCCAATGCCTTCATTTTGAGAGGCCTTGAAAAGTGTCTTCTAATAGGAGTAGAAGCTTCAAATTTGTCATGCCAATACAACTTCTGGTGGGCTTTTCAATTTTGCAAGCAAAAAGGCTGTGGAACAAATAGTTTCTAAGTTACAAGGGCTTAAATATAGCTCCATTTTGAAGCTTGCATCAATTCCTCCCACTTTTACGACTCTACCATTTTCAAAAGTTTTAGTTCTACATCAATCACAGATGTTTTAATACTCCTAATAGTCTCTATGGGTTGTAAATTTATGAGTGAAATAAAAAAATAACCAAAAAAGGATTTATTTCTATTTTTAAAAATTTCCAAAAGTTGATATTTTCACAAAATTTGCAAAATTAACATCAACTTTGGGGCTTAATATAAAGGTGTCCGAAATTAGTCAGGGAGTTGATACTTCTAGTAAAGAAAGATACATATGTGTAAAAAAACATATATTAAGGAATAGATCTCAACTCCTTCATATAGTTTTGGTGATTCAAAGAAAAGTGCTTTTTGTGAAAAATCTCAAATTTTTGCAAAATTTTTAAATTTTTAAATTTCTATTTATGACATTGAATTGTAATTTTACTTCCATTTTATTACTTAAGTTGATTTACAATTGTAATAATATGTAAATAAGTCTAAAACATACAAGAAATTTAATATGTCTGTCAAAACAACCAGCGACTCGAAGGGCTCTGGGTAGCTCATTTCGCTTTGTATATTCTTATAAATGTAAAACATGATGGTTAATCATTAATGTCCAGGCCTATTTTATAGATCATGATCTTTTATTTCAGAAAATTTAACTAGAGCAATTAACTTAATTTTACTGCCTGTAATAATGGCTTATTCTAATCAAGAATCAAAGTGCAGCTTTGGTATGTACTTGGATGATCCATGTCATGAACACAGACTCACCAGGAAGGTGGGTATGTATACCTTACATGAGCTGACAGATGAAACAAGGAAACTGCTATTGTGGAGAACAAAAGCAACTGTAATCAACCCAAATAGTGCTATTGTATGCTACCACCATGAAAAAATGTTTGGAATGCATTACCAACAAATGCAACGTAGCTGCCAAGATCCATGGAGAAATCATCAAAGAAGATAAGTAAATATAGGTACTAATATATTTATATTTCATAAAGAAGTTTATATTGTAAATTGTAACCTAAATTAGCTATTTAATTTTAATAGGGTAGGCTATATACTGTGCTACTGAATGCATAGTTTTGAATATTTTATACGAATAGCCTATAACCAAATGTTGAGGTTTTAAAATTATTTTCCAATGTGTTTAGAGTTTACATTACCCTACTTTATTTGCAGAATCACTACAAATTATTGACAAAGACATAGCAACTAGACTGAATCTGATACCAGGACAGAAACTTTGCTCAACATGCTTCTCTAGAGCCAAGACGATTGAAGATGAAAAAGATTCAGGTAGTGATGAATATGTTCCAGAAGAAATAGTTAAGGAGACATTTGATGAAATGTTAGGTTCACTAGAATGCTCACCCATTAAGTAGGCCTATGTAAGAGCAAGAGATCGAAAGTTTTACACGAAAAGGAAACTAAAGCAAATTGAAACATCAACAAAATCAAAGCTGTCAAAAGTACTTCATATGAAGCCTAGCATTTTTGATGAGGAAGCGGAGAAACCTATAGAGAGTGAGGAAGAAAAGTGTTATCAGCATATGATAGAGGAACTGAAAGAAAAGTGTAAAACTAGTACCAGACAAGAAAAGATACAAATTCTAACACACCTTCCAATTGGTGAAACCTGGTCCAGAGAAAGAATTATGAAAGAATTTGAAGTGTCAGCCAGAATGGTTAATGCTGTGAGGGCCTTAAAGAGAAAAGAAGGTATCCTTCCTATAATGAGAAATAAAAAGAGTAGCAAGGGTATAAGCGATGAAATAAAGGAAAAGAGTGATAGAATTTTTCCAAAACAATGAATATACTAGAGAATGCCCTGGTAAAAAAGACTACAAATCAATAAAAACAGCACAAGGGAAGGTTCACAAGCAGAAAATACTGTTGTTGACAAATATCAGAGAATTATATACGCTTTACAAAAATAAATATCCAAACGACAAACTCTCCAAATCAAAGTTTTTTGAACCGAGACCAAAATGGTGTATGGGTGTGGGGAGTAAAGGATCACACAATGTGTGAAATACACCAGAACTTTAAACTTTTATGTGAATCACTCCCCGTCAAAGTAGAATTAAGAGTGTTACTAGGGAAAATAGTCTGCAACACTGAAACCAGAAACTGCATGATTAATAACTGCAAAACATGTCCTGGTTTAAGTGAATTACGGGATTGGCTTCTTACCATTTTTGAAAACAATGATTATGACATGGATGATGAGGTTTCCTTTAAGCAGTGGCTTCATACAGACCATACCCAACTGGTCACAATGACAAAGTGTTTCGAATGTAGTAGAAGACATATGTGAAAGTGCAAAAAAGTTGAAAGTACACCATTTCATAGCAAAAGCCCAATCAAAATATTTGTCCGACTGTAAAGAAAACCTCAATGATTCTACAGCATTAGTGCTTGTTGACTTCTCTGAAAACTATAGTTTTATAATTCAGGATGCCGTACAAGGGCATCACTGGGACAATACCCAGGCTACCTTGCATCTGGTAGTCTGCTATCAAAAAGTTGATGGTGAACTAAAAGTTACAAATTTTTGTGTAATATCAGATTCACTTACACACAACACAACTGCAGTTCATTCTTTTTTATGTGAAGCCTTGAAATTACTTAAAAGTCAGAATCCTAAACTAAAACATATTTGTTACTTTAGCGATGGCGCAGCAAGTCTAGTGATGTGAGTCGATTTTTTATTGTCATTTTTTTTAAAATGAAGATAGTCTGTTTTTTGTTTTTTTGTTTTAAACTTATTCCATATTTTTCTTCCTTTAATTTAATAAGTATATTAGTATTACCTATAATTTACTATACTACCATGCTTATACGGTTATACTTAGTATATATAGTCATCTTTTAGAAAAACTGAATCACGCAAAAAGTATATAATAGAAAGGAAAAACAAACCCTCATTTTTTATTATGTATATATATTTTTTAACTAGAACATAAAACATTCTTCCTCGTTTCAACAATATACATAATTGTGATTGGCCAAGAGTACCAGTATATATATTCCAGATAGAAAAAAAAAATATTCACCTTTTTTTGAACCTGTTTTTGTTAACCTAATGTTGTTTAACCTTCATTTCCATGGAAGAATCATCACTAGATTGGGTAGAGCATATATGCTAGTAGTTTCAATATCACAGGTACTGGTATAATATACATAATAAAAAATACAAATACATACTGGTATAGAAACAATATTATAATTGTGATTGGCAAGAATACCAGTGTGTGTGTATATATATATTCCAAATAGAAAAATAAAAAATAAAATATTCATCTTTCTTTAACCTTTGTGTTAACCTAATGCTATTTAACTTTCATTATCTGATTCTATTTCCATTGAAGAATCATTATCACTAGATTGATTAGAGCATATAGTTTCAATATCACAGGTACTGATACTTATTGCAGATTTGGATGTTGACGAAGCCAATGTAGAACCATGTTTTACTTCACTTTCTTGGAAGTTTGCATTTTGGGATATAAATACTAGCTTTGCTGCTCTGTCTGTGCTTAATTGGTTTCTTTTGGCTGTATGGATATTACTGTATGTGCTAAATGATCTCGGAGGTAATGAAAGGGCGAAATAGAGGTGTATGAGTTTGTATAGGTATATATGTGAGTATGTGTGCATACGTATCTGGAATTCTGGATGTATGCGTGTGTATGGGGTATATAATAGATATAAATATGTGTATATAAGTATTTATGTATATATTGGTATGTATGTATATGGGTGTATGTGTATGTATATATATATATATATGGATGGTCTCAGGGGGGGGGGGGGGGGGGGGGGGAATATGTCATCGCGGGTCTAAAGGATAGTTAAGTGTGAGATTCAAAATCTGAGGCATGGATGGGAGAGTCCTGGAAAGGTTGGACAATGGGCAGTCAGCTCCCAGCCAATGTTCTCGCAAGTTTAACGGATCTCAAGATACAAGACTTTCAGTGCAAGAAAGAGGCCAGTTTTTTTCTGTAAATAGGCTGAAAAGGACATTCTATACTGGTACCATATGGCCTATTTTATTATTTATATTTATTTTTATAATATATATCATTGCAAAAGTATACCTTATAATTAAACTGGCAATATCTATATTAATTATTAAAAAAAAACAAAAAACAACAAAAAAAACATGGACATAAAAAAAACTGGTTTTTTAACATCACTAAGCAAGTCAATATAAAAACTATAAAAACATCATTAATTCAGTGTTACATGAAAAAGATTTCCAACTAACATGTGAATGGAACTTTTTTGCCACCTCTCACGGAAAGAGCCCCTGTGATGGTGTTGGTGGCACTGTCAA
Source organism: Bathynomus jamesi (assembly GCA_023014485.1). Lineage (NCBI taxonomy): Eukaryota > Metazoa > Arthropoda > Malacostraca > Isopoda > Cirolanidae > Bathynomus > Bathynomus jamesi. Next base: position 910,792 of record JAJOZX010001296.1, read on the forward strand.
AAGGTTAGTTGCCCAGGCAAGTCTACAAGCAACAAGTAAAGGTCACATCACCAATCCAAGAGAGATGTTCGATTGGTGCAAATCTAATATTAATGGTATACAATTTCTGTACATTGATTCAGCTAAAATTGAGGAAAATGCTAATTTATTTGAGTTAGAAAAAAGGTATTCCTTAATTAAGACAATCCCAGGAACCCGTTCATATCACTGCTTAGACCTTCATCAACAGGCATTAAACTGTACAAAATTTCCAGTGATGAAAATTTCTTTAATGTACAACTTTCCTTCCTCAATGCTACACAGAAAATGTGCTTACCAATATAAACCTGGTACATATGTGGCCTGTTTCTATGAAGGTGACTGTTTGTTGGAAACATAGTTGAATTGTGTGATACTGAGAAGGATCTATTAGTAAATTTCATGAAAAAGAATCCTTTTAAATGGCCTGAACAAGAGGACGTTTGCTGGATTCCATTCCAACATGTTTTGTGTTCAATTGAACCACGTACAGTTGCTGGGAAAATGGGGAGACAGTACAAGTTATCAATGATTGTTTATCTAAAATTGAGGAGTATTTTAAAAAAGCCTAAGTAACTACAGACCTGTATCAAGCTGAATAATAATTGCCAATTTATGGCTGTGAGGCCATGGAGTGTTGAAGACAATCAGACTTAAAGCCTGAGTACATAATAAATTCCTGAGTCAGTGTCTAAACATAAGAGGTATTAGCTATATATAAGTTTACATACGAATTTACATAAACAACACATATTAAAAAAGAATATAAACTTATAGCCAATAATTCACATGCTTAAAACTCAGGAATTCATTATTGTATATAGCTAAGTACTGTACACTTGTATTAAGGGAAGTAATACAACAAAGCTACTTAAATTTAAGGTTTTGTACTGAAAATGGTGGTTACTGCTAGTTTTATCTGTACTAACTGCATAATTTAAATTACTAGGAAGTGCTTAAAGAGCAGTAGAACACGGTTCTACATGATTTACTTAGGTAGATCCAAGTATTGAGCCTACAAGCTGGTCCATCTGTTTTGTTAACTGCAAATGTAGTATAATCTAGGTATATATTATGTCTTTTTTATGAGTAAAACTTATTTAGATAATTTAACATTTGTGAATTAACTTACAAGTAATAAAATGGAAGTAAATTACAATTCAATATTGTAAAAAGAAATTTAAACATTTCAAAATTTTGAAAAAATTCAGAATTTTTCACAAGTGCTTTTTTGAATAGCCAAAACTATATGAAGGAGTTGAGTTGAGATCTATTCCTTAATATATGTTTTTGTACACATATGTATCTTTCTTTACTAGAAGTATCAACTCCCTGACTAATTTCGGACACCTTTATATTAAGCCCCAAAGTTGATGTTAATTTTGCAAATTTTGTGAAAATATCAACTTTTGGAAATTTTTAAAAATAAAAATAAATCCTTTTTTGGTTATTTTTTTATTTCACTCATAAATTTACAACCCATAGAGACTATTAGGAGTATTAAAACAGCTGTGATTGATGTAGAACTAAAGCTTTTGAAAATGGTAGAGTCATAAAAGTGGGAGGAATTGATGCAAGCTTCAAAATGGAGCCATGTTTAAGCCCTTGTAACCAGGGTTGTGGAGTCGGAGTCGTGGAGTCGCACGTTTCAGGGCGGAGTCGGAGTCGGTAAAAAACTTCCTACTCCGACTCCAATTTCTGTCCTGTGTCCACCTTAATTTCTAATCCTAAATACTAACATTTAGGTTATTTAGTTTTTTGGTCAATAAACCTTATTCATTGATAGCCCTAGATTAAGTTTTTTTAATATTTTTTTTTACATTTTCAGAATATACAATTAATATTTATTTAAATATAAAATATGAATATAAAATTTCACACTTAGTATGGTGGTGATGAAATGTCTTATTATTTGATAATTATAGAGTGAAACACTAGAGGAGTCAGAGTCGTATATTTAAAATGTGAGGAGTCGGAGTCGGATTTTAGATTTTTACAATGTGTTGGAGTCGGAGTCAGAAAATTTTGGACCGACTCCACAACCCTGCTTGTAACTCAGAAATTATTTGTTTCCACAGCCTTTTAGCTTGCAAATTGAAAAGCCCACCAGAAGTTGTATTGCATGACCAATTTGAAGCTTCTACTCCTATTAGAAGACACTTTTCAAGCCTCTCAAAATGAAGGCGTTGGCCAATCAAGCCCAACAGGGCATTTTTTGTCGAAGGTGGGGGCCATTTTAAGCGACCATAAAATATGTTTTTGACTGAGGAAGCTAAAATTTTAGATTTAAGCTATTGAATGGTGTATGAATCAACCCTGGAAATTTGAAGAAAATCGGAGATGGTCACCCGACCAACTTTCTGAAATCTGTACCAGTTGAGCTGGAATGACTCAGTAGTTAATGTAGTTGTGTGCACACACACACACACACACACACAGTAAGTAGACATCCTTGGTTTTTCTGTTTTTTATTTCATAATAAAAGTCAATAAATACAGGTGACCCTCAGTATACACAGGGGTTAGGCTCCTGAAAACGCCTTTGTAAACGGAAACCATGCATACGGGGACTAATACCTTATGGGAAAAAATATAATCAATCCCTAGACCAACTGACCCCCTCCCTATGACCAACTATATTTTCTCATACATCACTAAAACATGGACAGAAACCCCAAAACACATACTATACATACATGTATATTTATATATTAAATGCACATATTATTTCTGCAGTAACAAGAAAAAAATGGTTTAACTTACAAATAAAGGTAGGCAGATTGGGTAGAGTTGCTGCAGACGATGTTTACTAGGGAGAGTGTTGTTATTTATTGTGATTATTTGTTGTGATTTATTTTTTTAATTGTAGTACTAAGAAAGTATAAAAATACATCAATAATTGTAAAGAAGTTAAAATCATTAGAGATGCATATATTTAACAATGATTAATTAAAATATTGGATAACATCCTTTATGTGATGTATAATTTGTAAATTTGCAAAATTGGTAATAGAATCCTCACCACAATTAGGGTGGGTATGGATGAGATCCCCTCCCATGTATACAGGGAGTGGGGAGCAATACCAAAACAGTGTATAGCTGAAACTGTGTATACAGAGGGTCACCTGTAATAATAGATTTATTGAATCATTACATTTAGAATTGTACTTTTCCTTTTGCATTATGTAAATTCTCTCTCTCTCTCTCTCTCTCGGGTGAAGCGTAGTTACTCGAGAGGCAGTAAGCGTGATCTATAGCGAGCGGACTTTGTTAGCCTCTGGTATAGCATAGGTGAGATGGGGTTAGAGGTCAGCGGCGATGTTGAGGGAGTGTGGAGTGCATTCCGGGACGAGTTTATGGTGCTGCAGTCTGCTGCCATACCCTCAAAACTGGTCACCCCTGCTTCAATGCAGCCTAAGTGGTTCACTTGTGACATCGCTTTGGCTATCCAAAATAGGAAAGTAGCGTATAGGAGGGCAAAGGCCAATCGTTCCCATGAGAACACTGAAGCGTATGTCCACCTGTGTAGGGAAGTGAAGGCAAAGGTTAGGCTAGCGAAACGTAACAAAGAACTACAGGTGGCAAGCCTCTGCAAGGGGAACCCTAAGGAGTTCTTCAGTTATGTTAATAGTAGAAAGCCCATTAGAAGTATGATAGGTCTGTTAAAGGACCGAAGCAGCATTCTGCGGACCTCTGACATGGACATTGCTAATGTGCTTAATGAGTACTTTGCAGGAGTGTTCACCAGGGAGGACACCCACGTCATCCCCAAGACAGGCATCAGGCACGAAGGTGCTGGCCTGGATAGTGTTCGATGTACCACAACAGTCATTGCCAATAGAATAGACAAACTGAGTGCGTTTAAGGCTCCTGGGCCAGACCAGTTTCTCCCCCATTGTTGCAGGAGGTGCGTGACCAGGTGACTCCCCACCTGGCTACAGTCTTCAACAAATCGTTGGAGACAGGCCAGGTGCCTGGTGACTGGAGGGAAGCCAACGTGACCCCTATCTTTAAGAAAGGGGATCACGAAAGTCTTGGGAACTATCGTCCCATTAGTCTCACTTCAGTTGTAGGTAAATTATTAGAGGGGATAATAGCGGATAGGATCATTGACCATTTGGATTTCTACAAGCTGCTTGCGGACTCCCAACATGGGTTTAGATGGCATAGGTCATGTCTCACCAACTTGCTCGAGTTTTTCCACGTCATGTTGAGTGAGTATGATAAGAGTAGGGCAATTGATATACTTTATCTCAACTTTCAAAAAGCCTTTGATAAGGTACCTCACAGCCAGCTAATGGCAAAAGTCCACGCACTGGGTATCAGTGGGGAAGTAGGTAGGTGGATTGAAAACTGGCTGAAGAATAGGTGGCAGAGGGTTGTAATTAATGGGGTTAGTTTGGGTTGGGCATATTGGCAGATGTATGAGGATTTAGAGGATTGTGAAGGACAAAAGAAGATATACAGATTGGCTAAGAGCAGAAATAGAGTGACAAAAGACTTTACACAGGTAAAACAAATTAAGGGAAGGGAGGGGGCAGTGCTGCAAAGAGATGAAGAGATAAAGGATAGATGGAAGGAATATTTTGAGGAATTATTAAATAAAGAAAACGCAAGATCTTTCTATGAGGATGGATTACCAAATGTAGCTATGACAGAACAGGTGGGGAGGATGGAGGTGAGTCGTGCTCTGAATAGGATGAAAAATAACAAAGCGACTGGCCCAGACGAGATACCAGCCGAGGCATGGAAGGCACTGGGAGATGAGGGGGTGGATCTGGTGTGGGATCTAATGCAGAAGTTGTTTGACCAAGAGGTGATTCTGGATGAGTGGTGGACCAGCATCATAGTGCCTATATTCAAAGAGAAGGGAGATGTACAAGATTGCACGAATTATAGAGGGATGAAGCTAATATCACATACAATGAAGATTATGGGAGTGAATAGTGGAGAGTAGGTTGAGAGACGAAGTGTCAGTGGAACAGTTTGGATTTATGCCGGGAAGGAGAATGACAGATGCAGCTTTTGCATTGAGACAGTTGGCAGAGAGGTACAGAGAGGGGCAGAAGGCGTTGCACATGGTTTTTATTGACTTGGAGAAGGCATATGATAGGATACCACGGCAGGAAGTTTGGATATGCTTAAGGGAAAAGGTGGTACTGGAGAAGTATGTTAAACTGATCAAGGGGATGTACAGGGGAGTAACAACTAAGGTGAGGAGTAGCGTGGGTGTGTCAGAGAGCTTTGGGGTAGAAAAGTTGGTCTGCACCAAGGATCAGCTTTGAGCCCCTTCCTTTTCAATGTGGTATTCGATGTGTTGATGGACAGGATTAGAGGGGAGGTGCCGTGGTGCATGATGTATGTAGACGATGTTGTGTTGAGTGGGGAGACGAAAGAGGAGGTGGAGCAGCAGTTGGAAAATTGGAGATTGGTGTTGGAAAGTAGGGGGATGAGAATTAGCCAAAAGAAGACCGAATATATGAGATGTGATGTGCAGCAGGACCGAGGAGGGGAAGTGACATTGAGTGGAGAGCGTGTTAAGACGGTGGAGTATTTTAAATACTTGGGGTCAACAGTGGATGCAGAGGGGGAATCAGAGAGAGAGATAAACTGTAGAATACAGTCGGGGTGGAAGAACTGGAGAGACGTATCAGGGGTGCTCTGTGATAAGAGGGTCCCAGTGAAACTGAAGGGAAAGGTATTCAAAACAGTGGTGAGGCCGGCCATGTTGTATGGAATGGAGACTGTGTCAATGAAAGAAAAATCAATGTGGCTGAAATGAAGATGTTGAGATGGATGTGTGGAGTGACAAGGAGGGATAGGGTCAGAAATGAGCATATAAGGGGAACAGTGAAGGTGGCGGAAGCATCTAAGAAGGTGCAGGAGGCCAGGTTGAGGTGGTACGGACATGTCAGGAGAAGAGAGGAGTAGTATGTGGGGCACAGAGTGCTGGAGATGGAGTTGCGGGCATGGAGAAGAAGAGGAAGACCAAAGACGAGATGGAGGGACTGTGTGGTGGCGGAGATCAGGGAGAAGGACTTGGAGGAGGACGCAGTATACGGCAGAGGAGAGTGGAGAAGACGAACCAAAAACAGCGACCCCATGTAAAGATAGGATAATAAGCTGCGGAAGTAGTAGTTTGGGTTGGGCCTCGGTCACTGGTGGGGTTCCTCAGGGTTCCATTTTGGGGCCGCTGTTGTTTATCATTTACATAAATGATATTGATGGTGGCATTGTCAGTCGGATCGCCAAATTTGCTGATGCACCAAGCTTGGGGCTAATGTTGGGACGCCTGAAGTGATTGAGGAACTGCGTGTAGACCTTGGTAGGATAGGAGAGTGATCCAAAAAATGGCAAGTTAACTTGGGTAAATGCAAAGTGATGCACATTGGCTACGCCAATCCCAAGTCGAACTACTCGATGTTGGGGAACAATATCAAGGCGACTGATTTGGAAAAGGACTTGGGTGTGCTATTCGGCAGCGACCTTAAGTTTACCAAACAGTGCGTAGAGGTGGAAAAGAAAGCCCAGGAGCTGTTGGGTTATATCAGGAGGCAATTTCAGTTTGGGAACAAGGAGATTGTGCTCCCTGTACAATTCCCTGGTTTGGCCACACCTGGAGTATGCAATGCAGTTCTGGTTGCCCACCCTCAGGAAAGATATTGAGAGGCTGGAGTGAGTGCAGGCGAGGGCCACAAAGTTAATCCCTTCCATTAGGCATATGGGCTACAATCGACGGTTACGCGCCCTAAACTTGTTTTTGCTGGAAACTCGGAGGCTGCGTGGTCAACTGATCGAGGTTTTCAAGCTCTTACGCGGGTTCAATGATGTCAATTTTAGAAGCATGTTTAGTTTAAATGATAACCCAACTCGCAACAATGGCTGGAAGTTGGATTTGAAACGGTTTAGGACTAGTGTGTGTGGGAATTACTTTACGTGTAAGATCTGTGACACGTGGAACAGTTTACCTTCAGAAGTTGTGAGCAATTCCTTTGTGGATCATTTCAAGAAAAGGTTAGACTAAATCATGCACACTATTTGAGTGTGTAGAAGATTTTCCCTGGCACCTATTGCCATTGGTACCTCCTCAGTATGGGCCGCAAGGCCTTTTAAGGTACTTCTTTTCCTTGTAACTCCTTGTAACTATATATATGTATGTATATATATAAAAAAATAAAGTATTTAGCTGTTGTTAGGAATTGAGTATACAGTTTTAAAGTATAGTTTACAATTAAAAACACTGTAGGGCTGCCACATTTTCTTCAGTGAAAGAAAAATAAGTATTCTTTGAATGTTTTTAAAATGAAATTTCATACATAACATACCAAAGTGTCCCAGCTTCAGCTCAATGTATTACACTGGCATGCACCTCATAGGTTGTTGACCCCTGCATTTTACATTGAAACCACCCAGAGGACTCTAAAATAAGGTGGAAAAGGTTAATTTCAATTTATCTTCCTATTAGTGTTGTTATAGCCTATACACTCCACCCTTGATATATGCAGGTTTGGAATATACAAATTCACATATATATGCAAAGATCCCCTATCAACCAACTCCTCGATATATGCGAGAAAAAATTCACCCATGTGCAAGCTGTGCGAGATGCTATGCTGTACATTTCTATACCATCTTCCAGCATGCCTGGTGCATTGTGGGCAGTCCACTCGCATGCCAAACCCACCTAGCTACCTCAGTCTTGCAGACACTTCACTAGTGTGTGTATCTACGCTCTTTGTGTTTTGATTATAGCTTTTTCTAGCCATTTGCTTTGTGATTATGGCTTCTAAGCAACCTGCTTCAAGTGTGCCAAGCCCTGGCCTATCAGTTAAACATAAGCAAACTTCGCTTACCCTAGAAACTAAATTGGAAATTCTTAAATGAGCTGAAGCAGGTGAGTGTGTGTCTACCCTTGGTGAGTCAACCATTCGCAACATTAAGAAAAATGCTGAGAAAATATATAGTGCAGTGATTCATTTATCTGATCTTAGGTTTTATTTGTCTTTTATTATTTATATTATTTTAATATATCATTACTGTTGTATTATAATCTTGCTTTTGTGTTTTTGTTATGAAAAAGTGGCAGAATTGCAGTTGCGTGGGCCAGACAAGGTTGTGGAATGCATCCTTATTTTCCCCATACATTTATTTGATTTATGCAATTTTGACTTATGTGACAATTTTGCAAAACAACCCTCGCATATATCGAGGGTGGAGTGTACTTCAATAATGAATAATAATAAATAATTTCAAGCATATTGCCATTTTAGCCACAGAATCAACTCAGTCCAGGTCTTTTGTGACCAATTTGGCCCATAAATGATGATGATGAGCCTGTGTGGGTTTCATTTCTGGAGTACAGTGGTCACATTTGTGAAGTAAAATAAGGCTGAAGTAATGTAGATGTCTCATTATGGGGTTTAATTTTTTTTCATTTCATAAGTTATCATACTGTATATAATTTTGAACTCCATTTGCCTCGATGGAGACCCACTTTTTACTTGAAATTTAAAGTAGGTCCCTAATGCTGACAGGCAGAGCAGCACCCTGTACCCAAACTTCCTTTGAGACATCTTCATAAGCTATAAATCTTAATAGATGTAATACTGTTTAAGAAAATTACCATATATAATATTCCCAATATCTCATTCTGAATTCATAAAAAATCCAGACTGGGACATACCTCAAAGTCTAGCATTTTACGATAAGGTCTGAGCCTTATAGAACTTGTTTGAGGTTTACAATATAGATAAACTGTAGAGAATTACTATTTATCACAGCCAGTGATGGTGAGCCTTTGGCACACATGCCAAAGTTGACAGGCAGTGCTGTCTTCAGTGGCATGTGAACAGACTTTCCAGTATCATATTTGCTATTTATTTAAAAATATATTTTTATAGCCAAAAAATGAATACTTAAAAATTTTGTGTAAAATTCTAACTAAAGAGCCAATGCTTCTGCACAAGCTAGAAATATACCCGTAAGCATGATATTTAGTTATGAGATGCAAGGGAACTGTTAGATGTTAGACAGGAAAAAGATTTTGGCATTATACAGGGTGATTCAAAAGTCAGGTTACATAGGGATATACTGTATTATGTAATGATACAGGGAAATAGTCACATCACAAGTTCAATATGGCCACCGTTAATGGGAGTGCACTTGTGCAGCCAGCAAGGAATATCAGATCAATGCACTCCTCCTTCGATAACATCTCATAACTCATTTACCTGCAAAGAAACAAAAAAGACCTATGTAACCTGACTTTTGAATCACCCTGTAGTTAGTAGTGACCTAAAATTTTCTAAGCAGTCCTTAGATTCTAGGAGTAAAGCAAATAAAATGTTGGGTATTAAGAGGAATGTCATTTATAAGAGTAAGGAAGTCGTCTGTAAATTGTATAATTCTTATGTTAGGAGGCCCCACTTAGAATACTGCTTTCAAACTTGGTCCCCTCACTTTAGACATGATATTCTGATATGCTTGAAGGTGTGCAATGTAGGGCAACCAAGCTTATCCCTAACCTAAGATGATTGGAATACAGAGAAAGATTAAAGGAACCAGTATGTTTAGTGTTGAGAGATGTATGAGGGAAGATATGATACAGATGTTCAAAATGTTTTTTGGACAATTTAGATGTATGTAACTTTTTCTCACTAGAGGCTGGTGGGATAACTCATGGGCATAATAAGAAAATTAGAAAACAGACTTATGGACTTGATCAATGAAAATACTCTTTCAATCATAGAGTAGTAGATTTTTGGAACAACTTGCCATATGATGTAGTAAACAGTAACTTGTTAGTTAATTTTAAGAAAAGTTTGGACACTCATGAGTGAAAGAGTTTTTAGATTATAAATACCATAGATTCATAGCTTAAGTTGTGTAGGCTACTTTGGTAGTAATAAATAGTTGTGTTAATTTGCTGACATGAGATTGACATTTTCTTAGTAAATCTTAATTTTAAGGCTGCACAGGAACCACATATCCTACATTAATAACCTATATCAATCGATAGAGCAGAAAAACTAATATATATTATATATATATATATATATAATATATAATATATATATATATATATATATATAATATATATATATATAATATATATATATATATATATAATATATATATATATATACACGGTGAACCAAAAGTAGGTGGACAGTAGGTTGAATACGGTTTGTGTTATATTATATTATAACTATGGTGTTCGTGTTATATTATATTAAATATTATAACTAAATTTATTTAAATTTTATTTTGTATTATAGTATACAAAAAAATTAAATTGTATTCTCAAAATAAACGTTATCATTTACTGTCCACCTACATTTGGTTCACCCTATATATATATTCAACTGCAAAGAACACGCAGTATAAATAACGTAAAGAACGACGCTTGTATAGGAGATATTCCGCGCAAACACTTTATTTCAGACTCAACAGGTACAAACATTATACAAGAGGTTCATAGAAGATTAAGAGATAGTTGTCTGGAGCACCAAGTTATGTAAACTTTTCAAAATATAAAAATTACAATAATTTTTACATCCAAATAATTACAATAATCGATTGATTTGTTATTAACGTAGGATATGTGGTTGCTGTGCGCCTTAAAAGTATGATTTCCCTTTTATTATAATTATACAATATGGTTCACGATTTGGAAAATTTCGATAGGCCCCAGTGGCTTTGTTTTCCAAATGAAATATAATGTGTGAAGACTATAATATTTAGTTTACAATAAAATCTGCAGTTTGTTTGTTTCCAAGAAACAATCTGGGATCAATACGATTTTTGGAACGAACCATTTAAAAGTTTCGCCGTCACTGTCCTGGGCCTTGGCTGGCCTAATCAAGTGGCCTGCGATGTTTTCTGAATACATGATTAACATGAAGCATTTAATATCTTTAGTTAGAAATGTACAAAAAAAAATACGTAGGATATTTGGTAGGCCTACGCAAATTGTATAAACCAGAAAAAGTGGAACGTGAGACCACTGTAAGTATATATAACTGTGTTTGACTTCAGCATCAGCCACTCCCTTCCTTCCCTAACTGTCTTCAACTGAGCAAGTCTCTGTTTATCCACATCAGGGTTGCCAAGTCTGACTGGACCAATACCAAATTTCCTTTAATTTATTACCAAATTTTATATATATATATATATATATATATATATAATATATTATATATATAGCATCATGAAAAAGAAAAACTATGGTATTTGTCAATGACAAATACCATAGTTTTTCTTTGTCATTTACCATTACTTATTCGGACTATAGTGTATTTAATTATCCCAGAAGAGTTCCTTGTTCCATGCACGGTCTGTGTGTATCATAAAAAACTCAGGGGACCATTCTGAGTTCATTCCCATATATATATATATATATGCACTAGAATCACAAAATAACACGTGACCTTATTAATAAGCAAACAACCACAAGGAAAAGGAAACACAAAGTCCGAGCGCTTTCGTGATATATTCACATTATCAAGGAAGAACAGAAAATAGACGGAGATTACAAAGTATTTGAGTTAAATAGACAAGCAAAAAATTCACAATTGGCACCTCAAATTAAAGGCCTTAAAGCCCTCTAAAGATTTTTTTCTCCCCAAATTGATAACATAATCTGTAGGCAGCTAAATCACTGATAAAAAATATATACTGTATAGATGAAATTAGACAAAAAGAAAACCAATACAGAGAACAAAAATTATTATAATGGTTATTAACATTTAATTAAAACAGGCAATTAATAGGCAAGAATTTAATGAAAAACAAATAGATGACGTAGATAACAAATAGAAAACATAATCTGTAGGCTGATTAATTACTATACAGATGAAATTAGACAAAACACCAGTACAGAAAACCTAAAAAAAAAAAAATAATTATTATAACGGTTATTAACACTAATATTTAATTGAAATAGGAAAAATTACAAGGCCCGAAATTAATGAAAACAAAGGGAAAGTTGCCATCGTCTTACAGAATTATTACAAAATTTCAACAAACAATCTGGAAAAAATAGTTATCCCAACAGCAACCCACTTCAAATATCCAATAAACCACCCAGCAACCAAGATTATACACGAAAGAAATATTACAATTAAACTAGACACATAAGAATGTTAACAGTTCTTACAATAATATTTATTTATTTAACCAGGCAAACCATTAAGAGGCAAAAATGCAATTAAGAAAACAGTAGGCCCATCGCCAACTTACTGACAATATACGAATCTAATTTGTACAACCCAGGGCTAATATTAAAGACCAAATCCGCATTATTCTTGATCACACTTGATTCCAATATATTTCTGCTAACAATAGATTTACTAAACCTTAATTTAGAAGCATTTTTCCAATCAATGGGATGATTAGAATCTCTTACGTGAATGAAAATGGCGTTAGATTCCTGACCACTTCTTATACTGTATTGATGCTGTTTAATACGTAACTCAAGAGTCTTACCAGTTTGGCCAATGTAAAATTTATTACATATTGTGCAAGGGATTTTATATACACACCCATGTTCACTTAAAGGGGAGTTCTTAATCAATGAATTCTTAATGACATCCAAATTTTTTAACGCAATATTTACGTTAAAAGTCCTCAGCAGGTTCGGAAGCTCGAGGAAATTTTCTCTGAATGGTAACACTAAAACATTTTTTGTGTTATAAGGAATCTTATCCTTTACTTCGTAGAAGGTTTTCTTTGCCATTTTTAAGGACTTATCTATGCAGTTCTTTGGGTATTTTAAATCAAAAGCAATTTTGTATATTATACTAATTTAATTTGAGGTGCCAATTGTGAATTTTTTGCTTGTCTATTTAACTCAAATACTTTGTAATCTCCGTCTATTTTCTGTTCTTCCTTGATAATGTGAATATATCACGAAAGCGCTCGGACTTTGTGTTTCCTTTTCCTTGTGGTTGTTTGCTTATATATATATATATATAATATATATATATATATATATATATATATATATATATAGTGGACCTAGTTTTAGCCGTTTAAGGTGATAATGATGTAATTGTATGCTAGTGATTAATTGATGCAATGACTGATTGCTTATTAATGAAAGGCTGGGTTAATAATTTATGATGTCATACAGTATCACCGATTGGAAGTGGCTATTTGATTAGGCCCACCATACTATTGGAAGTGACCGAAATGGCAGCGAGGGTCACCAGCTTGGATTACACCCAAGCAAATTAATATTAAGGTTATAAAAGACACCTTAGTTTTGTATTGTATTATGAAAATAAAGCCGTTATTTATTCACTGTGATATAACAAAGAATTGACAGTAATTAATTGATAGTTTTACGTTATGCTTGTGACATAGACTTAGCTAATAAGATGAAATGTTAATAGCTTAATTGACACGTAATAAGTGATATACTCATTGATGGTATGTAAATGGCATGCAAGATGGAACATTGAATGGGCCTAGTAAATGATATAAAGAATGCACGTGCGTTTGGTACATTGAATGGAAAACATGAGACACTCATTAAGTAGGCTAGATGATTGAATGGGCTTAGTAATGACACAGAATAAATGATGCGGCCCCATAATAATGGAAGTTAATTAATGACGCGCATTATTGGATAGGCCTAATGATAGTTGAGGGAATATACACTGTAAATGAATTAGGCCTGCAGTAAGAGAAATTAAGTTATCACATGAACATATAAATGAACACAATGATACGCGGAATTACGGTATTGAAATGTTACTTGACTTGGATAATAGGCCTACTGCGTTCTTTCACGAGAGTCAGTTGGAACGCTTAACTACACTTGGGGTGTAGTCTACCGTTCGGCGGTAGGTTAATGTAGGCTTCACAAGAGTACTTAGAATAGGATGTACTTATCTTACCCGGACGATGTAAACTCTGTTGAAGGCGAGTTGAAGAGGAACCCATTACCGTAGACTCGAGTTGTCGTTGTCCGTTAAGCCTCTCGAGATGATGGAGATGCTTGTTGTAGGCTTCGTACGGAGGCCTGAGGTGATGTTACTTCTCGAGGTGCAGGAATATATATCGAGGAATGTAGAGAAACTTGAAGGCTGACCTTGTAAACCGTCGGCCCGAAGTGATTCTGGTTGGGCTTCGAAGGATTGCTTCTGCAGGCGGTCTGTAGAAGGTCTTCCTTGATGATAAATCGTAGGCGTTGAAGGAAGCAGCAGGCCGCTCCTCCGGCCGGAAACCGGAGGGCAGTTGTCGGACGTGTTGCTCGTAAAGGTGGAAATCGAGTGTGTGAGTGCGAGTGACGGAGTGAGTATGAGTAGAAGCTCGCTTTTATACGTAGTTCCTGTGACGTAGGACTTCGCGCCAAATCTTAAAACGCCTTGTCCGCGCGTCTTTTTGTTGATAAGGGCTTGCGTTCGCGCCTTTTGAGAAGAAACAGACGTCTCCATTGTTTGGTTCTTTGCCCACGTGTGTTTTCCAAGACTGATGATAGCGTGGAAGGAAAGGATTTGTCTCTATTTGTTGGTCTATTTCTTGTCGATCCGCTACATATATATTATATATATATATATTATCGTAAAGAACGACGCTTGTATAGGAGAATATTCCGCGCAAGATGAGGAGGGAGAACGAAACAAATGAAAAAATGAGGTAACCACCCGGGAATCGAACCCGGGATCTTCCGATTGCCGGTCAGATATGATAACAATTACACCATGGGCCTCGCTCGATCAAATGCCGTAATTTTCCTACATACTCGCAGAAACCAATGCCCCATTTTTTCATGTTTCGTTCTCCCTCCTCATCTTGCGCGGAATATTCTCCTATACAAGCGTCGTTCTTTACGTTAATTATACTGCGTGTTTGCAGTTAAAATGTATATAATGTACGGCATGCGGGAGGTGCCCCCTTGGGGCATTGGTTTCTGCGAGTATGTAGGAGAATTACGGCATTTGATCGAGCGAGGCCCATGGTGTAATATATACTGTATATATATATATATATATATATATCAACGTAAAGAACGACGCTTGTATAGGAGAACATTCCGCGCAAGATGAGGAGGGAGAACGAACAAATGAAAAAATGAAGTAACCACCGGGAATCGAACCCGGGATCTTCCGATTGCCGGTCAGATATGATAACCACTACACCATGGTCCTCACTCGATCAGAAGTCGTAATTCTCCTACATACGCGCAGAAACCAATGCCCCGAGGGGGGCACCTCCCCCATGCCGCACCTATATACTGTATATACATTTCAACTGCAAAGAACACGCAGTATAATTAACGTAAAGAACGACGCTTGTATAGGAGACATTCCGCTCAAGATGAGGAGGGAGAACGAACAAATGAAAAAATGAGGTAACCACCCGGGAATCGAACCCGGGATCTTCCGAGGCGGTTACTATGGTGTAGTGGTTATCATATCTGACCGGCAATCGGAAGATCCCGGGTTCGATTCCCGGGTGGTTACCTCATTTTTTCATTTGTTCGTTCCCCTCCTCATCTTGAGCGGAATGTTTTCCTATACAAGCGTCGTTCTTTACGAAATGTATAATATATATATATATATATATATATATATATATATATATATATATATACAGTGGTATAGTGCTAAATAAAGAAGTGAGGGAACGCATTTTGAAGTGTTACTCAGATGCGGGGGGGATAATGGCGAGCGCGGCGAGCCCATACAGCTGGGGGTCCGGGGGCACTGTAAGCCCCCCGGGAAATCTTTTGAAATCTGACCAATTTCAGGGATATTTTGAGGTCATATGCGCTGGATATTAGGATATATTCCAAGGTTGAAGATGCAGTATTTCCAGTGTCATTAGATATACGACATCCAGTACGATCAATAAAAATAGCTAACAACTGGAATGATTAACTAAAAAAAAGTTAACAACTGGTACGCTGTGGTGACTGTTTCACCAGATCTTTATAGGCTAGCATTGCCTCAGTCGAAGCTAAAAGAAATGAAGCAGTTAATGATTCTTTCTCATATTTCTTCTAGGGGTGGGAATTAAAATTTCATGACATTAGAGATTTGTAAGTTCGGATTTATTTGAAATAGTGAGGGAACGCCGTTCCCTCTACCAAAAAAAGTAAGGGAACGCCGTTCCCACGCGTTCCCACAGCACTACACCACTGTGTATATATATATATATATATTATATATATATATATACAGTGGTGGGCACCGTTAACCAAAAAGTTAACTTCGTTAACCGCTAATCCGTTAACCAAAAAGTTAACTTCGTTAACCGTTAATCCGTTAATTCGTTAAACATGTAACGGAAGTTACCGATAAACCGTTAACGTTAACTTTTATTATAAAAAAATGAAAACACAATATATAATAATTTAATTTTCCCTCTTCTCTCGTTCTCCATTTTGTCCATGAGATGCATGTTGCCCTTCATGAAAATTAGCATATCAAAGTTTTCATCAGACAGGGATGATCTCTTGGCCCTCAGGATGTCCTTGCCCATAGAGAACAAACGCTCCACTGCAGCACTGGAGGGGATGGCTGTGTTGAACTTGATGAACAAGTCCACCAACACTTGCTCACCCAAGAAGGCAGCATCTGTCAGCAAGTCCTTGGAGTTGGTCTCCAGCCTCTGGCGCCACACGCTCACATTTACTTCTCAACGCCATCTATTATCTCATAAAGAAACTAATTCACATTGGGACTTGAAAGTACCGGCAGGATCAACCCGGTAGAAAAATAATTATGGAGATTTTAAAGATGTGGTACCTAGAAGTACCGCCAGGACATAAAGGGTTAAGGTGAAAACGCTCCCATTGTAAGACATCAATTGACTTAATTTATGTCATCAAAGTGACTTGAGAATTGAAATCTTACCTGATCAGTTTTATGGTTCTTGAAATGTATCAAGGAGACTACTAATAAGGTACTCACAGACATATTATAAATATACATGACTTACTTGACAACGATTATTTTTAAATATTCACTAGCACAAACATGTTGTGCAAGAGACAGACTGCAAATGAAACGAATGTAGTTATTTGTTGTAATTGTTACATATATATTATTGAAAATGCCTTAAAATGCTCGTGATATTTCTTGAAAGAAGTTGAAACATTCAACTCAAATGGCAAATCTTTCCGCCTGATTTTACAGTCGACCATGTTTTGCTCAAACCAATGCCATAAATAACTACCATATTTGGTAAGACACAAATTGTGGCGACGGAAACAAATATATCGCCTGATTTTGCACTGCGGAAATGGAAATTCGTTCATCACTATTAACAGTGGCGGATTAATTGCGCACCTGCTCAGCACTGAAAATAATAGAAACTTTTAAACGTTTATTTATGAATTTTTTGGGTTAACGGACTGAGTTAACGGAAGTTAAATGTAACGGAAGTTAATTAGTCCGATAATGATTTTCAAAGTTAACTTAAAAGTTAAATCGTTAACGAAAAAGTTAACTTCGTTAATTAACGATTAACGGATTAACGGTTTGTGCCCAGCTTTGTATATATATGTATATGATATATATATATATATATATATATATATATATATATATATATATCTGATCTTTTGTCTTGTGAATTTGTGATGTTCATGAAACTGACTGACGCATTAACACAACTAAGAACACGCCACCAATGAGCAATGACAAGCGAGAATTGCACGCATTCGCAATGCAGGCCGTAACTAATGCTGCAACATAACATTTTAAAACTGCAACAAAACAAGTTCGTAACATGTTCGTTCGCATTTTCTATAATAATTTAGAGTAAGCTCCAGTCAGTTAAACAGTAAATTTCTAACTGCAATTTGCTTTAAACATCAGTATCGTTTTAGCAAATTTGAATCAGCATGTATAAATACTCAGGACTGAATATATAATTAGTAAAATTGATCGAAACTTTTAACAATGATTTGTTGTAACATGTTCATAACATGTTGTGGAATGCAATGTTTATGAAACTCAATTTTTCTCACATTTTTATTTATATATTACCAAATTCAGCTCATTTCATTACCAGAATACCAAATAATTTTTAAAAATACAAAATTGCTTTTTCATTACCAAATTTGCCCAGATTTGGTAATGAATAATACCAGATGGCAAACCTGAATTCCACATCAAAACCGTCTCACCACCAGTCCCGATTTCCTTTTACGTCATTGTTGACGTAATATATAACCTTTGTTATATGTATATTATGTTAACGTAATATATAACCAGCGTCTTAAGCAGGGTTGTGGAGTCGGTCCAAAATTTTCCGACTCCGACTCCGACTCCGACTCCGACTCCGACTCCACACATTGTAAAAATTCGACTCCGACTCCGACTCCGACTCCGACTCCGACTCCACACATTGTAAAAATTCGACTCCGACTCCGACTCCGCCCTGAAACGTGCGACTCCACGACTCCGACTCCACGACTCCGACTCCACGACTCCGACTCCGACTCCACAACCCTGGTCTTAAGTCACTCTTAACCACTGGGATACCATTAATCTACCAACCAATTTCTTTTTTCCTTTTCTTTTTATATTGTGGGGAAGGATGAACAGCTGATTTTTGCTGCGCGTTGCCTGACGACACCAGGTCTCAATCCTGGGGCCGATGGATTCGTAGTCAGTGACGCTAACCACTACACGCCGAGGCGTGTGTGTATATATATATATATATATATATATATATATATATATATATTGCACTGTAATAAGGTGGTTTATTACTTTATATTTATGTATTTATGGTATTAATTTGACCTTTATTTTAGTCTGTTTTCATTTAAACCACATCATACATTTTTAACCCAAGGTTATATATATCACTGAATATATATATATATATATATATTTTCTTATTTTTCTGTCAATTCGTGTAGGGGTATAAAACGTTTTATAAAAATATTATATTCATCACAAAACTTCTAAATCAATTACAATGCAAAATGAAACTTTGACAGTAATAAAAATTTGTTGAAGAATAACATTTGATAATAAGACAATTAAGTAAAATGCACAAACACTTTAAATTTGACTGTTAGACAATTTTAATTTGCAATTGGTGGTAGTTTAAAGTTAATACAATATATATACAGTATATAATTTATATTTTACGTTTTCTTTCTGTGAACTTTTAAGTAAAGACGATTTTTACGTCTTATTTTATTTTAAACAAACCCGTTTGCTTTTCGGGTAATTTATGCTTAAGTTGGGGAACAATGGTACGTTATGCCACACACTATTTTTCGGTACGAATTTCATTAAAGTTCAAAAGTAATTTTAATCCAATTTTGTTTCATTTTAGACACAGGATCTTTACGGCATCCGCTTTATGTAAAGCTTCGAGAGACACTAATTCTCTCTTCTAATTTTAAGTTCGTTACACTTATGCCCGGACTTTCTTAAAAAAAAAATTAAAATTAAAATTTAAAATCTCTTCTCGAGGATATTCCTCAGGCGATCTTAAAATTATTTCATTTTTATTTTTTACTCATACAAATTCGTATTTTTTGCATGATCAGTTTTGTTTGTTGGTTAATTTATAACCACTATTTAATTAACCTTATTATATTATTCCCATACATAATATACGAGGAGTTATCAAAAAGTATCGATAATTTTATTGCTACGGACAAATGAATGCAAATAAGAAATAACCGTTTACATATGTGAGTCTTCCTGCCCTCTGGCGTCTGCAGTCTGAAACAAAATCTGCTACCATGAGTCAGTAGTTGGTTGGAGCACTTAAAGGGAGGGTGTGTTTTTGCAGTACGTCTGAATCTCGGAAATGGAGTAACGCGCGTGCCAAACTTGGAAAATGTGCATCGAAGACGAACGAAATGATTAAAACAGCTTTTGGAAATGATGCTCTCAGTGTAGCTAACGTTTACAAATGGCACAAAAAGATTAAAAGTGGAGAAACATCGCTTGAAGACAAGGAACGTAATGGCCGCCGGGCCAGTGTTGCCAGATCTACAGATATATCTGTAGATCTACAGATTTTATGAAGCAATTCAGATTTTCAGATTTTTTCAATAATTTATGCATAATCTACAGATTTTTAATCCAGCAAGCAATCATTATTATTTACTTCCAAAATTTACAACAAGGAAATATTAGGCCAACAGTCTCAATCAATAGGACACAAATGTTCTCGGTATTCAGTTTCAGAAGTCGAGTCGACTCGCTTCTGACTACGATATACATGCCGATTAAATCATTTAATCGGCGCTGATTGGTTGATATTCCCTCTACGTCATGGTAGCATGGAATGTTTTTGTTTTTGTTGAAAAAAATGATATTTATCTGTTTAAATCTAAAAAGGATTTTTTTTGGTTTCATTTATGTGTATGAATTAAAGAAGTATTCCGGTGTTCTTATAGTTATTACAGCAATAACCAAATGGTATTTCCTTTGTCACAAAGTAACGGAATTCAATTTGTTTACTTTCATTTACTTTACTTTTTTTGTTAAAGTGCCATATTTATATAAGTTTATAAAAATAAAGAAAATATTATACAAGATTTTATCATTGATAATACCTTAAGACAGTAAATTAAATAAAAAAATGTCAAAATTATTATTTAGATAAATATTATAAATCTACAGATTTCTACAGATTTTTTAATCAGATTTATCAGATTTTTAAAAATTCCATCTGGCAACACTGGGCCGCCCTTCCACTTCTCATTACGGATGAAAATGTCCAACAGATTCGATTTCTGGTACGAGCAAATGTTTCTCCATTTTTAAACGTTTTGTGCCATTTGTAAACGTTAGCTACACTGAAAGCATCATTTCCAAAAGCTGGTTTAATCATTTCGTTCGTCTCCGAACGCACGCTGCTCCATTTCCGAGATTTCGACGTACTGCAAAAACGCACCCTCCCTTTAAGAGCTCGAACCAACTACTGACTCATGGTAGCAGATTTTGCTTCAGACTGCAGACTGCAGACGCCAGAGGGCAGGAAGACTCGCATATGTAAACAGTTATTTCTTATTGGCATTCATTTGTTCGTAGCAATAAAAATATCGATACTTTTTGATCACTCCTCGCGTGTATATATATATATATATATATATATATATATATATATATATATATATATATATATAGAGAGAGAGAGAGAATTTTTCGGTGGGGGGGGAGCCAGGGCCGCGGGGAAGCCGGGTTAAATCCCCGGGGCCCGGAAAGAGGGGGGATAAAATCTAAAAATATTAATAAAGCAATTGATTAATTAAATAACAGAGAGGAAATATAATTAATGGACATACATTTTATAGAGATTATCATAGTCAAACTGAAACATAAAATATTATCCGCGGTTCACCAATGCCCGAGACCGACTGACAGATGTGGAAGCCATTGTAATTGAAAGCCAGTTAGCCCGTACTTTAAATTTCATCAGAATCATTTACCACTTTGGTAGAGAGAAGGCAAAGAAAGTACACTTCTAATTATGAAAATGTTGCAGTAAATAATTGTCTTGCCTCCATGGACTGGTACTGCAATTGTAAATTGTATTGTGATTCGAAAAATATAATGGTCATTTTCCTCGTAGTTGTTTATTCATACTGTGTTTTGAATAGTGACTTGGACATATAATCTTTTTGCTTGTTATGTACACAAAAAACACTCCTAATAAAATACTGAGTAAACAGAGGAGCCCATATACCAATCATTTCCCGGGGCCCGTGGTAGCTCTCGGTGGCCCTTGGGGGAGCAAGGGGCGCTACAAAGGAAATGATGATGATGATGATGATAACATGATGGCTCGGGCACATTGTATAACAATTATTTTAAAATAGATTTGTTAACCCTCATCTATCAACCACAAATGATTAAGCAAGTATAGAATTACAATGGAACTGTGACCAAGTGGAGGGCAAGAACAAATCAAAATGATTTAAGCATGCGAATAATAGGGAATACTATGTATAATTTACCAAACTGAAATCACGAAAACAACTTTAAAAATAAAAAAGCTTTAATAATGGCGAAAAGTAAAGTAAAGGTATTGAGGAGGATCAGAAACACACATTGGTAATGTGTACAATAAGAATAGAACAAAGGGCGATGAAATGTGAAAACGGTGGAAGGGTAATAAAACGTAACTACGAGTGAGTATTATTGTAAGTATTAACTAGATGTGTGTGTGTTGTCAAGAAGGAATAGTCAAGGGCGGATCTAGGCATTTCAGTGAGTGGGGGTAGGGGGGTTCCAAAGAAATTTTTTTCTTAAAACAGACCACCAATGAGCGAGTGTAAAATGAATTGTATCGTTTTATTAGATCAATCTCATTCAAATATGATACCAAAAAAAATCTAATTTGTGTACAACAGTTATCGCAGAAAAATGTTTCAAACAATTACGAATGTCTCGCCAATTAAAAGAACTATCGGAATAAGATGAAGATAAAAATAGTGATAGGGCTGCACCAATACCGAGGGTACCTATGAAAACCATTACAACTACAAATTTGGAAGTACAAAATGTCTCCGGATAAAGATTCAAAAGAGAATTGAATAAAATGAAATAACCATGATCTATTCGCAAAAACAAAATTTGTTTTCAGACGCGCACGCACCATTCAAATAGGGCACTCGCGAGAAATTGAGGGGGAGGGGGTTCAAGACGTCGCCGACCCCGGCCCTTCCCCCATCACATCCGCCTATGATATTAATTCATTGTCGAGAAAGAATATTAATAATAATATACGATGAAGTAGTTTTAAATATATTAACTTTTATACGTATATAAATAGAAATATATAAAAAGGTAAAGGTCATTGCTCGCCCGAGACACCAGATATTTATATGAGAATGGCCTACGTTGGTGTTCTCATGATATTCAAATTTTATTTATTTTGGTAAATGCATATTTTTTGTTAATTCGTGTAACTCCGCAGCGTCCAGTTTATAGCGATAACCACCAGCATAAATACGACAAAATACTGTACCGCAAAAACCAAAATGTACACTTAGAAAAAAGGATATTCGTAAGTATACCTTTTTATGCGGGAATGAGGGGCCGAGGGCGAGCTCCCGCAAAAATGTCACTCCCCCCGAGAGAAGTAGGAAGCGGCTGAAATCAAGGTCAAAGTTTTTGCGTGTGCTTTGACACTGCGTTTGAAAGATTGGAGGTCATTGGCAGGGGGAAAGATAGACTGAGGAAGGTAATTTTAGAGTTGACCGGTAGAATAGATGAAAGATTGCAACCCTCGCATTAGAGAGTTGGACAGAACGGGGGAAAATGTGTCGAAAGTCTGGTACTGCGAGCTCTCCTTAGAGGAGGGAGTATGCATTTAGCGTGTTCAGAAGAACAGTGTCCGTTATAATAGCGATTGTAAAGAGAGAGTGAGGCAACAATGTGGCGAAGTTTTTTATTTAGTCAGTCATAAAAGATCGTTTTTTAATTTTTTTTTAATTTTTCTGTAGAGAAAATGAAAAATATAGTACACACGAACCCTTTAATTCGCACTCGGTATTTTTCGTACTTCGGGTTAATTCGTACATTTCTTCGACCCTTCGAAATATCCAAGGAATTTCAAACTTTTTGGTACCAATGTACGAATAATCCGATAGTTGAATGAATTATACCCACGCGACCCAGGCGACCTGTATGTTGTCACATGCAGTCTTTGTGTGGGCCAACTGAGGTTGCCAATTAGTATTTTTTCTCATACTTCGTAAGAATTTCTAAATGGAATATATTTTAGCAATGAGGAGTGTGCAGTGGGAAAGTATCAAGTATTGTAAAATCATGCTAGAAAAGGGTGGTAAATTTTCTATAAAAAAAGATTCTATGAAAATGTCAAAATGTTAAAATAATCCAACAAATTTTGTACGCAAATACTTCGATACTTCGTACAAAAGTTCGAAACATCTAACTAATTTCGTACTATCCGGTTAATTCGTACCTTCCGGATTATTCGACAAGGGTAGAGCCCCGAAAGTGCAACACACTCCAGACCAGGTCGTGGTTCACACCGAGGATACGTGCAACACCTCGCGTGCTTGCGCTTGGATTGTCCTCAAATCGCCGTAGGATTTCTTCTTCCATGTCAGGAGTGCGCACGTTTCTCTCCCGACCAGTGTCATGCATGTTTGCATGGAATGTTCCAGTTTCTCGCAGTCGCCGATGCAAATGCGCAAACGTTTGGTGGTTTGGCACACGTCTGTTTGGGAAGCGCTGTCGGTACAACCTCACAGCAGCTCTTCCGTTTCCATTGGCAGCCCCATACACCATATGCATGTCAGCCATCTCAGCAGTCGTGAAGCGCTCCATGTTACGCGTACTACGTCCGATTTAAGAATGCCCGCGGCAAGCGCGAGTCTAGCCCACTCCACTTTTTAGCCAATTGCAGCGGCGCCCTCTCGCGCCGAATGGTGACGTCAGCGGACATACACTTATAGACGAAAAGGGTTTGTCTTGGTGTTGCCTATCCCCCTTTACAATTTGTACAGAAAGTTTTTAAACACTATATATATATATATATATATATATATATATATATATATATATATATATATATATATAACGGGTGCGGCAAAAATAACGCCCTTTTTAGTTTATTCTCTTTTATTGAAGGAAATAAATCAATTACAGCATTTTAAGAGAAATAATAAGGTTTTTAAGAAAAATACAGCATTTTAAGAAAAATAATAAGTACTTTCTCAGTAAAAACTAAAAAATAACAAAATGATACAATATAAAAATAAAAAATTATACTGTATAAAACTATAAAGATACAATTATTAAAAGGGCGTTACTTTTGCCGCACCCGGTATATATATATATATATATATATATATATATATATATATACATACTCAGAATGGTCCCCTGAGAAACATCTGTTAAACACAGACCGTGCATGGAACAAGGAACTCTTCTGGGAAATTACATCCACTATAGTTCGAATAAGTAATGATAAATGACAAATACTATAGTATAGTATTTATCATTTGTCATTATTTATTCGAACTACGTATAGTGGATGTAATTTCCCAGAAGAATTCCTTGTTCCATGCACGGTCTGTGTTTAATATATATATATATGTATATATATATATATATAGAGGGCGTCCATAAAGTCACGGATCATAGGAACATAAGCAATGTCTATTTATTTACGGTATGTCTCCATCAGGCCAAATATGTTAAGGACCATTCAAAGAAACCTGCTTTTTCATTTACAAACATGTTTTGAGATTGGTGGGAATCATTTTGAACAAATAAATTTAAAAAGAATGTATTTTCCTATGATGCGTGACTTTATGGACACCCTGTGTGTATATACATATATATATATATACAGGGTGGGTGTATCGATACATTGGCAAAAATGTATCGCGTTACGATATATGTATCGTGATTCGATACGTATATATATAAGCACACCGGACAAAAAATTAGTCACCCCTAATAGCACCGATAGTAGGAAGTTCAAGGTCACACAGAGGGCGCTGATGTAGCATTGGTAAGTGACAAGTAGCGGTGACGTAGCACACAGGATCAGATCTGTTTCGTGGGGTGGTGAAGAACAAAGTGTGTGTTGGATATAGTCTGCAAAATGGGTCGTGAGGCAGACGTTACTCAGTGGCAAAAAGGAGCCATCGTGTTTGGCAGAGCCCACGGACACAAAATGTCTGAAGTAGCCCAATTTGTTGGTGTGTCAACGCGTACTGTCCAGCGAGTTTACAAAGAGTGGTGTAGTTCGCAATCAACTGACAATCGACGGCGTAACTGTGGCCGGAAAACAATTCTCGACAATAGGGGCCGCCGCCATGTTTCTCGTCTAGTAACTGCAAATCGTTTTCAAACCAGAGAACAATTGCTCCAAGAAACCAATGAGGTTCTCCAGCGACCAATTTCCGAACGGACATTGCGACGAGAACTGCATGCGATGGACATCTGGAGCAGGGTACCACGGAAGAGGCCGCTGTTAACAGCAAGTCACAAATTGGCACGTTATAAATGGGTTCAGAGGCACAAAAACTGGACTGCGGCAGATTGGAAACGTGTAATTTGGTCCGATGAGTCCCGTTTTTGTTTGTTCTCCAATGATGGGAGGCGACGAGTACATCGCAGGTCCAATGAAGCCTTTAATCCTGAATGCGTCGAAGGTGTTGTTCAGGCTGGAGGTGGTTCCGTGATGTTCTGGGGATGTTTTTCGTACCACGAAATGGGCCCTCTCGTTCCAGTGACGATGAATTTGAACCAGCAGGCGTACCTCCGCATACTAAACTCGCCGGATTCGTGCGGTTATCAAGGCCAGAGGCGCCGTCACACGTTATTAGGTACATTCTGAGAGGGGTGACTAATTTTTGTCCGGTGTGCTTATATATATATATAATATATATATATATAAATATATATAATATATATATAATAATATAATAATATAATATATATATAATAATATATATATATAATATAATATATATATATATATATATAATTCTGATCTTTTTCCGTGTCCTATCTACCCTATGAGCAGTACAGCAATATAATATGCTCTCAAACACACACTTAATTATTAAAAAAATAATTATTTACCAGTAGCTGTATTTTGATTGGGCAGTTAGGTATATGTTTTTCTTGAAAATAAAATGCTCAAATAATTGATGTTTGTAATATCTCAATCAAGTTGTGTGAATGTGGAATCTTTTATTGATCCATATTTTATATTTCACTGTATTTCAGTAATGGGTACTTTGTTAGAATTAATCTTACATTTTATTAGTGACTCGTTGATTTGTTTTGAAAAAAAAACCTGAAAAAAAAAAGTTTTTTTTTTTTTTTCCAAAAATCCACTGGGGACAACAGGGTCGGGTCCAATCGCGCCAACCCTCGTTAAAATAATGGGTAATAGTTGTAAAAAGAAAAATTAGTATTTTGCCAGATTTTTAGAGCAGATTTACTTTAATCCTTTCATGACGGATGTTACTTTAAAGTCCCACTAGAATTAATAATTTAAATTGTACTACAATGCCTTGTTTCTATAAGTGTTTCTACATGTTTATGTAGGGGTCATTTCGTTGTCGAGAAACGAACCCAAAATGTGTATCATTTCAGTGACTAATTACTGAAATATTTAATTTCGAATAACGATAAAATCTATATTTTTTGTCGACAGAGTGACCGCATATGCTGCGGGAATCATCCTCAAAGGGTTAAATGACTTTGACATTTTTATATTAATATAACCACTGACTATATATATTCTTTGGAAATAGCAACGGGATGACATCTGAAAATGTGTCACGTTCACAGAAGTATCCGCTTATGGAGGCGGGGCCTGTGCATCTCTCAGTAACGCGTATTAAAGTTGGGCTACATTATAAATTGTCCAATCACAGACCCTGTTTTATTTATTCAACAGGTTAACCGATCAAGAAGGAAAATAGTTTTAAACCTTAAATCCGATAATATTTCTTTAAAATATCTGTACAATAATATAACATATCAAAAAATTGTTCTTAAACCTACAAATCGTAATAATAAAAAAAGTTTTCCATATTAGGAAAGCCCATTTTACCTTATAATTTATTTTCCCTCACAGCTTTACATAATTATTAATTTTTGGAAAATATTAATTATTATTAATTCTTTAATGATTTTACTGGAAGCTACGTCGTGCCCACGTCGGAACACAGCTTCCCGATAGCTCAGCGAGGTTAAGTGTAGTAGTTGGGTAGGTGACCCTCTTTTGTGTCGAAATGATGTAACGACATGTAGTTTGGACCCCATGTCCGGCTGCAGGTCCCCTTCGTAATGTTAAGAAAGAAGTTAGAATACATGACACTCCTGTTCGCTTTGTCACTTGTTTGTGATGTCAAAAAGAAAGTAATAACCATAAGCACATTTGGGCATTATAATATTAGTTACTGTTAAAAACGTCAAATAACCAAACATTCATGTTAGATTTT
Organism: Bathynomus jamesi; assembly: GCA_023014485.1. Classification (NCBI taxonomy): domain Eukaryota; kingdom Metazoa; phylum Arthropoda; class Malacostraca; order Isopoda; family Cirolanidae; genus Bathynomus; species Bathynomus jamesi. The sequence continues at coordinate 938,746 of JAJOZX010001296.1, forward strand.
ATTTGCAGTGACTTCTGTTGGGTTTGCCATTGTGCTCCGGCTCGGAGTTGCGGGTCTCTTGCGCTTTCTTCTCTACACCATCTTTGTAGACACTCTGGCAGCGGGAATCCTTGTGGCGACCGCTCTATGGTAAGCAAAACTGAAAATATTATATTTAGTAGAGATCCAATATACGCCAAAGGTGTTGGTTTATTTAATCTTGCGACCCCTTGCAGGGTGATAACCAATCATTACATGTTGAGACCAACGTGCCTGGATCAGGACGTAGAATGGGGATATGCCTTCGACGTGCATCTCAACGCTTACTTTCCTTCCCTCGTTATTCTTCACTTTTTCCAGCTGTTTCTATATCCATGTAAGTTCCTTTTTACTTTTGGGTTGGGATTTGAGTGGGTCTTATATTTTTGTAGGTCTGATATTTACAGTATTATCATTTCGATCATTACACACGTGTCAACGACTGGAATTGAAAGGATTACATTTTTAATCCTTAATCTCTTCGTTGGGCTGGTCGGACCAACGTTGTTCTCTCCACGTGACATTTAATCGAAAAGTTATTTGAGTTAAGTTAGTTAAGTTAGATGGTGTAGGTCGTCGGCTGGTAGCTGTGGTGAAAAATAAGCCTCTTCTCAAAGGTGATTAGGAGGCGTAGAACAGTCTCTTTTTCGTAATATGCAGTTTGAGAGTGACGAGAAGTAAATGCCAGATTTCGTAAAATGTATTTAGTTTTAACCTTTCATTGTGATTAACGTAATAAAACGTTCATTGTGTAAATGCTTACATTAAAAAAGGTTATAACATTCACCTCAGTTTACATTTTTTCTAAAGCATAACCATACAAGTTCGTATGGAAATGATTGTTCGCTCACAAAACGTGATAGATTTAAAATCTATTCAACATTTGAATACATTACGAATTTATTTTTTTTATTTTTATTTTTTTTACTTTTAATATGCAGTCTACGTCTTGGCCCCCTTTGCTTTGTCCGGAGCGATAGGGCGCGTCCCTCTGTGGCGAATGTGGGAATACACCTTTCTTCGGTGTAAGGGCTTTCTCTGCCCTCGTGGACCATTGGGCCCGTTTGGGGACCCGGCTGATCTCCTGCTTCTTTTTCTTTCTTTCTCCTTTAACCCATTCTTTCTGGCTTCTCCGTTTTTTTGGCGTTGTTCTTTGGACCTTGATTTTGACCCTTTCCTTGGCCCTTGGGTGTGGGAGGTGGTTGCCCTGCACCCTTGTCGCTTTCCAACCAAACCCAAACCCTGTCCCTGCCACTTTTCACCGCGCGTTGGATGAGAGTGGCCGCCTTTCAGGCACAGGGACTGGGTGCGGGTGTATCTCCCCTGCGTGACATCTATCGGCGGTGGGACCAAGTGTGCCCACACTTCGCCTTTCCCTTGTTGGAGTCGGTGGTGGCTGGATGCGCGCGGGGGATGAAGTTCTTTTTTGTTTTGCTATGGACACTTCTCCCCCCGGCTTACGACTACTGCTTCTCATTCCCGGACTACTACTTCTCTCAACACTCGGGTGGTGGGCAACCAGGCCCTCGAGTCCTTTACCACTGGAAGACCGCAACCTAATGGGGTTGACCCCCCTGTGGAAGCGGAACGCTTGCACTCTCCTTTTCCGTTGCCGACCCCAGTCCGTCCCTCGACTACGCCCTTGGACCTACACTCTCTGGAGCAGGGGTCTCGCCCCAGCCCACTTCAGCCACCTTCGGGCAAGTCAAGTTCCACCGAGGACTTGCCCCCACAACCCGGCTTCTTGCTCTCCCCATATGCCCCCCTCACCCGCCGTCAGCCCACCTCCCCGCGGAGAGAGCCTCGCGGCGGACGGGGGAGCCGGCATTCACGGCCGTCCTATCGACCGTTGAATATCCCAGTCCATTTCGACTCTACAGCCTCCCTCTCCCTCCCAAGTATCCACAAATTCCTGGTGATTCGGCCTACATCTGGGTCCCTCCCGAACAACTCTGAACGGACGTTCCAGGCGATCCGAACCCACAGCAACTCCAGCCGCTATGACGTACGCCCACAGAGGGATGGCTCCCTCCTCGTAAAATCACGCTCAGCCGCAGAGACGAAAGCCCTACTCTCCGTCACTGAGGTCCTTGGATGCTCGGTGTCCGTTTCCCCACACCCTCGCCTGAACCAGAGTCAGGGCACTATTTACGCCACCCGCCTATTGTCGGTCGCAGTGAACGAGCTCCTGGAGGACCTCGCACCCCAAGGAGTCACTAAGATCTATCGTTTCACATCCCGACAGGGAGGCACCCCCTCCCCCACCCCACGTCTGCTCCTTACTTTCAACCACTAATCCCCCCGGCCGCATTGTATGGGGTATGGGAGACCGCGCCTCATGCGAGTTTTCTATCCGCCCATACGTCCCAGACCCGACCCGTTGCTTCAAATGCAATAAATTCGGACACGTTAGCTCCGCTTGTCGACAGCCGCATCAATTATGTGTTCACTGTGGACGACTCGCTCACCCTGACAGGTGCCCCAACACACCCAAATGCTCCAACTGTGAAGGCGCACACCCCTTTCATCCCGAGAATGCCTTTTCTTCAGGTTCGAGAGGAGGTCCGAGGCCTACAGGTGACGGACTTCCTTAGCCCCCGTGAGGCACGCGACAGGGTGCGGAGTCGGGAGGTGAGGCCGGGGGTGTCCTATGCCGCTGCTCTCGGCTCTATCATCTCGGCACGCCGCCCTGGCCTGCCGCCGAAACCCCCCCAAGCCACTGCTCCCTGTTCCCCAAAGAAAACCCTCGCAGGACCCGACGGTTTCCTGTCCCCCCACCATTCCTCCTCTTCCCGCACCTCACCTGCCACGAATCCCCCAGGTGTCTGGGACCAGGACACCCAGGTCCCATCCACCTCAAACCCCGCCTTCCCAGTACCCTGCACACGCCCGAACCTGCCGCCCGGAGCAAGCCGTCGAGGCGGAGACGCCGGAGCGTGTCACCGGACCCTCCGGCCTTCCAACGTCTCTCTCCCTCTTCCCCTCGGACCAAGAAGACGGCTCGGATCCTCACTCCGCCCACCACGTCTACTATGTCCATCTCTCCCCATCGCAGAAGTCCCACCACTCTACCCCCACAGACTCTGACAATAGTGGCTGAGATCCACGACCCGCCCCGGACGACGGGACCCAGTCCGAACAATATCCTCTCCCCCGAGGATCCGGTGGATGCGGCCCTGGCGCAGCTGCACGGTGTGACCGAGGGAAGCTCGGCCGCGCCCGCCCACGAGTCTTATGGATCTGCCCTTGCCTCCTGGTGCCATTTTCTCCACCCCTCCACGAGACTACTCTGATTCACCTCCTTCCACCCCCATCGTACCTACTCCCCCAACATCCCCGGCCCCTCCTTGTCAGCTACCCTGTGTACGCCCTCCCTCCCACCCGCCCGGTCCTTTTGGTACCCCTTATCACCACCTCGAGTCCGCCATGAGACCCCGGACAGGCGGGGTAGCGCCACTTTTGGGGCTACCGTGCCCCCTCCTGGTCCGACCATAGAAGCCCGTCACAGTACATCCGACCCTCTCAGCCCACGATGTTCCTCTGCCTGCCGTGATCCACGCCTCCGGTCTCGCTCGGCCGACTCGATCCCGCCACCTCCGCGGGGTTCGACAGGCCGACCGATTCCTTCCCTGGTGAACGGTAGATAGCCAGCCATGCTCCCGACCAAGCCTTCAATTTCGCGAACTCCGGATCTCCCTTCATACTCCAACCTCCTAGCACCTACACCTTTACCCATCCCCCTTCATCAACTAATGGATCCCCCGAAAACCACAATAGTCCACTGGAACTGTCGAGGAATATTCGCAAATTATGAAGGCCTTACCTCCCTGCTTGCCACTTCCCGTCCGGTGTGTGTGTCTCCAGGAGCTAATCCTGGGGACCAGGCCCATGCCCTGCCCTACTGGTTATTTTTGCACCGCCACCCCGCCTCCTACCTGCACTCGAAGGGGAGCTGCCATCCTCGTACACCACGCAGTCCCCTTCTACAACCTCCATCCGGTCCCCACTACAGGTGACTGCCGTCCGGCTCTCCCTGGATAGACAGTACACCGTCTGCTCCATCTACCTCCCCCCCACGCTCAAGTCTCCCGCGACGACCTGGTGGAAGTCGTGGAACAACTCCCTAGGCCCTTCCTACTGCTGGGCGATTTCAATAGTCGCCACCCCTTGTGGGGCGACACACGCACCACCTATATGGCCCCAACCCTGATATCCGTCATGACCGAACTCTCCTTCGAGTGCCTCAATGGCTCTCCTACTTTTTACCATGCCACCACCTGCACTCCATCCTGTATAGACCTGTCCCTCGTTTCAACTGATGCCCTCCTAGACTTCACGTGGCAAGTCCTCCGAGAGGACCATGGAAGTGACCATCTCCCCATACAACTCACCCTTAATCGACCCGACCAGACTGTTCGGGTACCGGTAAGGTGGGTTACTACCAACGCGAATTGGGCCCGCTTCCGCGACAACACCTATACCACCCTTACAACTGCCCACTTCCCATCCATCGACGAGTGCATCGCTTACTTCGAGTCCGTCGTTCTAGCGGCCGCAAGCACTAGCGTACCACAATCCTCCGCCTACCCCCGCGCCCGACGGGTGCCTTGGTGGACCCCGGAGTGCGCGGAGGCCGTGCGCGCCAAGAAGAAGGCAACTCGGCGCTTCTACCGGACGCGACTCCCCATCCATCGCACGGAGATGCAGCGGGTCAGGGCCATCGCCCGCCGCACAATGAAGACAGCGCGCCGAACCTCTTGGCGTGCCTTTGTGTCCGGCATCACCGCCAACACACCTTCGGCTACCATCTGGAAGAAGGTGCGGGTGTCGAGAGGCGACATGTCCCCTCCCGACCCCCGGTCCTCCGGACTAACGACGGACTCCTATGTGAACCCAAGTCGGTGGCAGACCACCTTGCTTCTACCTTCGCCGCCGTTTCTTCCTCTACAGCCAATTCCGTACCCGCCCCTGACGATAGCCCCTCTCCCCGTCCATAGACAGCACCTACAACCGATTGTTTACCATGCGTGAACTACAGGCGGCACTGGCCTCTCGACGATCCCCTTGTCCCGGTCCGGACGGTATTCCGTACGGCATGCTCCAGCACATCCACTCTACCTTACAAATTTTCCTGCTGGATCTATACAATCGCATATGGATAGAGGGCGCCTTCCCCTCTAGGTGGAAGGAGGCCCACGTCATCCCTATCCCCAAACCCGGCAAAGATTCCCTGGACCCCACAAACTACAGACCAATCGCCCTGACGTGTTGTGCCTGCAAGATCCTCGAGAAAATGGTTGCCACGCGATTATCGTTCGTCCTTGAACATAACAATTCCTTCCCGTCTACCCAGTCCGGCTTCAGACAATTCCGCTCCACCACTGATCCCCTCCTGCTTCTCAGCCGAGACATACAGGATGCCTTCGACAATGGACAGTTCGTACTGTCAATTTTTTTTGACATCCAGAAGGCCTATGACACCACCCGTCGAGCAATGATCCTCGATCAGCTCCGACATCTTGTCCTCTCTGACACCTTTGTGCAGGAGGACGGGGTCCCACAGGGGCATCCTCAGTGTTCTCTGCTTCTCCGTCGTGATGAACACGGTCTCACAATGCCTTCCACCCACCATCCGCTCCTCCATTTACGCGGATGATCTTGCAATCTACTTCGCAGGGCGAGAACCGTCTGTTGTTCAACGACAGATGCAGCTTGCCATCTACCGGGTGGAAAGGTGGGCGACGTCGGTGGGTTTCCGCCTCTCCATCCCTAAGTCCAAGTGTATGGTCTTCAGTAGAAGAAGACCCACAGCCCTTCCTCTACCCTCTGTCACATTATACGGCAGGCCTCTTGAGGTGGTACCCTCCACGCGTTTTCTGGGCATGACCCTAGACCGACGGCTCAATTGGGTTCCCCATCTGAAGCACCTAAAGCAATCCCTTCGACGCCCCCTCGCTCTCCTGGATCACCTCTCTCACACCACATGGGGGTGCAGATCGACGCTCTCTTCTTCGCCTTTACACTTCCATAGTGCAGTCGAAGCTGGACTATGGTAGTGCAGTTTACGGTTCAGCCTCCACCGCCCGCCCCCGTATCCTGGACCCGGTACTTAATAGAGGCCTCCGCCTCGCCACCGGTGCCTTCCGCTCCTCCCCAGCCTCCAGCCTCCATGTGGAATGCGATCATCTCCCTCTCGCCCTCCGACGGGGTCTTCTCTTCATGAGGACATACTCCGTGCACAGAGGCTACCTTCTTCGCTTCTGGGCACGGTGGTTTCAGAACTACCACCTCAGGGACGGAGCTGGCACTTCACTGAAGCGGTCCGCTCTTTCCTTGATCTTTTCAACATGCCCGCCCCCTCAGTTCTCCCCATTTCATTCAGCATCTACCCCCCTTGGATCCTCACCCCTATCAAGTTTTGCAAGGATCTGTGTACCCTACCGAAGACTACCACGAGCGCCATGATATACAGGTCACTTCCGCGAACACGCAACCCAACACCCGGACGCAGTCGCCATTTACACGGATGGTTCCCGCTCGGAAGCCGGTGTGGCCTCCTCAGCGGTGATTCTGTCCCAGCCGCTTTCCCGGGGCGTCGGCCTGCCCCGCGAGGCCTCCGTTTTTTCGGCGGAACTTTTCGCCATTACGGAGGCCCTCGATATCGTGCGCACCCACTCTGCCAGCTCCTTCGTCACTTATTCGGATTCCCAAAGTGCACTCCTCTCCTTGGAAAGATTTAACTCCCCCCACCCGCTCGTCTGTACCATCCAGCAAACCTTCCACTGTCTAACGACCCTCCAACACAAGACAATCGCCTTCTGCTGGGTCCCGGCTCATGTCGGCATCCAGGGTAACGAGGCGGCGGATCGTTCAGCAAAGACGGCCTGCTCACTGCCGGCCTCCTCCCGACCCCTCCCTTTCTCCGACTTCTTCCCGACTTTCCGCTCCCACTTCTGCTCCATATGGCAGCGGGAATGGGACCAGGCCACACAAAATAAACCACACGATCAAGCCACGAGTAGGATACTGGGCCTCCTCATTCCACCGGTCCCGCCATAAGGAAGTAATCCTAGCCCGTCTCCGCCTAGGCCACACCCGCATCACCCACGGACACCTTATGGCGAAATCGCCAGCCCCGCTTTGCCCTACCTGCCATACCCCTATCACTGTCATACACCTCCTGGTGGAATGCACAAAGTTGTCTGCTCTTCGTCGCAGGTGTTTCCCTCTCTCGGCCGAAGATCCCATACCCGACCGGCTACGATCCATACTCGCCGACGGCCCCCACTTTTCAACGGAAGCGATTCTCTTCTTCCTTACTCACTCCCAGCTGCTCCATCGCATTTAAAACCGTACCCCTCCTACCCACTATCCAGCAACTGACCCTTACTCACTCCCCTAGTCTACCACCCCCAACACAGTAACATCACCCAATCACCGCCTCGCCGAGATATGTACCGCCCTTTTAGGTACGAATCGGCGGTAAATCACAGAAAAAAAATTAAACGACATTGGGTCCGGATAGTTTACAGTAATTGGATTGGAGACCGTCCTCTGCGTCCGGATTATGTACTGACCATTTGCGGGTTCAGATACCACGTAAAGCCGTAGGTCTCCTCCCTGACGCTTTTTATCTCAGACATTTGAAAGATTTGAAAGACGTTATTGTAGGCCCCTTAACGAAGATTTTTAATCAGTCACTCGAAACGGGGATTATTCCTGAAGACTTCAAATTAGCTAACGTCACGCCCATTTTTAAAAAAGGCGACCGCACAGTAGCTAGCAATTATAGGCCCATTAGCTTAACGTCAATTGTCGGTAAACTATCGGAATCAGTCGTTAGGGATAGTATCATCGATCATTTAGAAAGTCGAGATTTGATTAATAGTAGTCAGCATGGGTTTCGACGCCATAGGTCTTGTTTAACTAATTTGTTAGAATTTTATAACGAAATAGTGCGCAAATACGATAGGCATAGAGCGGCTGACGTTATTTATTTAGATTTTAAAAAGGCATTCGATACAGTTCCGCATAGAAGATTAATTGCGAAGGTTAAAGCGCACGGTATACGCGGTCAGGTAGCTAACTGGTTAGAGGAATAGCTTCGTGCTAGGAGACAGAGGGTCGTTGTTAATGGTAGTGAATCGGGGTGGTTGGATGTAGGTAGCGGTGTCCCACAGGGTTCAGTGTTAGGCGCATTGCTATTCGTAATTTACATTAACGAAATAGATGTAGGATTGACTAGTAACGTGTCAAAATTCGCGAACGATACCAAAATAGGCGGTAAGGTTGTTAACGAGGACGATAGAAATAGGCTCCAAGACGATGTAAATAGGATTATGGAGTGGACGGATAAGTGGCAGATGCAATTTAACGTAGACAAATGTAAAGTTTTGCATATAGGTTCTCGTAACAATAATTACACGTACACGATGGATGATAGAGAGTTAGCGAGCGTTGACGAGGAAGTAGATTTAGGCGTACGCGTATCTAAGTATTTAAAGGTTAGGAACCAGTGCCTGGAGTCTCGCGTAAAAGCTAATAGGATGTTAGGCTTCATAGCGCGTAATTTCGAATTTAAATCGAAGGATATTATATTGCTCCTTTACAAGTCCCTAGTTAGGCCTCATTTAGAATATGCCGTTCAGTTTTGGTGCCCGTATTTGCGTGAGGATATTGATAGGTTAGAAAGGGTTCAGCGTCGTGCCACGAAACTAATTCCGTCATTGCGCAACAAGCCTTATGAAGATAGGATTAAAGAGTTAGACTTGCATTCACTCGAAACTAGGAGATTAAGGGGGGAGCTTATTGAAGTTTTCAAAATCGTTAATAACATCGATAACGTAAATTTTGACAAACTGTTCACTTTCGATAATAGTAATACTCGTAATAACGAATTTAAGTTGCGTGGCAGACATTTCAGTACTAATATCTCTAAAAACTTCTTTACGTTTAAAGTAATTGATAAATGGAATAATCTTCCCGCGCCGGTCGTGAACTCTACCAGCGTTAATATGTTTAAGAACCGTCTAGATAGGCATTTTAAAAACATTAACGTTGCTTAAAATAAAAAAACAATTGGCAACAGGAGCTCTGGGGGTTGTAATCGGGGATGAGTCTGTTGACGTCTAATGCCAGCTTGTGACATGCCAGCGTGTGATGCCAGCAATGAAATTATTATTTAAAAAAAAAATTAGACTAACACGAACGTAGATGTAGCTCGTAGCGTAAACTAACCCAGTTTTTGTTTTACCTTTTTTTTTCCTATCCTCTCTTTACGTGCATGTCTGTAACTCTCTTTACTTGCATGTCTGTAGTTTGCATGGTATGACAGTGAGTTAAGACCAGGGCTGTGGAGTCGGTCAATTTTGAGTGGAGTCGGAGTTGGAAGTGCATAGTTGGATGGAGTCGGAGTCGGTGCAAATCCTTCAATTATAACCATAGCAGCCTAGGCCTAGGCCTAGCTCAATTTTATGAATAAAATAGATTTAACCTAATGTTTTAATATATAATATAATATATAAATAATATATAAATGTAAATAATATATAAATATAGTTGCTTATAATTAATAAGGATTATAATTAATTAATTAACATAATAATAAGGAAATTTAAAAATTTTGTACTAGCAACCCTAAATCTTCTTCAGATTTTTAGATTTCAATTTGATAATTTTGATAAGCATCACTGAAAGAAGATTTAATGGAAGCGATCCTTTTTTTAAAAACAAATTCAGTTTAGGTTAGTACATTTTGTTACGGATGTTTATAATAATACAAAAACATCTTATTAATTTGCTAAACCAATAATAATCTTATTTTGTTTAAGCTTCAATCAGTTTGTATTTTGGGATTTATTGTAATTTTTGAATAAAGAGAAAAAAAAGCCATTAAGGCATAGTTATAGCCACTAAGTACCCTGATGAGTCATGTGGTGGTGACGAAATGCCTTGTTTATGAATCTCCATTGGCCTAATAAAACTAATCGTAATCAATTTGGCCTTAACATTCCATCCGAGTCGGAGTCGTAATTATGCAAGTCAGATTTCTGGAGTCGGAGTTGGAGTCGGCAAATTTTATCACCGACTCCACAGCCCTGGTTAAGACTGTGTTTGCATGGTTTGTAAGGGTTCTTATTTTACTTCTTTTCATCTTTCACCCCTTTCCTATTCTTTTCGACTATTTTTCCGACTTGTTGGCAGTGGCCGGCGGATGATGATGGTGAGTCTTTCTTTCTCTTTTACTGAATGAATGTTAACCGACGAATGATAGGTTTTCTACTTACTTAACCCCTTATTCTCCTCATTTAACCCCCTCCTCTTTCCTTTCTCTCGGGCTAACCTTAGAGTGGATCTTAGGGTCTTTGTTAGCCTTAGCTTCTGTAGATCTGTAGATCATGTGACCATAGATGTTGCGAAGGAAGTTAAACAACCCCATCATTATATTATTACATCTGCTGGGAAACGGACTCGAACATAACAAAAGTTTTATATAATACAAATCTCACGCAGGCTTCTTAACTAAATGGTCATTTAAAAGTGTTTGTGGCTTCGAAACGATTAGATTATGGACCGTAAAGACGATCCTTTGTTCAGAATGTAAAAATAATTTGCAAATTTAATGTAACCTTTGTACTTCATTTAAATTTTTTTTTCAGTTTTCCTTAGTGAGGATTGGTTCATTTCGAGAATGTTTGGCAATCTTTTGTGGGTGTTAGCCATCGGGTACTATATTTACATCACATTTCTTGGTTATAATGGTGAGTTTTGATGTTTTTCTTGATAGATATTTGCCTTAATACAGGAGGAGGAGGAGGAGGAGGTGGTACACAAATTTATTAGTATGAATATATCGGGATGTGTAACTTGTATATGTTATATAGTTCGAATAAGTATACTGTATATTAGTATTTTAACTGCATGTGTATATAATAATTTTGGATATCTGATTCAAATATCTGCTAAATTTATATCATGTATTAAACTGAGAGTAATATTTGGAATAAAAAAATTTATACGTTTGCTTTTTTAATAAAGGAAAACCACTCTCCTTTAAACTCATTGAACCATTGATAGGGACCCGTAACAAAAACACATACTCAAGAGGAGTCAGTTAGCTTAGACTTAAGGAGTTTAATTCTATTATTTCCCTCAGCTTTAACGATCTTACATCGGACAAGATGTTTCTTATTCGCGTTGCCGGTCCTCGCTTTCTTCTACCTCCTCTCTCTCCTCGTCGGGTGGAACCTGTGTTCAGTCCTCGTTCACTTCTACCAGTACAGAGTTCTCTGAGACTTCCAGAAATTCAGGAGGAGATCTGCGGAGCAATTTTGAGCTCTACAGCTTCTAGGAGACTGAGATAGTTTTAATGGTGTCTGAAATCTCCCTCGAATTTTGTTTCTTGGGCATTTTCCGTTATATTTCGAACATCTTTCAGCTCATCCCCTTTTTAATGTGTGCATCTCTTTTTCCTTATGTTGTCTCACTATTATTACTACTAGTAGTAGCAGTAGCAGTAGCAGTAGTATAGAAATTATGATTTCAGACTAGGCTAAAAATTCCAATCACGGTCAAATTGATTTTATTCATGAAGTCCCTCAGTGTAGAAATGTATATTCAACCGATGATAGTTTTATGATGTTTTATTTCTTGTTGATAAACATATTGTTTTATGAATAATGAATCAAAGATAGTTTGCGCAATAGACGTTATTATTTTCAACTACTTTAATCATCAGTGTTATGTAATTTCCGGAAAGCCATTTTAAATTTAAACGCAACCATCCCGAAAATTTAGATCTATATTATTATTAAATATATTTTCAGTTGAAAAAGATTTGCAAAACTAACAACTAACGATATATATATATAAGCAAACAAACCACAGGAAAAAGAAAAAGAAAAACGAAATCCGAGCGCTTTCGTGATATATTCACATCTTCAGGGACAAGAAAGAAATTTCTTTCTTGTCCCTGAAGATGTGAATATATCACGAAAGCGCTCGGATTTCGTGTTTCTTTTTCCTTTTCCCTGTGGTTGTTTGCTTATTAATAAGATCACGTGTTATTCTGTGATTTTACTGTATAGTATGAGTACTGTATATATATATATAGTATGAGTACTGTATTTATATGTTGCATGAAAATTTGATTGCAGAGAATTGAATGTCAAATATATTTATTTATTTATAGTTTGTGTGTAATATGTCACACTTTGAAGTTATACACGGATTCCATATTAATTTATGTACAGTCGGATCCAAACGTCCTGTCTAAATTGAAGTTTCGTATTTCTAACCAATACTTAGCAGTAAAAAATATGGTGTCACAGTATATTATGAGTCAGAGGTCCCCAAGTACACTGGTTCTCCACATTTTCTTCAAATCTGTAGACACACCTGTCCCAACATGAATGAAGACGAATTGAAACGTGCTGTGCGTGCGCTCATGGCTCAATAAGCACGCGTCGCAGTTTTACAATGGCTTCGAATCATTAGCGTCACGATGGGAGCGCTGTCTCAAGTAGTGTACTTAAGGACCTTTGACTTGTATGTACAGTATAAGCATTGTTGCCCTATTTATTGAACATCCTATACACACACACACACACACACACGGTGTCTCATAAGTCCGGTCTCATAGGAAAATTTATTTTAAATTGAATTTACAAAAGTAATAACATTGGAAGTAAAACAAATGTTCAGATTGATGTCTTGTTTTGAATTTTTTTTTTGTAGGAGTGTAACTCGCTTCCATATTAGCCATTGCGTGTTGTTATACTTGCAACCAAAAAAACGCGTCAAAACCAGACGTCAATTTGAACATTTGTTTTGGTTCTAATGTATTGCTCGCGTAAATTTAATTTAAAATAAATTTTCCAACGAGATTGAGTTTATGGGACACCCTGTATAATATTAGTGAAAATTGAATTGAAATGAGAGTATATTTATTACGATAAATATTTCGTTGCAGTTTTGTATGAAAACGTGTTTTTACAGAACGTTCGATTCACGAAGGGTTAATTTTAATTATTTGATTTTTATATACGTGTTTGCGAGTAATTAAATGTAGTATGAAGATTATATTTTTTATACCAATTCTTTCGTTTAATGAGTAATAATAATAAGTATTTGGCTTCGTAGTTTTGTTCGTAATTAATTAATTTTAGGTTTGTAATGTATAGTTTGTTTTTAGTGGTTTAAGAGCGACCACCGTACGTATTCGTTTCTCTGTATGCGTAATAATCTCCATATCGTGTAGAAGAGCCTCTAGCTCTGTGGGTAACAACAACAACAACAACAACAACACGTTTCGCCGTAAACGAAGCGAGGACACGGAGGTCGGGGATTCGAATCTCGATGGTGCTGGTAATACTAATCCGGTAATTTTTTACTATCAGTCCAGCCTCTGGAAACTGAAAATAAAGTTTACCATAAGACTACATTTTTAAAACAACTTTTATTAAGTACAATATGAAGGCAAATGCCGATTAAAGCTATAAAATTAATGTTAAGAAATTATTTTTTTGAGCGATAAAATCGCGGATCATGTTTTTGGGAGTGATAAAATGGCTGATTCCACAAAGGTTAGGAAGGTACCGCTAACAAAATTGGGGGGTTTGACCTGAACTCGTAAGATTTTAGTGTCACGATGGCGTCGGTTTGCGATGGTTGTAATTATTCACTGTTTAACTTCTTGCAAATTTTTTGATGATGAAGAGGCTGCATTTAATTTTTATGTAGAACACGATGTATTGCTAAAAGAATTTATTTGCCCTAAGAAAAACAAGGAAGGTACTGTTTGTGGTAATAAGTGTGTGTTCGATAAAAACGGAAAAGCTTCATGCAAATTTAGGTAGGTTAGGTTAGTATAGTATAGTTTTACGGTATATATAATATATACAGTGTTCGTTTTACTACATATATATAAGTGTATATATATATATATACCCCTTTTAGGTCACTCATGTTGGCTGTTTCTACAATTTACATAATTTATATATCAATGGATTCGTTTTTACATCGCGAATGCGCCCTAGTTAGTCTCTACTGAAAGAATTACCCACATTTTAGGGTATTTTTTCACACTTATACCCCAAAACAAACTTCGTGTCTTAACTTAGTTTTGGGCCAGTTCCCTCACTTGACTCCAAATCGCATTACTGGTGTAATAACGAATCATTGATCTATAAATTATGGGAATTGGAGACCGGAGTGATAGTAAAAAATTACCCTAATCCGAGTGTTTACGTAATGGGCCACATTCTTCTGGTTAGAGCGCTGTTGCCAGTTTCTGGTCCTCCATAATTGATTAATTATCGTTGTGTAAGAGTATTAATTTCCCGATAAAATATGTGTAAAAACGACACTTTTTCAAGTAGACTCGAGAAGTTCGTTACTTTGTATCCGATTTATAATTAAATAAATCTGTCAGCCGAGAGAATGAGCGTCTGAATCACGCAACCTTCGCTTTAAGTTGTAAATGACTGAAAAACATAACCGGGGCTCGAGACCGTCCTTACCTCACAGCTCCTACTTTCCTACTTTATTGCCTTTTCCATTTTCGTGTGATTGTTTTTAAAATGTATTTATATTTTTTTGTAAAATAGTGTGTGTTGAATGGAGCAACAGCGTAAATATTGGTGTCGCTTACAAACCTTTTTTTTTGGGTGTCGTAGGTGAGTTCACCGAAATCACGCGACGCGGGTTAGAATCCCCACTGATACGAAGTTTCCTCAGTGTGATGCCTTTCCATCTTTCATAATAAGAGTAATAACAGCTAAATAGTTTCAAGATTTTTATTATTTCTCGTCATCTAATTTACTTTGTAAAGGACTTTTTGATATTAATATTCCTCTGGAATCCGAAGTAAGGATAGTAAGTAATGTACCGTGATAGTTCTATTATTCAGTGTTAGGAGCGTATTGCAGATATTTTTTTGTTGCTACATTGCAGATGCCTTTTCTTAAATTTAATATTTGCTGTTTTGTCAATTTAAAAAAAATTTATTTATAAACCAATGCTGACGTCTCGCGCGCTACAACGTTCGCAATTATACGATGATTTAGGCTTGAAATTGAGTTTGTGTACGTGTAACTGAAGTAGTCTTTACACTTATTTGTATATTGGTGTAGTAAAGAAATTAAATGACATTAAAATTTGAGTTGAGAGTATTTGATTCGTAGTTGAAATTATTTTTGCATTTCGTGGTTTATGGCTGACGGAAATGTATGCTTTTTTTTTTTATGCAAATCATTTTAAACACGTCTGTTTACAGTCGGTTTCACTAGGGTTTTGTGCTGTAGTGTCTACCCAATGGCAGTTACATTTCTTAATTACATTAACGTGCTTTAAAGCGAATATTTAAGATATGATTCCATGAATAAATATTTCCTATCAAGATACGAAGTTCAATGTATTTCCCATTCCCTAGAGACTGGGATACGCTGTATTTCGACTTTTTGAATGGATGAGCTCCAATAGTTCGAGATCAGATTGGTTTTGATGGCACACTGGCACAGTTCAGCACCCAATCCGCCTCAGTAGATGAGATATGGCTTGCCACCACTTTTATAATAACTTGGATTCAGGGCGGAGGGTGCTCTTTGAATGTTACGCGTTACCTAATGAATTGTGGAGGGCATATTAGTGGGCGCTTCAGTTTAACATTAACTGTAAGGGACAACTAGAAAAATAGTTTACATTTAACCCTTTTTAAAAAAAATTCTCAAGATTTCATTTTGCAAATAAATTTTACAGGTTTTTTGTAGTTTCATTTTGCGAAAAATGATTGAGGAACAGAATTACTCAAATTACAAACCTTCATTAAATTAAGCGTTTTCACAGAACCCATAATCCGTATGGGTGATGCGAATATATTGTGGTCGGGGTTCGACTTCCAATGGTGCTAGCGTAATGTGTCACATTAGTTTCGCTTGTTTCTGGCACTCCTCGCTGATTATTACAAGTGAAGATTTTGCAGGTTCATCCATTGGACTTCTCCATTATCTTAAGACTGATTTACTCCGCGATAGTAGAAACGGTAGAAGTCGGAGTTGCCGAACCTCCGTATATTGACCATATACTTTTGAGTTTACAAGAATGGCAACATTTTTTGTACGTATGTATAGATGAGATAAAAGTATCTATTAATAAAGAGCTACTGTATCTTGAAGTAAAATTTTATAAGGATGGAGTGTTTTTGTCGACCCAAATTCTTTAGTTTTTAGAAGTCTAGAGTACTACTAACTGAACTGGGGGAGGACTATCTTGCGCTTCACCTGTTATCGGCCAGATTTATATGATAAAAAAGGTAGCTAACATGTTGTTGATCGAGCAATTAACTAGGATTGAAATAGTGTACAACTATGAGAAATATTTAAAAAACACCAGCTCCATCTCGGATTCTTTCGATACATTCGTTTCAGCAAAGTACCAAAATTTCAAAACTACGAAATTTTAGTTTTTTTCCCATTATACCTTCGATTACTGAAGTGTGGGTACACGAAGGTAAGTGTGGCCAAGTGTACCTTTACTTTGGTAACTGGCAGTTGTGGTGGTGGTAGTAGTAGTACATCGAAGGACTATTTTTTTCCTTTTCATCCGTAGGAACTACCGATCATTTAAATAAGTTTTTGTCCCAAGGATTCAAGCCACTGAAAACAGTTTCCCATTCAGCTGAACTAACTACGTACACATCTCAAAATATTAGAAATATTTTTTTGCTGTTAGTGTATCAGGTTCACTGACAATGACTGTCATAATTTAACAAATAAACACACTATCCCCCATCAACGTGAAAATTCGCTAGTCTACACTAAAAATCAATTTTAAACAGTCAATGGTTTCAGACCGACAAGTTTCTTAATTTACACGTTAGAGAAAATGCGCACCCTTTTCACTGCAGTAAATATAATACGTTCACCATATGTAAAAAGGTTTAGGTAATGTTTTTCCCGATAAGACCAAACATAACATTTGAAAAGTAGGCTTTTACTTCTGTCTACAACGTTAATAAAATAATTGTCAATATAAAATCTCAAAAAGTAGCTCACTGATCTTCTTTAAAGATCATTAAAAAGTTCGTTAATTTCAAGGGTTTGGCTCTCCCTCCCCACTTTATAAACACTATTGAAGCGTAAGAGAAGGCTCTCCACGAATTATTTGTTGCCAGTGAACCGTTGGTTACATTCCATTCAGTGAGCGAACTTAGCACCCGTTAGCATCCAACAGAAATCTCGAGAGAGGATACGGATGTAATTTACAGAACTACATCTTCCTATAAAAAGTATGCCTTTACTACAAGTTTTCATACGCCCCCTTCCCCGTTTGTGCGCAGTCTGTTAGTAAAATCGTGGTACACTGGGTAGTACCTACCTTACAGCCTATTGCATCTTAACCAAATTTGATGGTGTGGTTTTGGAAGCAAGTTCGCCTAGAAAACTTCTAAAAAGCGTAAAATATTAATGATAAAGATCTTTTGGAACTATCCAGGTTATAAAAGATAAAATATTCGAAGGAAAACAAATTTATTTCTTTAAAAAAAAAATTTCCAGGCGAATTCAGATTTAATACCTCTTTCCTTGCCTGTATTTAAACATTAGGGGAAAATGCTTTCCAGTTTGGTGGTAGTTATATTTTGCTACGAAGTCGAGCTCAGTAGCATTAGTCTTTGAAAGAAAAATGGTAGTTTTGAAACTCCGCGCAACTGACAGTTATTACAGTATCTTTTTCAAGTAACCTTTGAGTCTTCTGTAAGGTTCATCGAGTACAACTATTCGCATGACGACTTCATTTCATAAGAAGACTAGTTTTTTCCTTCATTCAAATAATGTTTTACGAATTCAATAAATTAAGAAATTGAAGAAATAATGGGAGAAAGTTTGTAAAGTTGCCTTCGTTAAAATCTTGCTGCATACACACCTTAATTACTATCTATTGACTATACCTATATAAAGTTTAGATTTCACATCTGCAGTTTCTGAAGTAGCCCTAAAAATCTTTAAAAAAATTACACGTTTACATAATTTTATTTCACAATCACAAAAAAAAATTATGACTAATTTTTTTTGCTATGCTTTAGAAATTAACGTTTTTTAGGGGAATTTCCAGAAACTGCATTACAAATACAGTACCCCAACATACCCTACTACAAATGGATAGGGCCTACACGAAATTCTTCATCCATCTCGTGTGGCTTTACTCCGGATGGCGTAAGTGGACTTTTAGTGCAAGCAGATAAGCAGACCTCGTTGCTACATTTGCAACTTTAATCTTTCGTCTAGCCTCTGTAGTCGACCACTGCTACAATTTGTTTAGAGGCTAGAGAAGAAAAAATGAAACCGAATATGCAAATGAAGAATATCCTTTGTTGCTAATTTTGGTTCCGCAACCTTAGTCCTGTTACCAATCAAAATTTAGTATTGTTAAATTATATTAAAATTTAGACATTTAATTTAATAATTTATTTTATACCTTTATTTTTACACATTAAAAACTTAGATCATGTTTCTATAATGTGAAATTTATATCTTTAATATTTTGCATAGCGACAAGAGTATTTTACATTGTACGTATAATAATAACGTGCACATGCAGTGTCATCTCATTCAGAGAGATTTGTCGTGAGGTAGACATTTATAAGCACGTAAATTGATCCTTAAAATATGATTAAAGAGTAATCCGAGACTGGCTGGTTTTGGGAGCACGATTTAGCTAAAGCCATTTCATATATTATACAAGGCGTCGCGCGGCATAATGACGAATCAGCTGACGGGCGAAAATTCAGTTTTCTACGCGCCATAGTAAATTTCAACCTTTCCTGTATCATGTAGGTCGTCGTCTTTCAGTGTATTCGTCATCGTATCAAATTTAATTGTGTAGTGATAAAATGACGAATACGCCAAAAGATGACCCGGTACATGAGAGGAAAGCAAGTTTACTATGGCATTTTCGCCCGTTGATTGATTCATCATTGTGCCGCTTCAATCTAAGAAAACTTATACCCATGTTATAAGCCGTTCAACTTTCATAATTTCATGTACATGTTGCTTACTCGTACCTACGTGAAAACCTTTACTTCAGCCCATTACGGAACAAAACATTAGCAAAAGAAAATGACCAGCGTCCGAAGCTTAGTGGTTAACAGTTTCCCGATAAACGAAGATCCCGAGGTTAGGGATTCGAATCCCAATGCTGGTAATAGAGGATTCAAAGAGAGGACCGCATTAGTTTGCCTGAGCATTGTGCCAAGTTCAACTGACTGATCATTAAGCAAAAACGATTTACAACGAATTTCAGGCTACAAACTGATTCAAACATTTATAGAATTGATCGATGTACAGGGTGTGCCGAGAGGTCTGCACCCAATGGGATATACATTAAAACTATCAACCAGGTTAGAAATACAGGGTGGGCCCAAAATGTGTACCTTCGTATTATAACTTAACTCGCTTCGGTAAAACGAGTTATGTCCCACCCTGTATATTTATGTAACCATATCAAATGCTGAAACTGTTCCTCATTCACTAGAAGTCACGTTAGTGAAATCAAGTAATTCTCATTGGGTAGAGACTTTTTGGTCACCCTGTTGAAATCTTTAAAATTTTATTCATTCAAAACTATAAATCCCAGAATAACTTCTCAAAATATTGATAGTCCTTGAATTTAGAAATTTAGGATTAATGTCCACTAGTATTGTTTAATATTGTAATACATGTTTTAACTATTAATGATACTTATTAATTAATAACTAGCTGCTTATTTCTAATAAGAGCCCAGTAAAGCCTAAAGCTTAAGGGCCAAATTAAATAAATAAATAGTCGAGCTTCTTTAATAAATTTCTAAAATACAACCAACAAAACTAATTTTCTTAGCAAATACTCAAAAGGATATAGGAACACTTTTTTTTTAATTTTTTACTTTAATATAAAAGTATAAACTTTGAAAATCTTTAAATATTTCATATTCACAAATACATACAGCTTCAACCAAATTTAAAAAACCTTAAAAATGCTATGATACTTGATAAAGTTTTTTTTCTATGAGAACTGTATTCTTGCCATCAGATTTTTTGTCACTCAATTGTTGCCTTCGTTTCTGCAATGCTTTGTTCTTTCTGTAGGTTGACAGAGTCATCATCAAGGCAATAAAAACGAGTAGTATTCCCGCTACTAAGAGTGCCCAAGAGCCATAAGTTACTACCTGTAGGGGAAGTGTCAAGGTAATATGGAGCTTCTCTACTCGATCCATAGGCACTTCGACACTTTCGTTGATCCAAAGAATCGGCATTATGACCTCTGGCACTGAAGAAAGTAAGGGAAGGTTGCCATACCTTCTCAAAGGCATGTTAAGTTGAATACGTTTAGCTACCCTCATCGCGACACCCGTAGTGGGTTCTATATCCAGGCGAGTTTCGTGTTGTTCTTTCGAAGGATTCAATCCATCCACGGCTATTTGGTCTTCTTTATTGCCTTGGTAGAAATGAGGAGTAGAAATAACAATTGGGACTCCTTTGCGACACGGAGACACATCGATCATTCCTGCCTTACACGTGAAATTGGAAGAGCAGTAGCACTGATTCTCATCAGATTTGTCAAGTAGGGAATGCGGCAGGACAAACCGATTTAAGGAGAGGGGACCAAGTTTCACATCTTTTTCGTAGACCGCATATATTGAACGGCAGAGTTGGGCAGTGAAAAGAAAGAGTGGTTTAGATTTCTCGATTGGTCTTGAAAACTGAGATCCGTCCGTTCCATTAATAAGATTGCATCTTTCTTCCTTCCAAAAACCTAAGCTTGTTTTGCCGTGATACTTGAAGATGTGTTGATAATTGGACATCCCTAATTCCCCTGAAAATATCTCTACTTCTCCACCAACTGTGCCATTTACCGGAAAGAAGAATCCACCCTTTGCCATTTGATGGATTGGATCTTTAGTGAGCGTGTACAGTTGCCCTAAAAGTGGTTCATCATATCCACCAAATGAAAGTTCCTTCACCGAATGAGTCATGAAAGGTCTATTTTGAAAGCGAAGAAACCACAACTGAGCAAATGACTTAGCTGCGTGAAGGATATCATCAGCGTTCGTTTTGTAAGCTAACGTCAAGAACACAGGATCGACTGTTGTTACGAGATGAGACTCTGGTCCGTACGATAGATCAGGTTCGAAGTAAAAGAACTTCTTCGGGTTGAATAAAACTGTCCCTCTCTCGTCGTTCCATTGAACATTAACCTTTTGCCGTTGTTGTTTGTAGGTGTATGGGCCAATTTCATTCAAAATAGGCTTCGCCCCGCCAATCACATCTTCGGCATTCGTAACATTGAAAAACCAAATTTGGAAGTAAATCGGGATGGGAGTATTAATGAAGTTCTTTGCCATTTCCGAACTGGGTTTAATAATTAACTTTTTATTAATTTGAGAAGCAAACAGCATTGGAAACACTAGCGGCAAAACTATGGCAACTACTAATAGAACGGCCCCAATTACAGTTAAAGCAAAAGCCGCTCGGTACATCTTTGAAAAATTGGTTAACACCACTTACAAAAATTTACAGTTAAGTTCTGAAAAGAAGAAAATTCTTAATTACAATTAGAAAAAATCAAGTCCTAATTTACGAAGATTTTAAAATTATGAAACACGCAACATTCAAACTTCACGTATGCAAAAAATTTTTTATTTATATCCAGAACAAATGAGCTTGTCTGTTCAGAAACAAATCTACACACACACTGTACCAACTCGACCCTCTTACTGCCTCTTATCAAGACGAAGCCAATGATTAGTTTAGTATCGTGCCTGATAGAGAAATTTAATTTTTTTTTTTAATTACTGTTGGAGACTTCTAATAGCATGAAGTTAATTTTGCCTAAATTAAAATTATGCTGTCAGTACTATTAATATACTCGCACAAATTAAATATTAGCTTCAAATATTAATTTTATCACAGTCTCTGTTCCTCAAAGATAATTAAATGAGGTCCACAATCATACTGTACACGGGAAGATTAAAAAAAGTTCAAAGTCTTCGAAAAATCTAGTGAAGTCTAAAGGTTCGTATACAGTGTATACGAAACTGCAGAAGCACAAATTGTGTACACGCGACATTAAAAAAATGCGTGTACGACTAACTTACACATGGATGTACACATTTGTGTAATTAGATATTCACGAAGAGTTTTGTCTATCAAGCAAGGAAAAAATAAATAGGAAAGTTATTTTAAAATGTCAACAAAATTTAAGATAAGCGCTATAATTTGTAAGATTACGAGTGTTTACGTTACATAATCTTTGCAAAACCCTTCATATATTTCAAGTTTAGTAATGTGCCAAATGCACAATCTTCCAATTGAATTGAAGTACTGTACTGCAGTACATATATGAATGAAATTTAAAATTTCGGCTACTGTAGCAGATGCAAAGTAAATTTCTATAACGTACGATTAATTTACCTTAATTCATTAATTTCCATTAAATATACATTTAAACGGTACTTGCGTATTAACGGGTGACCCTAAGCAACTTTATTGACAACTTCAATGACTTTTAATTAAAAGGTTTATTCAGGAAAGAAAATTACAAGGGAAATTGCATTTCACTTTCAGTTACTCGAAGTTTCTAGTACTTTTTCCATACTTTTCCGTTATAACCCGGCAAAGAGTAAGTTTTTACTATATGAATACAATGCTTAATGTTAATGAAAATATCAACCTAACCAATCGTCGAGGATGTACAGTTGACGATTGGTTAGATTAAGTTGTGATATTTTCATTAATATTAATAAACATTTGTATTCATAGTAAAAACTTACCATTTGCGGGGGTATAACGAAAACTAGTTAGGGTCACCCGTTAATACGCAAGTACCATTTAAATTTCTACAGCTATGATCGGTTAATTTTTATGGGCTAGTTCGTGGTCAATGTCGTAACACCGCTTCCCGTCTATCAGCGAAGTTAAGCGACATTCAGTCTGGAAAGTAGTTAGTTGGATGGGATACCATGCAACGACCCATAGTTCGGATCCCATTAAAGAAAAGTCCCCTCCGTTATGACCTTATATGCTCTGTATTAGGCTAAATAACCATTAACATTAATTCTATTTTTATCATAGTTGTTATTAGCTTGTAGAAGGATTAGGTTTAAATATTCACTGGGTAATATTAAATATTAATATTACTTAAACATCTGTAACACCCACAAGACCTCCCTTCAAACACCTAGAATTACTTTAGAACTTATTTCCAACCATCACAAAAAAAATTTCATACTAAACTCTATACTACTGCTGTACTGTCAACAACTTTCGAAATACTGAAAAACAAAGCTATCCTCCGCTAATTTTAGACTTCCGTTTATGGGTGACGGAGTCATGCACGAGATTTTTTTAGTCATACGAAGATTTGAATAGCTCTCAGCATTTCATAAATAAAGGATATTGCATTCATGGAAGCGACCTTAATCACTAGTCATGCGTTTGCGTTCATAGAATTTTCCAGCGTAAACGGATTCCTATGTACAAATAAATAACTTCTATACTGTATGATTAATATCGATTTTATAACATCACGCATAATATGTAGAAGATAAAGGGGCACATTAATAGCATTTTGAACAAGAGGAAATTCGAGATTTTATTTACTTTTATTTCAAGCGATCAAATATTTGAATAAATCTGGTAAAAATTTTACACGCTCCTTTAATAATTAATTTTACGCAGTTAACCTTAGTTCAGCTTCCGCCCGAATTGCTCATTCTGACGAAGGTCAAACTTCTCATTCCACCGTAGACCTACAGCTTAACGTGGAATCCGAACCACGCCTCATCAGTAGCCAAGCGTCTTAACCACAAAGCCACCCTTTTGGTTAATGTTTTAAATGACATGGGCTGGACCTGTAAATCAAAACTTCTACGAGGTAGTTTTAGTCGCTTTATTCAAATGTCAATTTTTGTGCAAACAATTGTAGAAAGTAATATATATATATATTTAGTGTATTTGTAGTCGGGGGTGGTATGGCGTTATGTTACTCTGCGACTTTCTTGGTTTCTGTTCTAGCTATTTTTTTTTTCTAATTGGATTCAGTTTGGTGGTTTGATAGAATTATGACGTACCGTTCGGGGGGGTTTCGACTGAATTTGATTCGTCATGTGCCCTACGTGAAGACAAAGCATTGGATATTTTTATCAATTACGGCGTTATTCTCTCATCCTTAACTTACCCGAAATGCGAGTGCCTAATACGAAAAGATTAGAAGATATTTCAGTGAAATAACCAATATTAACCTGTTAGGTCAATTGAATGCCCTTGGTTAGGTTAAGTGATATTTTCGTTAGTTTAAACGAAAATGACGAGTAAACTTTTCTGGTTAATTTTGAGGTGTTTTCCACGTCTCCTGTGGTAATGCGTCGTTTACGAGATCTCTTAACATCAACATGTCAGGTTATGATTTATTGTCTAAAATGTAGTCAAAAAATACATTAAGTGTATTTTGGTGTGCTTTATTCGAATATGACCATTTCTTGAGCAAATGAAGAGAAATACAGTTGTCATTGCATGGCCCAAACACGTATTTCTGTTCATTTGCACAAGAAATGAAGGTTATATTTGAACAGAGCACACCAAAATACACTAGAAAAATGTATATTTCATTTCAACTTCATTCCATATCATTTACGACAATTACCACCCTTTTATCTACCAACCAATTTTTATTACGTGGAAGGATGATCAGCTGGGTTTGCTGCGGGCGGCTTAGCATCACCGGGTCTCGATCCCGGGGCCGATGGATTCGTAATCAGCGACACTAACAACTATTTAGAAGTTCACACAAAAAGTAGAGCTTAGTCTTTCCATCAGACACTTCGTTAATAATATACCCAGCTTCATTTTATAAAATCTATAATATAAATTTACACGAAATCTCCCGGATGCGGTACCTCCAACAAAGTACGTGATTACGTATATGCAACCATAACTACTTCATTAAAGAGTATGGGCTACAAACTATAAGATCATATTCTCCACAAATGAATTAATTAGGAAACCATAAACAAAAATGAATTAACACCCGCACAAACTAAAAACACAAACTTCACACAACTCAAACACAAAAACTTTAACCACAACAAAACTTACTACAATCAGACGTCGATTTTAACACGTCATAACGCTCTTACTAATTCCTACAACACTGATATAAACTATACCACTTTGGTTTCCTTAACGTAAATGCAGCCAACACACGCCTCATTCATGTTGTATAACGTATAAATTTGGTGGTAAGGAATCAGCCCAAGTGTGTACATTTACGCAAGTGTAAAGACGTCTCCAACAGATGTCTTTTTTATACATAAATGGGGG
This sequence comes from Bathynomus jamesi, assembly GCA_023014485.1. Lineage (NCBI taxonomy): Eukaryota > Metazoa > Arthropoda > Malacostraca > Isopoda > Cirolanidae > Bathynomus > Bathynomus jamesi. The sequence continues at coordinate 964,115 of JAJOZX010001296.1, forward strand.
AGTTTTTAAGAAGTAAATTAAAGCAAGGTTTATTTACTGTATTCACATTATCTGGGTGCATGGATGAAGAATGGTAACGTTTTGTCACAGAACTCACATTTTAGTGGTTTGATTAGTTTATATATATATATATATATATATATATCAGTGGCGATTTCTTAATGAATGCAACGCATGCAATGAATGCATGCGTTAAATATGTTCTCTTTTCAGATCTAAGTAAGGATTATAATTGACAAAAATAATTTTCAGAAACTAAAAATAGGCTAAGGCTTCAATCACGCATGTACTGGTTATTGGGCGGTGTAAACAAAATTATGTCTTATTTCATTAGACAATTAAGAACATTTTTCTGTACACAGATCGAAACACTTGTAGCTAAAGCATTCACTAGTTCAGTCTGGGTACAGAAAAATGTTCTTAATTGTCTAGTGAAATAAGACATGATTTTGTTTACACCGCCTTGCCTTGGGCAATTTTTTAAGGAGACTTCTCACTATCCATAAGATTTTTTTTTTGAGCCTCATAGCTAAATTCAAAAGGCAATATGTTTTAAAATATGCTTAGAAAATTTACTTAATATTTTTACTAAAAATAATTAAAAAGCTTTGTTCTGATTTTTTTTAATTAATGAAAATAATACGGCATGCATTCAGTTTTATAGGTGCATTCACCAAAAAGTAACATCTGGCAATTCTGACAAGGCTTCTTTCCAGTACCACAGCCGCAAGCTCCACTTGTGTTCGGTGTTCCCTTAAATAAATTATAGCATTGTAGTGCCCATAATGACTGACGATGTGTTTAATCAATTGAAGACTAGAAGATTTTACTCACTCTCTTTTGATGAGAAAAGCGCATATTGAATAATGGCAGACCGATTCCACATTTGAATTTAAGCAAAGAAAATAAAGGCTTCACTAGGAAATTTAATCCTAAGCTGTATGATGATGTTCCCTGGTTATGTGGAAATATTTCAAATAACAAATTGTACTGTTGGTCGTGTTTCCTATTTTCAAGAGATAACTCTGTGTGGAATTCTGTTAGTCGTGGATACGACGATTTAAACAATTTACATACTGCAATTTCTCGCCATGAAAAATTTCTTGCTCACATAAATGCATTTGTTGATCTTAAAACATTTGGAAAGTCAGAAAGAATTGATTTAATACTCGACAAGCAGAAATCAGTTGCCATTTCCAGACATAACGAAGAAGTTAATAAGAATCGAGAAATTTTGAAACGTTTGATTAGGATAACATGTTTTTTAGGTATGCAAGAATTAGCATTTCGTGGTCACAATGAAGAAGAAAACGCTGACAATAGGGGTAACTATATTGAATTGGTATTTTGTATGGGAGAATTCGATGAAAAGCTTCAAAACCATTTAAAAACTGCGACTGTTTTTAAGGGAACATCATCTGCTATTCAGAATGACATAATTCAATCTATTAGTGCAGTTATGTTAGAACAAATAAAACGTGAGCTTATCGACTGCATGTATGTGGCGATTTTATTAGATGAAACATCTGATGTCAGCTGTTTTTCTCAACTCTCTACTGTTGTTCGTTATGTTAATAAACATGGAGAGATTTGTGAACGATTTATAAAATTCAATGACGTCAGCAATGATAGAAGTGCAGGAGCGATTTCTGATTTATCTATAAGGCAACTAGGTGAACTGGGCTGTTTGAAAAAAATTAGTTGCTCAAACCTACGACGGTGCTGCTGTTATGGGGAGCGATCTTAATGGAGTACAAACAAAGATTAGAGAAACTGTACCAGAGGCTATTTTTCTTCACTGCTACGCCCATAAACTTAACCTTGTTTTATCCCAAGCTGTCGCTGAAATTTCCGAATGTAATAATTTTTTTTCAGTATTAGGAAGTTTGTCATCATTTTTCAGCAGTTCAACTAAGCGAACTTCAATGCTTGACAAAGTTGTTGGAAAGCGTTTCCCTAAACTGGCTCCAACGCGGTGGAACTATTCATCTCGTCTAGTTGAAAGAGTTAAGGAAAATAAAGAAGATATAATAGATCTTTTAAAAGCATTCTTGAAAACCCAAAGAAATTTGATGAAAAAAAAAATAGTGCACGCGGATTGCTTGCTGGTATCGATACTTTCGATTTTAATTTTTTATTAGAAGTATTTTCTTCAATTTTTCCTTTTACTGAATATCTATTTAATGTGCTGCAAACAAATCTATGGATATTGTGTATAGCTCAATCACCGTTGAAAGCACTATGAAAAAAATCAAACAAATAAGGGATACAAAATTTGCAGATATGTGGGACTTGATAACAGAAAGATGTGGTGAACCTGTATGTAAAAGGAAACAGAGTCTTTCTCCACAAGAGAAGTATAGTCAACTATTTCATGAAATATTCGATAATATACTTCTTCAAATGAAAGAGCGTTTCAGTTCAATGGAAAAATTGGAATTCATTGAGCTTTTAGATTGCAAAAAATTTGAGTTCTATGATGTTACTTTCCCAGAGAGAGCTTTTGAATCTTTGAAAAGAAGCTACAATTCATTTTTTGAGTTTCCTCGTCTCCGTTCTGAATTGTGTGTTTTATATTCGCACAAATCTTTTGCCAAAAAGAATGTTGCTGAGCTCCTAAAATATCTACTGGAAAGCGAAATGCACAAAGGTCTTAAGGAAATATATAAATTGACGAATTTGATTCTAACTATACCAATATCGACAGCAAGTGTTGAGCGATCATTTTCTGCGCTTAAAAGAATTAAAAGTTATTTACGGAGTTCCCAAAGTGAAGAAAGGCTATCTAATCTTGCCTTAATTTCAATTGAAAAAAATTTCATCAAGAAGCTTATGGAGAATCGAGAGTACTTTTACAATTTGGTCATCGAAGAATTTTGCAGGAAAACTAGGAGAGCAGAATTTCAATTCAAATAATGCTTCACAATTATTTAAGGTAAATTTTAAATTTGTATCTTTTTCTTTAGATCAATTCGGTAACTACTATATATAAATATGTCTAATTTTTTGTTCGCATATTTAAGCCTAACATTAAATGAACTTTCCTTCAAAGAGGTCCCCAAAAGTTTGTAAAACACCTTTAACTTGCTAAGTTCTATGTAAACAATATGCAAAGTTTGGGCAAGAGGGTTAGGCGGATGTTTTTCTTCCATTCCATAACATTGCATGCCTGAACAAAAATGTCACGAGTCGCCACTGATATATATACAGTATATATATATGGGATGAATTTCACAATTAAACACGTGAAATGAATGAATGCTGCAAACCCACAGCAGCATATATATATATATATATATATGTGTGTGTGTGTGTGTGTGTGTGTGTGTGGGTGTAATCAAACAAAACAAAAACTCATTGCAAGTAGGAAATGTGATTTTATAAACTCGTGTCTGATAATATTAATAAATGTCAGTGTTGCTTATTTTGAATATATATATACAGGGTCTGTCAAAAAAAACTAAGCCAATTTGAAATCTCTATAAAATGCACAATTTGATAGAGATTTCAAATATTTTTTACACTAAATAAATAAAAGGCTCATAAATAATCTGTGATAATTTTACAACTTTATTTTAAATATTTTAGGAGTTATGCGGTTATTTCTACAGATTGCGAAAATTTCAGTTTTTCTCATTATGTAATATCTTCTTTTTTCTCTTTTTCAGAATTTGTTTAGATTTAAAAATTTTCGTGAATACCTCTAAATATGCCATTCTCACATGAAGATAAAATAATTATAAAGCATTATAGAGTTGAAAAAGGTTATAGTGCAAGGAAATTACTTTCTGAATTCGATTATAAAGGATGGACTAGATCAGGTTTAGATTACTTATTGAGAACTATCGATGAAACAGGAAGCATTGAAAGGAAGGTTGGTAGTGGGCGACCAAAATCAGTTAGAGTAGATGAAAATATTCAGAAAGTGGAGGAACGTATCCTTAGTCAAGAGGATCGACCTGGTAGCCACATGACACCTGCTCAAATATCAAAAGAACTAGAAATATCAGAATCAAGCGTAAGAAGGATTATTAAATCTGATCTGCAATTTAAACTGTCAGAAGTAAACTGTCAGAAAAGAGTTGAAAAATCCAAACGTATTTTACGTATAATAACTGAAGATAAACTTTCCAAGACATTTTTTACGGATGAAAAATGTTTTACGGTAGAGCCACCAAGAAACTCACAGAATGACCGGGTTTATTCTGATGTTGCGAAGGAAAATGAAATCCAAGATGAAAGACTGTACACAACAAGGAGTCACTTTTCTTCTAGCGTCATGGTTTCTGTTGGAGTGTCCAAGTTGGGAAAAACTTCAATATTTTTTATTGAGCCAGGAGTGAAAATTAATGCTCAATATTATTCAAATACCCTGCTTGAGAAAATGCTTCCAGAAATGAGAAACTTGGCTAGTCAAGGTTACTTTATTTTTCAACAAGATGGTGCAACATCACACTGCCAAAACAACCATCGAATATTTGAAAAAGAATGTGCCTGAATTTCTGGAACCGAATAATTGGCCACCTAACAGCCTTGACCTAAACCCTGTAGACTACGGAATATGGGAAAACTTGGCAGAGAGAGTGTATAGGAACAGAATAAGGGATGTCAATCATTTGCGTGAGTTGATTATCGCAAAATGGGCAGAGCTTCCCCAAGAGCAAATAAATCGAGCAATAGACGAATTCAGACCAAGATTAAAAAAAGTGATAGAAATGCAAGGGAATCATATTGAACAGTTCTTTTAATTTTATTAAACTAAAAATGATCTACAGTATATCTAAAAAAAAATTTTTTCATGTTAAGTAGGAGAATCTCACTTTTTAGTTAATTATTAATAAAATTAACAATTCTGAAGATATCGTCATAAAAATTTAAAGGATAATAGGTGATTACCTATACTTTATTGTGTAAAAGCTTCAATTTAATTAGATAAATGGTTTTGTTTTAATAAAGGTTTGAATTTGGCTTAGTTTTTTTTGACAGACCCTGTATATACAGGGCCGGATTTAGCTATAGGCGAACTAGGCGATCGCCTAGGGCCTCGCTGAAGCCGTTTTGCGCGTTCTGTTCAAGTGATATTAATGATTTAGAACTCTATGAAGAACTTAAAGTACTTTGCAGGTTTATACCTGAGAAAACAGATCTCGGAAATGCCCTTGTTTATATAGTGCAAAAACAACTAAGTGAGATTTATCCTAATGTTTATGTTGCACTTCGAATAGTATTAACCATCCCAGATACTGTTGCTTCGGCTGAAAGAAGTTTCTCGCGTCTCAAACTTATTAAAACATATCAAGCGAGATTGCAATCATTAGCTATGTTATCAATAGAAAACGATATAACAAATTCATTAGATTATTCTCAATTAATTGAAGAGTTTAGCTCGAAGAAAAGTAGAAAAGCATTGCTGTAATATTCAAGGAACATCTGAACCAAATATTAAAGCATTAATATTTAGCCTGATAAGTCGATCGCTCACTATTATAAAAAATGAAATGTCAACATCTCTTATACATCACATATGAAAAACGTTTGTATACTATGGAAAGTCATTACCTATAATATTATATAAATCTTAGAAATCATTGTCTTATATTTTCGATACAAATCTTGATTCATATTATAATTTATACTTATGTATGGTTTATTTATATTTCTTATACAATTTCCATGCATGATTATTTTGGTTTGGTTTAATTTTTAAGTGCTGGCATAGTTCTGTCTATGCGGGATTCTAATATTGCTGGTATAGTACCGATAATTAAGTCCATATTTTCATATATATAGGCCTACGGCCTCGCAATTTCTAGATCCGGCCCTGTATATATATATATATTTTTTTTTTTTTTTTTTTAGTTCGGGAAGAACCGATTCGCCTCTATTTAAAGGGCATATCTCAGCGGAAAAACAAAGAAAAAGTGAGAGGAAAGACAGAGGAAAAAGAAAGGGTGGAGGGGACAGTCGAAGTGGAAAAAGACAAGGATGACAAGGACTGCAGGGTCGAGCCCCATCATCCTTGGGTGCTAGGGCCGGGAGGGCGCACGTGAAACCTCCAGGAACAAGCACGTACAAACGAGCACAAAGAGCACTCAAGAGCACGAGCTTAGAACCCCCTTGATATATATATATATATATACTGTATACTGTATATATATATATATATATTATATATATATATACTGTATAAAACCTACATTGATTTGGTTTCTTCAACGTAAATGCAGCCAACACACGCTTCATTTATGCTGTATAACGTATGAACTAAAACTATGAATGCATTACAAATTGTAATGGGGGATAGGCAACACCAGGACAAACCCTTTTCGTCTATAAGTGTATGTCCGCTGACGTCACCATTCGGCGCGAGAGGGCGCCGCTGCAATTGGCTAAAAGGTGAAGTGGGCTAGACTCGCGCTTGCCGCGGGCATTCTTAAATCGGACGTAGTACGCGTAACATGTTTATTTAAAGAAGGCATGTTTATTTAAAGAAGGTGCTGAAAGTTGCGACCGGTAGCATCAATGCATGCCCGACAGCGTCGAAGCATTGACCGACGTACACGTCGAAAAATTCCCGGCATTTCTGGAACAGTTCCAGCGGCGACAGCGATTCTTGCTACGAGGTCTTCTGAGTAAATGGGAGTCTCGTACACGAGGTTCTTCATGTGTCCCCACAGGAAGAAATCGAGGCATGTTAAATCGGGCGATCTCGGTGGCCAGGCTACGGGCCCACCCCGGCCTATCCATCGGTCCCCAAAAGTGGCGTTCAGATAATCCCGCACATCGTTGCTGGAGTGTGCTGGGGCCCCGTCGTATTGAAACCACATTCGTCTACGAATAGCCACGGGAATATCTTCCAGCAGTTCCGGCAACGTTTCTTCAAGAAATATCCGATAAACCCGCCCGTCGAGTCGGGCAGGCAGTAGGTACGGCCCAATCAACTTGCCATGGACGATACCCGCCAAACATTGACGGCGAACCGTTCTTGATGAGCATGCACCCGTGTAGCATGTGGATTTGCGTGCACCCACACGTGAGAATTGTGCATGTTAACACACCCTCACGTGTGAAACAGGCCTCATCTGAGAACAGCACATAAGCCGGAAAATTAGGCTGCACCGTTGTCTGCTGCAAGACAGCGTGCGAATTCCACACGAAGAGGGTAATCCCGAGGTTGTAATGCCTGGACTCTCTGACGATGAAACGGATGTAACTGCTGCTCGTGCAACACTCTCCAGACCCGGTCGTGGTTCACACCGAGGATACGTGCAACACCTCGCGTGCTTGCGCTTGGATTGTCCTCAAACGCCGTAGGATTTCTTCTTCCATGTCGGAGTGCGCACGTTTCTCTCCCGACCAGTGTCATGCATGTTTGCATGGAATGTTCCAGTTTCTCGCAGTCGCCGATGCAAATGCGCAAACGTTTGGTGGTTTGGCACACGTCTGTTTGGGAAGCGCTGTCGGTACAACCTCACAGCAGCTCTTCCGTTTCCATTGGCAGCCCCATGCACCATATGCATGTCAGCCATCTCAGCAGTCGTGAAGCGCTCCATGTTACGCGTACTACGTCCGATTTAAGAATGCCCGCGGCAAGCGCCCACTTCACCTTTTAGCCAATTGCAGCGGCGCCCTCTCGCGCCGAATGGTGACGTCAGCGGACATACACTTATAGACGAAAAGGGTTTGTCTTGGTGTTGGCCTATCCCCCATTACAATTTGTACAGAAAGTTTTCAAACACCCTGTATATATGTATATATATATGTATATATATATATATATATATATATATATATTTTATTTATTTATTTATTTTTTTCCATACAAATTTACTGAAAGGTAATTTGCGCGCTCCAAAGCTAAACTTGAAAGAAAGTATTTTGGTTTCCTGAATGGTATAGTCAGGGGCGGATCCAGCCTTCTGGGCTGACCGTCTTCCAAAATTTGAAAAGTAAAAAATGCGTCCGAACTATTGTAAATCGTGAAATTTTCGCTAGCACCTTTTTGGCAGTACATTTTGAAGTTGCTATAACATATTTTTTAATGAAATGAAAAATATAAAAATAAAACTGGAAAATTACATCATATTTATCAAAATATTATATAATTAAATATTATATATATTATATATTATTAAAATATAATATAATAAAAAAATTCACTGAAAATTCTGACCGTCTTCCGGAAGACGGTGGAAGATGGTCTAAATCCGCCCTTGATAGTGGTAAGATGTCGGACTAAGGGGTGGACTTGCGTCACGAGTACGAACCCCTCCTTCGGACTGCACGCTTTACTTCAGTTTTCGGTTAATATTCGTCTTTTCACTCGCTCAAGCGCGGTTAAAACAGTATAATATAATGAATTGCAATTCAAAACTGACTAAGAAAATATATATCTTATGTTGTACAAATTTATTCAAATGTACTTTTTTTAATAAAACATGTCCTGTTTTGGCTATAATGTACTTTTTTTCATAAAATATTTTTCCTGATTGGGCTATTTTTTCGCTACTCTGCGACTTAACTAGTTTGTTGGTTTTTGTTCTGGCTATTTTTTTTTTGTAATTGGATTCAGTTTGGTGGTGCTTGTGATAGAATTATGACGTGTCGTTCGTGTGATTTCGACGTTGAGAACTTGATTCGTAGTGTGCCCGAAATGAAAACAAAGGATTGGATGTCTTTATCAATTACGGCGTTATTCTCATCCTTCATCCTTAACTTGCCCGAAATGTGACAGTGAGTGCCTAATACGAAAAGATCAGAAGATATTTAGGTGAAATAACCAATATTAACCTGTTAGGTTAATTGAATGCCCGGTTAGGTTAATTGAATGCCCGGTTAGGTCGACTGAATGCCCCGTTAGGTCAACTGTACGCCCTTGATGATTGGTTAGGTTAAGTCGTGATATTTTCGTTAGTTTAAATGAAAATGACTTGAGCAAACTTTTCTGGTTAATTTTGAGGTGTTTTGTACGAAACTGTCATCCGTTTCCTGTGCAAATGCGTAGTTTTCAAGATGACGATATCTCGAAAACTATGTATTTGCACAGAAAACGGATGGCAGATTCGTGCAAAACACCTCAAAATTGACCAGAAAAGTTTGTTCTCATCATAAAAACAGACTAGGTGTAAAAACGAATAATTACCCAGTTTTCTTATTAAATCAACCGCAGTTATTGTGGTTTTCTATTATATATACAGTATATATGTTACAGTCAATGTTTAAAATTAGGCAATTTATAAACTGACTGAAATTCAGGTAATGTGTCAAACTGGTGATACACACAAAACCTTACCTTTCTGGTAATGCTGCATATGCATGCCCAGTGCCCACTGCTATTTACCAATATGCTGCCTAAAATTTCATGGCGAGGTTAGGTTTAATTAGGTATTAAGTAAATCAAACATTTAACAAATTGTCTAATTTTACATATTGACCATAACATAGGCATATATATATATATATAATATATATATATATATATATTATATTATTTTTTTTTTTCCATACAAATTTACTGAAAGGTAATTTGCGCGCTCCAAAGCTAAACTTGAAAGAAAGTATTTTGGTTTCCTGAATGGTATAGTCAGGGGCGGATCCAGCCTTCTGGGCTGACCGTCTTCCAAATTTGAAAAGTAAAAAATGCGTCCGAACTATTGTAAATCGTGAAATTTTCGCTAGCACCTTTTTGGCAGTACATTTTGAAGTTGCTATAACATATTTTTTAATGAAATGAAAAATATAAAAATAAAACTGGAAAATTACATCATATTATCAAAATATTATATAATTAAATATTATATATATTATATATTATTAAATATATATATAATAAAAAAATTCACTGAAAATTCGACCGTCTTCCGGAAGACGGTGGAAGATGGTCAAATCCGCCCTTGATAGTGGTAAGATGTCGGACTAAGGGGTGGACTTGCGTCACGAGTACGAACCCCTCCTTCGGACTGCACGCTTTACTTCAGTTTTCGGTTAATATTCGTCTTTTCACTCGCTCAAGCGCGGTTAAAACAGTATAATATAATGAATTGCAATTCAAAACTGACTAAGAAAATATATATCTTATTGTTGTACAAATTTATTCAAATGTACTTTTTTTAATAAACATGTCCTGTTTTGGCTATATGTACTTTTTTTCATAAAATATTTTTCCGATTGGGCTATTTTTTCGCTACTCTGCGACTTACTAGTTTGTTGTTTTTGTTCTGGCTATTTTTTTTTGTAATTGGATTCAGTTTGGTGGTGCTTGTGATAGAATTATGACGTGTCGTTCGTGTGATTTCGACGTTGAGAACTTGATTCGTAGTGTGCCCGAAATGAAAACAAAGGATTGGATGTCTTTATCAATTACGGCGTTATTCTCATCCTTCATCCTTAACTTGCCCGAAATGGGAATAACAGGAAAAGTAGGGAAATGGATATATAATTTCCTTAGTGAGCGGCGGCAAGTCGTTACAGTACAAGGAGTATCTTCATCAGAATCAGAGGTCCTCAGCTCAGCACCACAAGGAATAGTATTAGCTCCACTACTCTTCATAATCATGCTAACTGACAAAGATGAGGACGTTACCAGAGACAGCACAGTAACATCCTTTGCGGATGACACAAAGATCAGTAGAAAAATAAGAAACCCAGAAGACATAGGATCTCTACAAACCGACATAAACAGAATCTACAAGTGGACGGAAGACAACAATATGAAGTTTAACACCGAGAAATTTCAGCTATTATGGTACGGAAAAAGAGAAGACCTAAAATCCGTGGAATATTATACCCCAAATGGACAGGAAATTCAGACAAATATAATATATATATATATATCTTTGATAACCTTTGGTTTGCTTCCGCCCGAAGTGTTCATTCTGACGAAGGTCAAGCTTCTCACTACACCTTAGACCTACAGTTTAACGTGGAATCCGAACCACGCCCCACCAGCAGCCCAGCGTCTTAACCACTAGGCCACCCAGGGTATCCATTTATCTACCAACTACTTTCTTTATTGTGTGGAAGGATGAACAGCTGGGTTTTGCTGCGAGCCGCCTGCCGTCACCGGGTCTCGATCCCGGGGCCGATGGATTCGTAGTCAGCGCCACTAACTACTACACTACCGAGGCATATATATATATATATATGGATATGGAGACGATCACTAGACACGGGAGAAATACCGGGCATCCTGAACAGCGCGAACATAGTCCCAATATATAAAGGAGGAGATCGATCCGAGGCCAAAAACTATAGGCCAGTATCGCTTACATCCCATCTCATTAAAATATTTGAAAGAATAGTTAGACAGAAAATCTATGACTTTTAGGAAACTCAGAAAAAATTCAATGATAACCAACACGGGTTTCGGTCAGACAGATCATGCCTATCACAACTAATGGAACACTACAACAACATTATTGATTCACTTGAAAGTAATGAAAACTATGATGTACTATACACAGACTTTGCTAAAGCGTTCGACAATTGTGACAACGGAATCATAATACATAAACTGAAATATATGGGAATAACAGGAAAAGTAGGGAAATGGATATATAATTTCCTTAGTGAGCGGCGGCAAGTCGTTACAGTACAAGGAGTATCTTCATCAGAATCAGAGGTCCTCAGCTCAGCACCACAAGGAATAGTATTAGCTCCACTACTCTTCATAATCATGCTAACTGACAAAGATGAGGACGTTACCAGAGACAGCACAGTAACATCCTTTGCGGATGACACAAAGATCAGTAGAAAAATAAGAACCCAGAAGACATAGGATCTCTTACAAACCGACATAAACAGAATCTACAAGTGGACGGAAGACAACAATATGAAGTTTAACACCGAGAAATTTCAGCTATTATGGTACGGAAAAAGAGAAGACCTAAAATCCGTGGAATATTATACCCCAAATGGACAGGAAATTCAGACAAATTCCAGAGCAAAAGATTTAGGGGTTGTAATGACAGATGACGCGAAATTTGAAACACAAAATAAGATAGCAGTGAACAGAGCAAAGAGAATAACGGGTCAGATATTGAGAACCTTTGAACGAAGGGATAGGAATGTAATGATCCCTTTACTGAAAACCCTGATAATACCCAAATTGGAATACTGCTCGGTCCTAACATCCCCATATAAAAAAGAAGACATTAGACAGCTGGAAGGGATCCAGAGAAGCTTCACAGCCGAGATCAATGGGTGCAAAGAACTAAATTACTGGGAAATGTTACGCGAACTAGACCTAGATTCACTGGAAGGGAGAAGAGAGAGGAAAGGAGAAGAGAGAGATACACTGGTCATTATTTACACTTGGAAAATGATGGAGAAACTAGTCCCTAATCTTACTCTGAACCCTATAACTCCCCAAACAACGGTGGAAAGTAGAAACGGTAGACTGTGTCGTATTCCCAAATTGAAGGCGAGACAGGGAACATCCTTAACCCTGAAAGAAAATAGTTTTGTAGTGAGAGGACCAAAACTGTTTAATCAGTTGCCCAAAGACCTAAGAAACACGAAGGGAGTTGCTGTGAAATCTTCAAAAGAAGACTAAACGCCTGGCTCAGAATAATCCCCGATGAGCTGGGCGTACCTGGCTATGTGAGGTGGAGAGCGCAAGAATCCAACTCACTACTTCACCAGGCCAACTCGATAGGAGAGGCGACAAGCTTGACCATCGCGAAATGAGAAATCATAGCGCGAAACCTTTGTAAGGTTGTAAGGTAAGGTTAATATATATATATATAATATATTGAATATAACGTAGGGCATATATATATATATGGGCTACGTCGTAGGCAATGTCGTAACACCACTTCCCGTTGATCAGCGAAGTTAAGCGACATTGGGTCTGGGTAATCGTTGGATGGGAGACCGTCCTCCGTGTCCAGATTATGTAGTGACCCGTGGGTCGCATCCCACCTAAAACTGTAGGTCCCCTCCGTCATATGACCTTAGATGTTGCGAAGGAGATTAAACAAACCCAATAATTATATATATATATATATATATAACTTGAAAGAAATGGTCAGAAGACAACAATATGACATTTAGCACAGAGAAATTTCAGCTCTTGAGATATAGTAGAAATGAGGAAATTAAACAGACTGCATAGTATGCTCCAGACAGGTAATTCAGAGAAGCACAAAAACGGTCGACTTAGGGGTAATAATGACCGGAGATGCCAAATTCGAGACACAAAATCAGATAGCAATAAACAAAGCAAAAAGAGTCGCGGGACAGGTACTAAGAACGTTCAAAACGAGGGACAAGACAGTAATGATTCCCCTGCTGAGAACACTGATCATACCAAAACTTGAATACTACTCAGTTTTGACGTCCCCATATAAAAAGGAAGAAATTAATAACCTAGAAGAAACCCAGAGACATTTCACAGCCAAGATTGATGACTGCAAAGAACTCAACTACTGGGGAAGACGACGTAAACTAAATCTGTACTCCTTGGAAAGAAGGGAGAGGTACACCATAATCTACATATGGAAAATGATCGAAAAACTGGTACCAAACCTCAAACTAAACTCAATTACCATCCAAACAACGCTGAAAAATAGGAAAGGCAGAATGTGTGGTGTTCCCAAATTAAAGGCCCGACAAGGGACCTCCTCAACACTGAAGGAAAATAGCTTGGTTGTCAGGGGGCCAAGACTTTTTAACCACCTTCCTAAGAACCTCAGAAACGTTACAGGGGTCAAAGTTGAAGTCTTCAAGAGAAGACTAGATGCCTGGCTCCAGTGGCGTACATAAGGGGCATAGGCCCCCCCCCATTGTAAAAATTATTACTACTATCATTAAAGATATTTGAAAAAGAAAGTTTAAAAAATCGATAACTTTGCAACATTCACCACAAAAATTTTGATATCATGGAATTTCAGTTATTTTATGGTGACCAGGACATGTTATTAACTCAAAACTCAAAAGCAATTTTGGCTGGCTTAGGAACGTTTATATATGTCTTTATACGTACGATTAATTTGTGCAAATTTAATTCTTTGCCCATAAATTGGAAATAAAAATACAACTGAAGCCTTCCAAGGGCAATTCATTTTGATTCCAAATCAGTCATCATCAATTTTGAGCCGAAACACA